>JAODAL010001261.1:0-240783 GCA_025379985.1 Phyllomedusa bahiana | reverse complement strand
TAGCCTTATTTTCTTTTCAGGCTTTGGCCCCTTGTGATGACGTGGGCAGTGCAGTGATGTCATATCATCGCACCACCTATGCCGGGCTTCACAGGGAGAATCCAACCTGCCATTCATGGAACGAGTGACAGGTGAACTAATAATTTTTTTAAATTATTTTACTAATGGGGCCCGGCCGTTCTACCTACCTACCAGGGATCTACCTGTAGCCTACCTACCCGGGGCCCACCTATAGTCTATCTACCTACCAGCAGCCCACCTATAGCCTACCCTAGCAGGGGGCCCACCTATAGCCTACCTACCTAGCAGGGGCCAACCAATAGCCTACCTGGCAGGGTCCATTAATAGCTTACCTACCTACCAGGGGCCCACCTATAGCCTACTTACCAAGGGCCCACCTATAGCCTACCTACCTATATGGGGCCCACCTACAACCTACCTACATGAGGCCCACCTATAACCTATCTACCTGGGACTCACCTATAGCCTACCTACCTATGTGGGGCCCATCTACAGTCTATCTACTTAGCTATCTTGTGCCCACTTATAACCTAGCTACCTGAGGCCCACATTCAGGTTACCTACTTAACTACCTGGGCCCCACCTACATCCTATCTACCTAGCTACTTGGGGTTCACCTACAGCCTACCTAACATGTGCAGCTCACCTACAGACTATCTACCTAGCTACCTACGTGGGGCTCACTTACAACCTAACAACCTACCTATGGCCGAGCTACAATCTACCTAGCTAGCTGGGGCCCAGATGCAGCCTACCTAGCTACCTAGAGCCCACCTACAGCTTACCTAGCTACCTGGAGCCTAACTACAGCCTACCTAGCTACCAGGGACCTATCTATCTGGGGCCTGTCTATCTACTTAACTGGAGTCTAACTACTGTTTACCTAGGGTCAATCTTCCTACCTACCTACCTGTAGCCTATCTACCTAAATGGGACCTATCTACCTACCTATGACCTAAATACCTACCTACCTAGGACCAATCTACCTTCATATAATTGGGACCTATCTACTGCCTACCCACCTGGGGCCTAACTGCTGCCTACCTACCTTGAGACTACCAACCTGTCTATTGCCTACCAACCTAACAGGAGTCTACCTAAATACCTAAGGCATACCAACCTAACAGAGGTCTACCTAGCTACCTGGGGCCCACCTACCAACCTGGTAATAAAAAATCTAAGGGGTACAGGCGATAGCTGTAGCACAGTCTCCAGGAGGTCACCCTCTTTTCCCTTTCCCCCCCTCTAGAAACGTGCCTCAAGCAATGCCTGCTTTATACCCCTTTCCCCACATTGGGGAATTTGTAAAAAAGGTGAGGCAGTGAGGGAGGTGCGAAAAGTGAGGATTTTTTAGATATTTGGTCCAAATCTCGGGGAAAATTTGGGTGGCCAAAGAAGGACAGGGCAGTTGGGCCAGATGCAGACGAAAAGGCAAAGTGAATGACTCATCAGAGAAATGTCACCTGTGAGTCACAAAATGTAATCACTTAAAGTCTCCCAGACCCTGTGTAAAAACTGGTAACTACCTATGGACCTGTATAAGGCAACATATAATCTGTAGAGCTGTTACCGGGGAACTACCTCTATAGGGCAGAAAATTTTGGTCTTTTATACTGAAAATTAATTCATGTAGTAGAGGGGTTTATTCAGTCACTATGTTGATGGTAATAAGTGGTCATGATTGCGGGATACTCATGTCCTAATGTAGAGTGTTTTTGGTTATGTTTGGGTTTGTATCAAGGATTTTATTGTAGCATATACGGGGGATATGTATGTGAGGGATTTTTCTAGAAAAATGCATGATGTTTTTTAAGGGGACTGATAAATGTTCATGGTCATGGGTGAGGGGTACATCCAAAAGTTGCTATGGGGCCCAAGGCTCTATAGTTATGCCACCGTGCTTCAGCCATGGATTAGACAGAAGTGGAGACAATCAGGGCTGCTCCAAAGCCAGACTGACTTAAAGGGACATGTACTAACCCCCCACCCCCCCCCCCCCTATACGAGAAGCCACCCGGGACTTTTGGGGGTATAGTTTAATACAACAATATTTTTTCAGAACAGCATTAATATAGTTACATTAGTGTAATGAATGGGAGATGGTGCAGGTTTTTTGGGGTTTTTTTTAAAAACTTTAATCCCCGGGTCACAAGAAAGGGCAAAGAGGGAAGCATATAGAAATACCTGTAGGTAGGTGCTGCCTTTATAGTAACGGGTTAGCCAAATAAAAAAAGGTGGAGAAGGACCCGAATGTGTATATCCGGAAGGGTCTGGCATTAGAACATTGGTGTCAGTGGGGAAGCTTACCACTATGTGGCATTGGCGGCACTGGTAATTAGGATCCACATAGCAGAATGGTTCCCATTAACACCAATGAGGAGAGAGGACATAACCAAGAAAAGGTAGTTTTTTTTACACCAAGCAGACATTTATCAAATTTGGCAAACAAATGATTTTCCCTTACAACTTGAAGAACAGCATATGAATATTTTATATAACACCATAAAAGGGAATCTTTATTTAAAGTTTAAAGTGCCAGCACTTTATAATGCAGAGGAAATACAGTGGTACGACAAACCAAATAAATGCATCCAAAAAAATTAACAAATCCCCAATGTCATTTCAAAAAATGTTGTTATCAAAATTTTTTAAAAGCTGGACATTACTCAACAGAACATTTGGGGACTATTCTTATGTCCATTGGGAAGTATTAAATGCAATCTCATCATCCCCTTTCAACCCGAACCAGATTGTATGTCAGGTAAAACCCAAATTTTAAAGAAAACCAGTACCCTGCAAACAGGCTCGGACTTTGCCGCCGGGGGTCCGGGGAATCCCCCGGTGGGCCCCCCCGAGCCGCTGGGGGCCCCGGACAGTGCCGCGCCCCCCGGGGCCCGTCCCCCAAATCGGTCCCTAGCCCAAACCCGGGCCGGTACCCGGGAAAATGTCCCCGACCCCGGGGCTGGCGGGTTCAGCGGGGAAAGGCCACAGCGCTGCGCTCCGCTGATCTCCTGGCGGTAAGGTTTGGGCCCTTTAGCCCCCCGGGGGCGGCCCCTAAATTTGCTACGTAGGCCGGGGGCGGTACGTCACCCCTGCGCCCCCCTTGCAGGTCCACAGTACGGAGCCGGGGGCACACGGGAGCGGCAGGAGCGGGACCCGGCCAGGGAAAAAAGTGGCGTTTGTTTTTTTTTTTTTTTTTTTTTTTAACACAGGGGGGGTCCTGGCTAAAAGGGGGGGTTCTGACTACAGGGGGGGTCTGATAGGGGGGGCCCGGGTACAAGGGGGGGGGGGGGGGCCCCTTGAAATCCCGGGGGGGGGCCCCTGGTACAAGGGGGGTTTGACTACAGGGGGGCTCTACTACGGGGGGGCCCCCTTGGCTAAAAGGGGGGGCCTTTTGACTCGGGGGGGTCCGGCTACAAGGGGGGGGGCTCTGACTACAGGGGTCCTGGCTACAAGGGGGGGCTCACTACGGGGGGGCTCAAATACAGGGGGTCCTTGGGGGCTACAAGGGGGGGGGCTCTGCCCTACAGGGGGGGGGGTCCTGGAAAAGGGGGGGGGTCTGTTTTTAAAACAGGGGGGGGCTCTGACACAGGGGGTCCTTCTACAAGGGGGGGCTGACAAAGGGGGGGTCCCTGGCTAAAAGGGGGGCCCGGCTGCAAAAGGGGCCCCTGACTAAAAGGGGTCCCGCTACCTAAAGGGGCCCCTGGCTCCTAAAGGGGGCCCCTGGCTACCTAAGGGAGGTCCCTGCTACCAAAAGGGGGGCCCCTGGCTACAAGGGGGGGGCCCTGACTACGGGTCCTTGGCTAAAGGGGGGGGGGGGGGCCTTTGACTACGGGGGGGTCCGGTCAAGGGGGGGGCTCTGACAACGGGGGGTCCCGGGCTAAAAAGGGGGTCCCTGACTACAGGGTCCCGGGGCAAAGGGGGGGGCCCTGGCTACAAGGGGCCCCGCTAAAAGGGGGGGGCTCTGACAAGGGGGTGCCGGGCAAAAAGGGGGGGTCCCTGGCTACAAGGGGGGGCTTTGACTACAGGGGCCCCGGGCTAAAAGGGGGGCCCCCTGGCTAAAAAAGGGGGGTCCCGGGCTACCAAGGGGGGGCCCTGGTACAAAAGGGGCCCTGGTGCAAAAGGGGCCCTGATAAAAGGGTCCCGGGCTACCTACGGGGGTCCCTGGTACCTAAAACGGCCCGGGCTACCTAAAACGGGGCCCTGGCTAAAAAGAGGGCCCGGCTACAAAGGGGGGCCCTGACTAAAAAAGGGGGCCCCGGGCTCCTACGGGGGGCCCCTGACTACCAAAAGGGGGGGGCCCCGGGCTACCTAAGGGGGGCCCTGGCTACAAGGGGGGGGCCGGCTACAAAGGGGGGCCCGGGGAAAAACAAGTGGGCCCTGGCTACAAAGGGGGCCCTGGCTACCAAAAAGGGGGTGTGGGGGGGCCCCTGCCCTACGGGGGGCCCCTGGCACCAAGGGGGGGTCCCTGGCCACAAAGGGGGGGGCTGGAAAAAGGGGGGCCCCGACTAAAAAGGGGCCCTGGCTAAAAAGGGGCCCCGGGCTACAAAGGGGGGCCCTGGCTACCTAAACGGGGGCCCAAAATACAAGGGGGGGCCCTGACTACAAGGGGGGCCCTGCTACAAAGGGGGGCCCCCTTGGCAACCTAATGGGGCCCACACAAGGGGGACCCTGGCCCCTAAAAGGGGGGCCTGACTACCTACAGGACCCCCTGATAAAAGGGGGGCCCGACTACCTTTTAAAGGGGGACGCCTTGACTCCTACAAGGGGGGGCCCTGACTACAAAGGGGGCCCGGGGCTACCTAAATACAAAGGGGCCCTGACTACCTACACAGTAGTTTTAAAGGGGGGGAGGGCAGACTCCCTGCCACTACCAAAAAGGAGACCCCTAAACTATGTTACTACCTAAAGGGAGACCCCTAACTGCCTGAAAACTACCTAAAGGAGGCCTTAACTCCCTTAAAATTATTCAGGGAAAGCCCTAACGCCGATACTATTTTTCGCCTAAAAAAAAAGGGGGCCCCTAACTCCCTACGCTTACCTAACTGGGGGGGAAACCACCTACCTACAGATTGGGGCCTTCCCCTATTTGCCACCTACCTAGGGTCTTTCCTACCTACCGGTAATAAATTTAGAGGGCAGCAGCCCATAGTTGTTGATTAAACTCCAGGGGGTTAGTTCTTTCCCCCCCTCCCAACCCCCCTTAAAAAGGGTTCCAGGCCCCCTAAGTTTGGCTTGTACCCGCTCTCCCACCCCGGAAGTTGTTACAGGGTGGGAATAGATAGAGGTGGGAAAAAATTTAGGTTTTTAAGTATTTTTTGTAATTTTTTGCAGGGGTGGTTGGGGCCGGGAAAAGTAATCATGGGGGTGTGGAACGGATGCAGAGGAAAAGGGAATAAGAAGACTATGAGAGAAGAAACGACTCCTCAGATGGCGTCCCGGTGAACCGATTTTAGGGTTATGTTCTTCTATATTGGATCAGTCTGTATTTTTAATTGATGTGACCTTGGGTGGGTGTCTACCTTATGTTCTCTATATGGGCATGTTGTAGGTTATACCTAGCTGGTGTTGGATCTATATGGCGGTGTTGTGGGTTTATGGTCCCTATAATCCAGCATTTTGGTCCCTGATTACCCGTATAGGGGTTTCCTTTTTCTTTTTGCTGGTTTTATTTAGGAGGGGGGGGTGCTTTTACCAAGGGGGAAAAGGGGAGGGGAAATTGTTGTGGGGGGGGGGAGGGGGGATTTGTATGTGGGGGGAGGGGGTATTGTAGTGGGTGGAGGGATTTTTGTATTGGTGGGGGGAATTGGGATGTGGTGGAGGGGAAATTGTATGTGGGGTGGAGGGATATTGATGGGGTGGGGGGGGGATATTCATTTGGGGGGTGGGGGGGGTTTGCATGGGGTGTGGGGGGGTATTGCATGTGGGTGGTGGGGAAATTTTTTATTTGGGGTGTGGGGGATTATTGGTTATGTTGGGGGGGAGGGGTATTGCATGTGGGTGGGGGGGGATATTGCTGTGGTTTGGGGGGGGATTTGCATGTGGTTGGGGGGGGGAAAATGTTTTGGTTGGGAGGGGGATATTGTATGTGGGTGGGGGGGATATTGTATGGGGGGAGGGGGATATTTTATGGGGTGAGGGGGGGAATTGTATTTGGGTGGCGGGGCATATTTTATGTGGGTGGAGGGGGGTTTGTATGTGGGTGAGGGGGTAAAGTATGTGGGGGGAGGGGGATTTTGTATGTTGGGGGGGGGGATAGGATGGAGCACTTTGCCCGTGTGTATGTATTTTAGACTGACAAAAGTGTACTCTCTTTCTATTTTACTACACAATAAGTTTTGTTTTGCACACTTATTATTTGGTAAAATGGGCGCGTTTATGTCCCAAGGCCGGAAAATTTTTATGTAATATGGGGGGCCCCCAAATCAACTCCCCTGTGGCCCCAGACCTCCCAGTCCGACACTGCCCCGAAATTGGTGAATAAGTCAGGGATGAGAGAAAGGGTATTGATTTTTGACAGTAAATTTATTTAATTCTTGATAGTCAATACATGGCCTCCTCTTTCAATTTTATAGAAAAACCCGACCCCACGAAGAGGTAGAAGGATGACTATGAATGGAATCTGTAGGCAAAGGCTATCTTAAATATATTCTTTCATGGCCTCGCTTTTTGGTGTGGACAGCTTGTACTGTATATGCGGCCTTTAGAGAATTTCAAATTAGAAAGAAGATCGATAACACAAGCGTAGGATCTATGTGGCAGGAGTAGGTCACAACTAGATTCAGAAAAAATATCTAAAAAATCATAAACATAATCAGGTAACGGAGAGTCATCAGGAGAAATGGATTAAATCATACAAACCCCCATACATTTTTAAAAAACCCTGTACAATATCAACTTTCTCCCAGTCAATAACTGCACCCAGACTGTAACCAGGGTAAGCCCATAACTAAGTCAGCCGGCAGGTTATATCTATATCTAATACAAAGAAGGAAATATTTTCAGAATATAATGACCCTACTTTTAGTGTAACTGGTGGAGTTAAAACTTAATGTCCCCCTGGGAAAGGAGTGTCTTATCTATGGTAACTACAGTGATGGGAGACAGAAGCTGCAGCAATGGAATTCCCAATATAGATATATATATATATAGATATACAATACTGAACATATGTTTTAAACAGGTGTAGAAAAAATGCTGTTAAGTTAGAATGGTTTCAAAAATAGAAGTGTTAATTTTATTAGTTAACAAAATGGCAAGTGAATCAATGAAGGAGAAACCTAAATGAAATCCATATTTGGGGGTGACCACCCTTTGCCTTAAAGGAGTTATCCTGGTATTTAAAGATTTCATAGAACACTATATACAGCATTTGTATTGAAAAGTAAAGATATTCCCCTACCTTTAGGAGTTTCTTTTTTTCTTTTGTCTCCTTATTCATCTATTATAAGATCTGCTTTTTGCAGTGAAACATCCAGCTTGTGGGAGCATCAATAGTACTCCAACATCTCTTTCCTACAACTCTGAGACTGCATTGCAATCCAGGACTTCCCTCCACAGTTATCACTGCTAGAGTTTATGTGCAGGCATTAGTGTGTAATCCCCCCAGCTCTGTACTTGATGTCATGATAATGATGATAGCTAGGACTCATGAGTTACTACATAAACTTTACAGAGCTGTAGTCGTCATTCTTGACAGCAGTACACAATCCTCCAGCTCTGAACTGCTATCTTCTGCTCCTATTACTAAGTCCTGCCAGCAGGTCTCAAAGATAAACAGCTCCTCCTCCCCTGTAATTACTGTAATACAAGTACTTCCATTCACTTTCAAACTACAGGTTGGCAAGAATAAATGCAGCCAAATCGGAGTGTTCCTGAACTGAGCCTGGCTTTAAAGCACACCCACTGAGTTTGATGCAAAGTTCAGTGAAGTTATTTGAGCAATGAATGTCACAGGGTTTGCAGGTGATAGGGGGGAGGGTGGGACAGGGCTCTTTGCCTGGTTCTGTATTCATTTTTAAGTATGAATTGCAAAGTTTAACATAATACAGTTGTGAGCCCCATAACAAATAAAAAGATACATAGATTGCAAACTTTTGTGAGCATAGCTCTCACACATCTTATTTGATTTGTTTATAATAACTATGTTACTATGTAATATTTGGTTTGTCTGTACCTACTGTATATCCTCTGCATTGTAAATTGCTGTGCAATGTTTAAGCTGTACAAATAAAGATTGTTAGCATAATTATTAGATACACTTGCATCCAGTTTTTGAAGAAACACAGTTGTTGTTTTGTTCATTTACTTGACATTTTGTTAATTAATAAAAATAAGCTGTTTTCACACCCACCTTAAACTTTTGAACAGTACTGTATATTTTACCTTTTTTCTACATTTTAATTTTTAATTGGTGTATGATCTCTATAGGATCTAAAATAGAATTGTCTAAATATGTATTGTCATAATTTATTTTCTCTCTTTTGTACCATGCAAAAAATGGACATTAAGGAAAACTAAGACTTTTTTTTTGCCCATGGCAACCAAGCAGAACTCCCTTTTCATTTTTTTTTCAGAGCACTATTTGAAATGAAAGGGGAACGGTAATTGGTTGCTATGGGCAACAGAGAAAGTCTTAGACCTAGACAGTTTTCATACAGGTGGCCCAAAGTTCTAAAGTAATTATTAAAGGATTACATTTTATGTGCATGCTAATTCAAATCTATCTATGTATCTATCATACAGCATCACTTTGAGGAATTTACTGTTCTGGGCAATTTATGGCTCTTATTTAGTGTCTTAAAATGTGGTGTCACAGAGCGACCTTAGGCGGTCGCATAGTGCTGCCACTAGATGCCGTACGTGCCACCGAGGACATGGTCTCGGTGGGGGAAGCCAGGTGTTGTGGGTCAGCAACATTAGGTTTCTGACACTCGTGTGTAGTATGGCTGATTTCCAGCCCGTGTTGGGTTGGCTTTCCCGGAACAGCTGCAGTTGGGTCTGGTCTATAGCTCCAGCTATAGACCAGAGTAGCTCAAGTGTGCGATTAGAGATCGGGATTAACAGTGTTGGGAGTATCACAGAGGATGTGTGTCCTGTGGTGAAAACCTATGAATATGAGTTCCCGGCAGCTGTGCGTGAATTGTCTGGTTTCCAGTCAGTAAATGTATCTACCCATGACCCCAGCGCACTGTGTGTACGTGAAGGTAACATGCAAGTTGCAGGTGCTGCCCTAGTGGTTATGGTGGACAACAACAAAAGTAGTGCAAGTAATGTGGGTCCAGTGATTGAGGGTCCCCAGTTTGGTCCTGATGTTTTGCTTGAAAGGAAGAACGCAAACCCTGGAAATGATTGCTTTATGGTGATGTATGAGGAAATATGAGTGTGAATGGGCCGGTTAGTGACCGTGGGAAAAAAACACTCTCTGAAGAGTCTCATTTGCAGTGTGGAAGTGGACACTGTAGTGTGTGTCAGTGCTGCAGGGTAATGATGATGTTGATTATTCTGATGGGAGGGATGAAAAACCCTGTTTAAAGAAAACGTGTGCCAAGGCAGATTTTGTATGCAGCCCTGATCACTGTATTACAGAGAAGTGGATCTGTGATCTGGATTTTGACACTGCAGGGAATGAAGAGATATGTCATGCTGCACCTATTGTTAAAAAGGTGACTGAGGTGACTAATGTGATTAAGTGGGAGAGCCATGAAGATGGCCTGTCTGCTATGAATGATGTCCCATCTATAAAAATGTATGCCGTTGACTCCAGTGCACAATGTGAAATGGATGGTGTGCAAGAGAAAGGAGTGACCCTGATAGAGATTGAGTGTTCTCCTTTAGAGACGGTTACTGGGGATGTGCAGGTAACATCGCCACACATTGCTGCAAAGGGTCTGCTGCTAAATAGAGCCAGTAAACGGAGGTGTGAACAGGGGAATGTGTTCTCTGGTACTAGTGAAATACCAGGTAATGTGGTCATTGTTGAGGTTGGCAGTGGGAACCCTGCAATTACTAGCACGCACGTTATGGGGGCTACGGTGAGTCCTAGTGCAGTGGAAGTTATCATAACTAAGGTAATCAGTGAGGTAGACCAGATTTCCTCTGGTGGAACCCAAGTGACAGTAGCTAAGAGGCAGAGCTTCAGGGTCTAGAGAAATTAAAGGATGTTTCGGACCCTAAGGGACAGGAGATGGTCAGTGAGGACCAAAGGCCTTGGGATGAAGTGAACTTGGGGTCTTATTGTAATCCTTCAGACAAAGAGGTAGCAGGTTGGGGCTCAGGTGCACCCCTAGCGGCCATAGTGGATAGCAACTCTGAGAAGTCTGCTGTCATTACAGCTTCTGATAAAGATAGTGTGGTTGCTGGGTCTGAACAGGGGTCTTTTGTGAGACCCAAAATATGGAAGACACTGCACAGTGGGCGTAATGATAAGGCAGTTTGTGTGAGGAAGAAGGTTAGTAGGTATGATAGCACTGATATTGGAGTTGTCAATAGTAGCCCTATGGATGTCAGCATGCGGACTGAAGGGGAGGACTTCAAGGTTGCAAAGCACATATGTGTGGTACCACCTATAGAAAGTGGCTATGACAGGTCAGTCGCCGATTGTAGGATGAATGCGTGCTATGAGCCCACAGCTGAGTTGTACATGAAAAATGTTGTCAATGCCCTGAGGATATAGGGAAGATGTTGCCCCAAAGTAGGAGCTTTGACCCCGGAGGGTTATGCAGGGTGATGAAGTCCTACGGCCTTTATCAAAGGGGGGGGGGGGGGATATGTCACAGAGCGACCTTAGGCCGTCACATAGTGCTGCCACTAGATGCCGTACGTGCCACCGAGGGCATGGTCTTGGTGGGGGACGCCAGGTGTTGTCGGTCAGCAACATTAGGTTGCTGACACTCGTGTGTAGTATGGCTGATTTCCAGCCATTTTGGGGTTGGCTTTCCCGGAACAGCTGCAGTTGGGTGGGTGGCTGTTCCCATGTTCCCTGTGTTCCAGGACACGTTTTTGACACATCCCAGGAGGCCTATAAAAGCCTGTGACTACAGGTGTTCAGGGGGCGTGGCCCGCTAGTTGGCAGCGAAGCAGCAGAGGAGCTGACGAGAGCTCTGGTCCCCCGGAGGCTGGAAGGAAGCAAATAAGATACAGTAAGGATACTGTTATGGTTGTGGTGCTGGACAGTAGGTTCAGACCACGGATAGAGAGGGTCTGTGAGTTAGTGGCCAGACGGCCGAGGATTATGTTTATGATTTGTTTTCTGTAGTTTGTATCCTTGCTAATAAAGCTGGCTTAGGCCAGTTAAAAGAATTCTGGTGTCAGAGTGTCCTACCTGGAAACGCCATTCTTCGTTCTACTAAGGACGACGATCCCCGGAGCTAAGCGTTATTCCCCAGGACGGTCCAAAATGGCGTCCAAGCGCAAGTGAGGCGTTACAGTGGCAAAGAGTGGCACATTTTTGGTGCAGCACATTGCAGAGTGTCACAGACATGTTTATAATGGGATTTAGACACTTTTTGCATACTCCCCAACATGGGGCATGACTTAGAGAACAATGGGTGTGCCCATGATGCTACACCATTGGCAAAATATGCAACTTACAATTCTAACATAGAAAGTATGCTAAATAAAAGTTGGTCTAAAAATCTAGACAAGTCTAAAGCTGTGTCAAATTTATCAATCAGCATGAGCCACTATGCATTTTTTAGCACACCTAAGTTATCACAGTTTAACTTTTAGACAGCAACAGTAAATGATGGCTTTTGTGTATTGGTTTACATACTGACTGACAGGTTTTTGCAGCTTCACTAATACTCATATTGTCAACTTAGGGGGCTGGGCCCTGCACAAAATTAGCATAATTAACATATTGTGTCATTCTTTTGATTGTAGGCTTTTGTATGTAAGATCATTACTTTTTTTCCTGTGCATTAATTTGATGTGTTTTTTTACTTGTTACATTTTTAATCTATGTTTCTAAAACATACAGGTGTTCTTGACTGTTTGCTAGTGCTCCACGACTGCACACATTTAGCGGGGTGAGTAGTCTCTTTACACCAGACAGAACAGGAATTAGCAGCCATTATCACACTCAACATCATTACTCAGCTTGTTAGTGATTTATGAGTTAGTGAGGACGGTATAGACCTTTATATGGATAGTGACTGTTATGTCTGCTTCAGTATGACACAGCACATGTTGGCATTCCTAGTGCACTCAATAAACTGTAGCTCCACACAGCACTCATGCAGCCCTAAACCATGACATCCCCACCACCATGCTTGACTGTAGGCAAGACATACTTGCCTTTGTACTTCTCACCTGGTTGCCACCACACACGCTTGACAACATCTGAACCAAATAAGTTTATCTTGGTCTCATCAGAGTACAGAACATGGCTCCAGTAATCCATGTCCTTAGTGTTCTTGTCTTCAGCAAACTGTTTGTGGGCGTTCTTGTGCATCATCTTTAGAATAGGCTTCCTTCTGGGGCGACATTCATGCAGACTAATTTAATACAGTGTGTGGTGAATGATCTGAGCACTGACAGGCTGCTCAGCTTCCCCCCCTTTTTCCCTCTGTAGCAATGCCGGCAGCACTTACACATTTGAAAAAACAGTGTCTGTATATGATCCCGAGCACATGTACCCAACCTCCTTGGTCGGCCATGGCGAGGCTTGTTCTTCGTGGATCCTAAATTTTTAAAGCACTGTATGGTCTTGGCCAACATGCCACAGCTCAGTCTCAGGGTGTTGGCAATCCTCTTATAGCCTAGACCATTTTTATGTAGAGCAACAATACTTTTTCCTAAATTCCCAGAGTTCTTTGCCATGAGGTGCCATGTTTAACTTCAGGTGACCAGTATGACTGAATGCTAGAGCGATGACACCAAATTTAACCCACCTGCTCCCCATTCACACCTGAGACCTTGTAACACTAATAAACCTCTTGAAACCTGGGAAGGAAAATGGCAAATTGGGCACAATTAGGGGTGTACTTTTGTTGCCACAGCGGTTTAGACATTGATGACTGTGTGTTATTTTGAGGGCACACCAAATTTATACTGTTATATAAACTGTATACTGACCATTTTACATGGAATCAAAGTATCATATCGTCAGTGTTGTTCCATGAAAATATATAATTCAATATTTACAAAAATGGGAGGGGTTAACTCAGTTTTATGAGATATTGTGTGTGTGTATATATACACACAGTATGTATATGTATACATACTGCTCACAAAACAAAAGAGAACACTAAAGTACCACGTCCTAGATCTCAATCAATGAAATATTCCATTGCAATTCTTTACTCTTTAGTTAGTTAAATGCATTGAGAACAATAAAACAGAAAAATGATCAACAAAAATAAAATAAATATCCCATGGTATGTACTGATACTCAAACTCAAAGTGGAAAATCAAATATCAGGCTGATCCAATGCCTGAAAACAGGGAAATGAGGCTCATTAGTGTGTGTGGCCTCCACATGCCTGTTTGACCTCCCTACAACACCTGGGTATGCTCCTGATGAGGCGGTGGATGTTCTCCTAAAGGATCTCCTACCAGACCTGGATTAAAGCATCAATCAACTCCTGGACAGTCTGTGGTGCAACGTGGCATTGGTGGATAGAATGAGACATGATGTGCCAGATGTGCTTGATTGGATTCAGGTCTGGGGCAGAGCCAGGCCAGTCCATAGCATCAATGCCTTCATCATGCAGGAACTGCTGACACATTTCAGCCACATGAAGCCTAGCACTGAAGGAACCCAGGGTCCACTGCATCTGCATATGGTTTCACAATGGGTCTGAGGATCTCATCCCAGTACCTAATGGCAGCCAGGGTACAACTGGCTAGCATATAGAGAGGCTGTACAGCCCTCCAAAGAAATGCCTCCCCACATTATTACTGACCCACTGCCAAACGGTCATGCTGGAGGATGTTGCAGGCTGCAGAACATTCTCCATGGCGGCTCCAGACTCTGTCACGTCTGTTACATGTGCTCAGTGTGAACCTGCTCTCATCCATGAAGAGTACAGGGTGCCAATGTTGAATCTGCCGATCTTGGTGTTCTCTGGCAAATGAAAATTGCCCAGCACAGTGTTGGGCTGTAAGCATAAAACTGACTTGTGGATGTCAGGCCCTCATACCATCCTCTTGGAATCTGTTTCTGACAGATTGAGCAGTTTCGGGCACTGCTCCTCCTGTTCCTTCTTGCACATTGACTTGGTTATCCTTAAGCTAATTTGTAACCAGTTTGGCAGTATGCTCTAGGTCAGCGGTGGCGAACCCATGGCACTCGTGCCCGAGGTGGCACGCAGGGCCACCTCTGCTGGCACGCATGCCAGGCTGGCCACCGCTTCCTTCCTGCACTGTCACCCGGACACCGACCGGCGGCGTCCGGGTCACAGTGTCGGACCTGGGGCCTTCGGCAGCCCGAGTCCAGCACAGCGCTAGTCGGGACCCGCCGCGCACCCTCAGCGCTGAGGGGGCGCGCGGGCCCATGCGCTCAGCTGGTAGCGACGTGATGTAATTACGTCATCGCGCCGCTGACTGTCCTCGGGCGCACAGCCGTCATAGGCAGTGCGCCCGAGGAGCTGCCGGAGGAGCATTCCCGCGCTGGGAAAGAAGAGGCGCGCCCGGCTGGGACGGAGGTAAGGTGAGTATTAGGGTTGTTATTTTACTTGTGTAATCCCATCTATATACAGGATGGGGGAGAGCTGCTATATACAGGCTGGTGAGAGTTGCTATATACAGGCTGGGGGAGAGCAGGCTATATACAGGCGGGGGGAGAGCTGCTATATACAGGCGGGGGAGAGCTGCTATATACAGGCTGGGGGAGCTGCTATATACAGGCTGGGGGGCAGGCTATATACAGGCTGGGGGAGCTGCTATATACAGGCTGGGGGGCAGACTATATACAGGCTGGGGGGGAGCTGGCTATATACAGGCTGGGGGAGACTGGCTATATACAGGCTGAGGGAGAGCTGCTATATACAGGCTGGGGGAGAGCTGCTATATACAGGCTGGGTGCGAGCTGCTATATACCGGCTGGGGGAGAGCTGCTATATACAGGCTGGGGGATAACTGCTATACAGGCTGGGGGGAGCGTCTATATACAGGCTGGGGGAGAGCTGCTATATACAGGCTGGAGGAGAGCTGGCTATATACAGGCTGGGGGAAGATGCTATATACAGGCTGGGGGGGGGAGAGATGCTATATACAGGCTGGGGGGAGAGATGCTATATACAGGCTGGAGGGGAGAGATGCTATATATAGGCTGGGGGGAGAGATGCTATATACAGGCTGGGGGAGAGCTGGCTATATACAGACTGGTTGACCCCATCTATATACTGCCTGGGGTAGCTGGCTATATACTGCTGTTGGGAGAGCTGGCTATATACTGCTATTGGGAGAGCTGGCTATATACTGCTGTGGGGAGAGCTGGCTATATACTGCTGTGGGGAGAGCTGGCGCTATACTGCTGTGGAGTGAGTTATCTATATACTGGCTGGCGGGGAGAACTATCTGTATACTGGCTGATGGGGAGAGCTATCTGTATACTGGCTGGTGGGGAGAGCTATCTGTATACTGGCTGGTGGGGAGAGCTATCTATCTGTATACTGGCTGGTGGGGAGAGCTATCTATCTGTATACTGGCTGGTGGGGAGAGCTATCTATCTGTATACTGCCTGTGGGGAGAGCTATCTATCTGTATACTGGCTGGTGGGGAGAGCTATCTATCTGTATACTGCCTGTGGGGAGCTATCTGTCTGTATACTGCCTGTGGGGACATAGATCTATATACCTATCTGCCTGAGGGGACCTATATTTATATACCTGCCTAATTGAGGGGACCTATACACCCACCTAACTTAGGGAGCTTATATAATTATAAGTAAGGAGTTGCTGGAAAAGTGAGGATTCTAATATATTTGTGTCTAATTCTGCAGGGATGAGTGTTGGTCAGGAGAAATCAGCATGAAGGTGTGAACCGGATGGAGAAGAAACCGGAATGTGAACGACTTACTGGAGAAACGTCACATGTGAGTCACTAAATGTGCCTGAAATGTAATCTCTTATATGTGTGCAAAGTGTAATGGTTTATATTCAGTAATGGTGTGGCGGTATTATTCATTCACTATGTGGTGACGAGATGTGTTGGTATTATTCAGTCACTTTGTGGTGGTCTTGTGGTATTATTTAGTCACTTTGTGGTGGTGGGGGTGTTGTGGTATTATTCAGTCACTATGTGGTGGTGGTAGTGGTGTTGTGGTGTTATTCAGTCACTATGTGGTGGTGTTGTGGTATTATTCAGTCACTATGTGGTGGTGGTGTTGTGGTATTATTCAGTCACTATGTGGTGGTGGTGGTGTTGTGGTATTATTCAGTCACTATGTGGTGGTGTTGGTGTTGTGGTATTATTCAGGCACTATGTGGTGGTGTTTGGTGGGTGGTGTTGTGGTATTATTCAGTCACTATGTGGTGGTGGTGGTGGTGGTGTTTGTGGTATTATTCAGTCACTATGTGGTGGTGTGTTGTGGTATTATTCAGTCACTTTGTGGTGGTGCTGGTGTTGTATTATTCAGTCACTATGTGGTGGTGGTCGTGCATGTTGTGGTATATTCAGTCACTATGTGGTGGTGGTTGGTGTTTGTAGTATTATTCAGTCCTATGTGGTGGTGATATGTGGTTCGTGGTGTTGTGGAATTATTCAGTCAACGATTGCTGAGCACCTGTGTACACTGCTATCTACCAATTATGGTCAATGGTGTAAGATTGCATAAATGTGAATAATCTGTAAATGTGATTTATGAGATATATACTGTAAATTAAACCTATTCTGTATATGTAATTGTAAGTAGAAAGTCTTATCAAAAATGGGCGCTGGGTTTGAACAGGCTTCTGTTATACACACAAAAATGGTAATAAAAATGTTTATCCTGCTTTTCTTACATAAGGTATTGGCTTGTTAGATTTATGTCTAGTTCCATATGGGACAATGGTTTTTGAACTGTATATATAACTGTGTGCCTATTTACTATGTACTAAAGATACAATGCTTGTTTCTACTTACATATAAAATGGATCTATTAGAAACCCCGGACATACTAGACTTGAGACTAAGCGGCTTGGATACGTTGAACTTTCATTTTGTGTGTAGGTACAGATAGAGATAGGCCTGATCAAATTTAGTTATTGACTGGGCAGTTCTGTAAACAAGTTTAATATTTACAAAATTTCGTCTACGGATACAGCGGGAGTCAGCATGACGGTCTCCGAAGAGTGTTTTTTATTTATACTTTTGGGGGGAGACAAAAAAATGATTAACAGACAATGATATTTACGTTTGTGTCTTGCAAGACCTTTGAGTCCAAAAATGGTCATTTATAGCAGCACTGGTAAAGAGCTAGGGAACACAGGTGAGGGGACAGGGAGGATTATGTGGGTGGCTGGTGAGGAAAGAGGCTTCTGAGGTCCAACCGCTAATGAGAGGAAGGAAGGTCCATTGGAAGGCTAGATAGTATGTATAGTAGACCTAGGAGGAACCTTTTGGTCACGATTTCTGGTTTGATATTTTTGCATATATCTCCAATTTTGGCATTGTTTGTTTTGGTTTATGGCATGTTTATTGTATGTGTTTTTACTTATTTTCTTGTGTTGTTGTGTTGTTTCAACAAGGTGTGATTTTACTAAGTGTTGATTTGTATGAGTATTGAGTATTCTCTTTCCTTGTTACTGAATTTTAATCCTTTAGGCCGTGTTCCCACGGGCTTTATTCCGATGGATTTTTCGTGAGCCGGTATTCGACAGCTACAAATCAGACGTGGAACTAAGGGGCTAGGGATGGCGAGGCAGGGACGAGAGGCGGCGGGGGCGCCGCCTCCCGGCCCAATAGACAAATGCATGCTTAACGGACGCACGTCCGCAGCGTCTAAATTAATGTGCATGTCACTTTATCCAACCACGGCGGCGATTCGCGAGCCTGGGGCAACCGGACGCGGACGCGAATCCACTGTTCTCTATAAGAGAGTAGTGGATTTACCGTTAAGGTTGACAGGTGACGGATTGGCGACATTCGCGAAGCGCAAATCTGCGCCGCGGGAGCTTTACGTGCGCCTAATAACGCTGCCCAAAATACAGCCGTAACCAAAGCGTGAACGAACGGACTATCATGAGTTTTTTGTGACCATTGTGTTTTCAGTTTTTTGATTAGTGTATTTTCTTTTACCCCAGTGTACACCCATTTCATTCTGGATAAAATTGATTATTCTTCTTCTTATACTTTGTCAGCTTGATATCTCTTTCTCTTTGCTGACCGTTCCCCTGAGAATCTAGGTCCGGAATATTGTTCGTTGTTAATATTAATATTCTATGAATATTAATTTTGTTAAATAATAATTAATATTTCTTACCAATATTTTGGAGAGCCAGGAGGAGGGGAATAGGTGTGGCTGGAATATATATCAATAAACTGTGATATATTATATATAATCAGAATCTTCTTGGTCTGTATTTTGGTTGAGTAATTTGTGTAAGTACGTTGCTAGCTTGTGCTGTGAGATCATGTGTTGTGGTTGGTTAACTTCGTCGTCATTGTCTGACTGTAAAAATTGAACAATGGAATGTTGAAACAAGAAAAACTTGTCAAGGTTAGAATACTGAGATTATCAAAGTAATGAAAGATTCTAAATTGATCCCGTGGTGTGAGGACTCTTAGTTATGTTAATTTGATGATTTCGTAAGAGAAATTGGTCGAAAAGCAAAGCGAAGTCATGCCCTTGTTTTATGGCTCGCCATATTTGGTTAGATGAGCAGATCTTAAGGTGGTGTTTATGCAGTCAGGATAGGCAATTAGGAACCGGTTAGCGAATTATTGGAGTGTCTCCTTAAGAGTATTCAGAGAATGCATGAAGTGATATACATCTGTCACTATCCCTGGTTCAGACTGATCTCTAGGCCATGCATAGCCTTCCATGCTTGTAATGCTCCACTGCCCATGCTGTGCTTTCAGATGCTTTTTAGATCACGATTAGCATTCTCAAAAAACTCACTAAAGGACTTCTTATCTGATCCCATAAATCAAACAGCCTAAATTTTCTACAGTTATGTTGTATTTTACATTAAAATTCTAGCTTTATATACTTGCTGAGACAGCAACAGGACACTGCTGTGACCTGTGTGAATCACTCAATGCTTATCTCACTTGAACCGAAAACAGCAGGGGGAGTCCCCCACCATACCACCGCCGCGCAATACCGCGACGAGAGAATTGTTATACTGGTTGGATTATGTGGGAAATGTATATAGCATGGCCCAGAGGTCATTTATTCACACTTGTTTTCTCAACTTAGGCGAAAACAGAGGAAAAAGCTCAATATATCTTGGAAAATGTCTTTATTTTGTGTTCACCTACAAATTTCGAAAGCTATTGTTTTCGTAGACGAGACAACCCCTTTAAAATAGGCGGTGTTGATCTTGTTGCATAATCCTCTGCTCAAATTGCTCACAGCTTTAGAATCTTGATCATCAGATAAGTTTTGTGCCGAGAACAATGAAATATGAGCATGGAAAATGAGAGATTAGTTGAAAGATTGAAGGATGCATCAGGCTGCTATTAGGAAGTTGGCTACTTCTAGTTCAATGAACCCTGTTGATCCATTCTTTCACTTTTTTGGCTCCAGACTAGAAGATTTGTAAGCATCAGTTGTTCGAAGAGTGCTGTTGTTGCTGCATATTTAAGTGTGCATTTCGCGTATTAGGAGGTTGGTTAATTGGATTCATGTAGAGGAAGAATATGGTGATGTCTTTTTGAAATTATAATGTAAAGTGGCACGATTACCACAGAAAGGCAAGTTGATTACATATGGAAATGTACTGACTATCTCTGAAAAACCCCCCCCACCCCCCAGTTGTGCAAACCCTGTCTCATAAACACAGAAATACAGGCTTCTGAGTAGGGAATTAAGGGCTCATTAGTTGGCGTGATGATCCTGTCTGAAGTAATAATGAGAATTGATCGAATTTGAAAAAGTGCATCGCAATTTGCAACCCAAATAATGATGTTTTGATATTATTGTGGCCAGCCTGGATAATGCTTTAAGGGCAAGTCTCCGCCCTTCAGTGTTTTAAAGAACCCAGAATTAATATCACAAGGGACTTGGTTGATGAAGTCCCTCACAATAATACCAGTGGGTATGTGAGGGAACTACTGACTCACATTCACTGTGTGATTGGGGAAAACTGTACACAAATAGGGGAGTGTCTGTCCAAGCTTTTGAATGATGATTAATTTGTGCTTACTAAATATTAACCATTGCCAAGCTGGTGTTACAGGCAGCTCACAAAGTCAAGAATGAAATATATAAACGTGCATAACAAGACAATAAGCTGGTTCGAGTTGGTTTATCCATGTTGGCAGTGCCAGATCTCATTCACCAAATTATTCATTGCTTTAGAAAGGGCTGACTGCATTTGTAGTCCAGGATACAGGCTAACAAACTAATAATGTGGAGTGATAGCAGCAAGTTGATGGGCCTGTACATTCTACCAAGTTAGAAAGCCCTTACAATAATTTTCAAAGGACCCATAGGAGTATAAGCGGACAAAGCACTTCTCAAAATGCTTTGTGTGTTGAGAGGAAGGTATTATTTCAAATATTGTCATTTCAAGCCGCAAAGCAAAACTGCCCCTGCACACCTGCTGATAACTCTGTTAAAGAGTTGACAGCAAACAAAGTGGCAATTTTTTTGAGGGTAATCGAGAAATTGATAAAAGCAATTCAGTCTTCATGGCCATTTTTCTAGATTCTAATGTTAACAATTGCTCTCAATGGCTACGTTAACAATTCAACTCCATCACAGCTGGCAATGCGATAACGTTGCCTCCAATAAACTCATGTTGTGGAGTCTAAAAAGAGAGATGAATGCAACAGAAACTGTAATATCCTTGCCTGCAGTAGGTAGAGGCCCACACCCACAGCGGATGTTGACTGTATACTCGGATGCTTCTATCTCAATCTTTACAACGGCACCTCCAACCTCAGGGAATCACCCTTGTCTACAGGGCGGAAGCTGAACCTACACAGCAAAATTTTTTCTAGGGATCCATGCTGTACGGCAATAGAAGCAAGAAGGGCTATATTACATAAATAGATAATAAGCGAATTTGACCTTGAAGGCAATCTGATGAATTTACACTGACTCTTCTTCTCTATTTTCCTAGGGTCGGATTTCTTGGCGGGGGCTGGTGGCGACCATCATGGAGCCTGTTGCTTGACTTTGCTAAATGAAAAGGATATGGGGTCCTGGTATACTGAAGAGTGTTATTTTGTATCACTCTGTTTCCCCTCGGTGCTCCTGCAATCAAAAAACACAGGTGATGTATGCAAAGTCCTGTAATGATGTATGACCTGGGTTTCAATGAATAAACTTTCAAATCGTAGTACATGTATATGTGATATTGCCTAAAGTCATAAGACACTAGAAACATGTGGGAAAATGGAAGGTGAAGAGGATTTCCGGGAAGAGCGCCAATGCAGAGCCTCAAAAGCCAGTACCCTACTTCCAAAAAGTACAGTGAAGAACACACTTATATACAGGCAAAACATTTGAGAGTTCTATTGCTCAGAGCAGGTGAATATTGTGTAGAATCGTGACATCCCATAACATAGTCTCTTTATTATCGATCTGGAAACACTGATGGCAACTCAATATCGTATTGTGCCTGGGCACTTACTCGTAAATTTGAATTCCGTTACACCAGGCTGTGCCACAGTTGTCAGAGAGAGGACCCTACCCTTCTCTTTACCCAAAATTCCATACAAAAGCGAAGATATTCAGCACTACTCTGACATATCAAATGGACTATTTGGAGCATTCCCTGTCTGGCAGAAGATTCATCTATATAAGCTTGCTTTACAACCTGGAAAGAAACGTCAGTTGACATGTGCAACGTCCTTCAACAAAAAGGGCTCACCACAAAAGTATACCAACATTGTTACATTCTAAAAGATGATGGCAGCATCGTTTAGGCCAAAAAATTCTGCCAAATCTGATATGCACAATTCTGCAATTATAGTGAGCATGACGTATTCTCTTTGGTTCCACATCAGAATGAACCAGATACATTTTGTCCTTTTGCATCTATAAATGTAACTTATGGGAATAATTATTCTGAGTAAAAGCTGGAACTAAAAGTGCTAAATTCCAAGGAACATGTCAGTTATAGGCATTAAGTCACTTAACTTTAACTACGGTGTCCATATCATACACTGATGGCAATAAAATACACTGGACCAAGACATAAAACACACGTGGAATTATATCAAACGTCTGGAAGCTTCCGACGTCTAAAGAAAGCGCTTGAGGTCTATTTGGGATTAGTCCAATAATCCAGAAGACGACCCCCCCTTTCAACTTCTCCTAGTATTGTCACTTCATTGCCCGACAGTAGTACAATCTTTTTAAAAAAAAGAGGATGAAGGATGATTATGACTTCAGCAAACGAATGGACAGAGACACTTACCCCTGGACTGTACATTTCATTGAAAAGAGCTGGTACTTCAGGCCACACAATGATCATCTGATAAAATAACAACTCAACTAGGTACCCATACAAATGACTCTCGTTCACTAGAGAGTAGTCGCCTCACAGATGATAGCAAAAAAAAAAAAAAAAAAAAACCTTGTCAGCTGTGTTGTGCAGGACGATTGCAGGACGATTGCGCCATATCTGACCTATAGGATCCAGTGTTCTATACCCTGTCAGAAGTATAGAAGAACAACCTGACATATGAAAGAACACATTTACTGGCGAATTGTCTAGGCTCTGCAGCACATATTTAAGTACCAATACAGGCACCTACCTTGGTGTCACAATCCACAGCCAACAACACCCCTTTGAAGATGTTGTTTGAACCAGTGGAGAACGCACTTCGATCTCATCCACCACGATGCACGGAGGGTACTTTAATTGTTGATGCAGCGAGACTTGGGCTAATCATCTTCCAAACAGACAGAATTTGTCTACACCCGCTATTTTGTTTTGTCCTAGCCGAGAACGCGCTCTGATATGCCCTTATCCCGCTGACACTTTGTGACCCTCTAATAATTCTCTGTATAAACCACAGCAGTGCACAGGTATAGTCATAGGGGCAAATCATACCTAGTGGATAATACATAATAGAAGCAATTTATGCGTCTCATCTTCATTACTATGAATAAAACTTTGAGACTCTCGGTGCTTCTCACATAAATTTTGTTATCAAAAAGATGTTTCAAGCTGCCCACGACTTTCAACTAACGTGATCCTAATATTCGTGGCAGTCCCCTATCTTATACTTTACCTCTTCATCGAGCCCAATCAGGCCTCCCACGCTGGGTCTTACAGATACTACATTATTCAGTGAGAAAATTATAAAAAACACCCCTAAACTGCAAGATGCTTCGCTTAATCGACAGCATGTAATCGACGAACCTACCACGTATATGGTGCAAACAACGAAAAAAATCCAGGGCGACTGAAAACCCTCAAAATGGGGTAAGCAAACCCTTCCTTTCATTATAGGTATAAAATCAATGTCCTAAACATGACTTTAAATCAAGCCGCACTTGATTGAATAGCTCTCTATGAATGGCTGATTACACTTATTCGGTAGCTGTACCTCGGACTTAGGTTTTATCAATTGCCCTTTTTGCACAGAATCCACTGTGCCGCTAGGCTAGTACATGTATAAATTACAATAGTCGAATGCGCTAAGACCCTGCCCAGTCGTACCACAGTGTTTGCAATATCGGTTTTTTTCCAGAACATGTTTTGTAGTGTAGAAACATACGTTTATACTTGTGAGGATTGCTACAATGAATTATCAATACATAGAATGGAAACTGGAACGCGTGGTGAAATTCCCCCACTTTTGGTGTTTCCTGTCCCACCGCCACACACCTCTACACAGACTACGGACATATTAGTAAGGGGCTGCTATTGCTGGTTGGGTAGTTTTTTATCTTTTTACTCTATGAATAATGGAAGCCGGTAGACGTTGACCCACGCGGGAAGTGCAATGAATTGGCTCGATTTGAGAAGGTAAACAGATACAGTGATAGGATCCTGCCATCATCACGCAATGTTGAGATACGAATTTGTCAAGTTCAACTTCTCATTACGTGGGATAGCTTCACCTGATTCTTAAACATTCTTTCTGATTCAATAAAGATCGTGAAATCCGAGTAGTCTCAACAGCTTTTTTCTCCAGGTACTCGAATTCAATCACCGGCCACTTTAATTAGCGTACACCATCGCTATCTAACGGATTGGGACCCCCTTTTGCCTTCAGAACTGCCTCAAATTCTTCGTGGCTTTGATTCGAAACAAGGTGATACTGCAACGATGATAAATTAGGTACCAAGGGGCCCAAAGCGTGCCAAGTTAATAATTTCCCCAAATCCATGGTACCAACACCACCATGCCTGAACCGTTGATACAAGGCACGGCATGGATCCATGCTATTCATGTTCGTTGACCGACAAATCTTAACCTACCATCCGCAACTGCTCGCAGCAGAAAATTGAGATCCTCATCAGACCACGGCAAACGTTTTTCCAATCTTCTACTTGTACCATTTCGATGAGCCATTGTGTATGGTGGGGGTGGGGGGGTGGGAGCAAAATTGGAGCCTCAGTTTCCTCACTGTTACTTAGACTTGAATGGTAGTGGCAACAGGTTTGGTCTTCTGCTGCTGTAGCCGCATTCTGACTCAACGGTTTGCAGTTACTTGTGCGTTCAGTGATGTTCTTCTGCCTACATTGTCCTGTAACGGGTGGCATATATGAGTCACTGTTGCCTTTTCATACATCTCGAACCAGTCTGACCATGTCTCCTTTGACCTCTGGCATCAACAAGGCATTTCCGGCACACAGGACTGGATCACTGGAATGTTTTTTCTTTTCTCGGACCATCTTCCTCAGGAAACCATAGAGATGGTTGTGCGTGAATATCCCAGGAGATCAAGCAGTATTTGAAATACTCAGACAAGCCCTTCTGGCACAATACAACGAGTAATGCACAAGTTCAAAGGACACTCAAATCCATTTTCTTCCCCATTGGCATGCTCGGTTTGACTGCAGGAGATTGTATCCTGTCCATGTCCCTTCTTGCCTAAACTGCACTGAATGTTGCTCGCCACTGTGATTGGTCTGGAATAGAAATGTTAAGTGTGCGTAACGGAGCAGTTGGACAGCGCAGTGTACCTAATAAAGTGGCCCGTGTCGACGTGTATATTGTGATGGATCTTCTACCCTGATTCACAGTTGGTTAAGGAGCCTATACAGGAGTTTGCAGCTGTGTTTCCATGTACACGCTGCTCTCTGCAGCAATGCGCATCATGTAAGGTACATTCTGCTTCCATAATATGCAGATGGTGGCAGTGTATAGCTTGTATTTCTGGAAGACATGTACTGATTTTGGGCATCTCAATTATCTACAGTGACAGTGTTATGTGCGTAAATACAGTTGACCATGCTACCGCTACTTTTCGCTCTTTCCATTCGGATTGCACAGATCCCCAAAGGGCAAACTTTAGTGCATGCAGGTTTTATTAATTTATGATTTGGAAAATGTGCAAGAAAGGACTGCATTTGTGCTCTGATTAAGGATAATGGTAGCTGATGACGCGATCTTACGTTGATCCTACTCGTAATCCGGGTGCTACGGATGCATGTTCGATATCGGCATTTATCTCAATAAGATAATTCGATAAGTCGATATTTCCAGTTTATCAAACGATGGCACATTAAAGTCTCATGGCACCCCTTCTACCCCACGTGAGCAACAAACACCTTCATTCTTACACACAAACCAGGGCTGGAGAAGCTGGGAATTAAACATCTCCACAACAGTAAAAATGCGATCTCGTGCCTACTTCTTAAAGTCAAACACATCATGGTTATAAAAGCCACGAAAAAAAAAAAATAACCAGACCATATTAACTATCCCTCGTCTTGACAATCCACCAAGCATGACCACTTAAAACCTGACATGACACCAACAAAATTATTAAAGTGCCAGATGGCAGTATGTATTTGAACCTCCAAAAAAACTTTCTTGTTGAACTTGGCACATTGAACTATACCTGATCCCTGCGAACGACAGCATGAGCCACTAAACCTGCATGACCACCAGATGTAAAAAAGTGCCGGAAAAAGGAGTCTTTCAAACACACCCATTTTAGTTGAACTGGAACACTTGATTATACTTGTCTCGGACTCCCAACACAGTATGACCATTTATAACCCTGTCTGACACACCAGATTAATAAGTGCAAGATATCAGGATAGTCATTTTAAACACATATTTTTGTTTCAATCGGACATTGACAATACCTGTCCTGGGGCAACCTAGCACTGAGCCACAATACTTGCATGATACCCAAGTCTTTTCATAGTGCCGGCAAAAAAGGGGTAGTCTCAGTTCTAACCACCCATTTCTAGCTTTCACTGAGACACTATTACTGTCCCTGTCACTGGACCAAGCAAGGAATGAGCTCCAACCTGCCACGGATCACCCCACATTTAAAATGTGCAGAAAATATAAAAAGGAGTATCTTCAACCTACATTTTAGTAATCCATGAGACATAGACTATCCCTGTCCTGCGAACGCAGCTTGAGCTCTATAACCTGCATGTACCCCCAAGATTAAATTGCTTCCGGAGATATAAGGAGTCTTCAAACAGCGCCTATCTTTAGTCTCCAATGGACATTGGACTCCTTACCTGTCCTGGGCCCTCAGACATGACTCTTTAAACATGTTTTGATCCACAGATCACAATGTAAGGCACTATGACATTTTCTGTACACAGTGACTCTCAATTTAGTAATATTTTTGGGTAAACTGACATGTTTGCTTTACTGATAAAATTTTCATTCTTGGGAAGTTTAATTTATAGTGTTAACTTTATTATCATTTTGCTTTTTTTTTATCCCAAAGTGTGATAAACGTACACTCATAACAACCTCAGCCATGCAGTTTTCTAAAGGATTCTTTTTTACACGTGTCGATGTAGTTAATTCACATCCCGCACAACCCCATAAGTAATCCAAACAAATGTCCTAATCATACCACAAAACACTTCTATAGACTTAGAGAAGACATTTGCCACCTCCCTGCGCTTCTCGAAGAACTGTTCTTAGCCAATCAATTCAACTTAGTTTCATACTTTTTCCACTACCCAAATTCTTCTTCAGTGATTAGGGACATAGTATTCCCCTGGAGATAAGATGATGCGTCCACCTTAGTAGGATCTCCAGCCCCTACGAAATTTTGTAATGCCCTCATCATATTGGGCACAATATTTGTGATCACAGCACCTGGTCGCCCATTTATGGCCACTACTTATCACATCAACAGATTTCAACCTTTTTCTAATAATCTGGATTTTTTAGAGAAATTAAACGGTTCCTGATATTGCCCCCTATACGGTGACAGAGCCCAGTGCTGCACTATCCGCCATCTGTTTAAGGCGGTGGTCCTGGCTGCCAGGGACAGACTTACAAGTGGTGCGGGTGAGAGCCCAGGCTTGCGTCTGTTTTATAATTAACACGCAGGTGTCAAGCAGCCAGGCAGCGGAGTCAGTACAGTGGGTGCTGGGTGAGTGCCCAGGCTGGGTATGTCATCCTAATTAAATACGCAGGTAAAATAAATGCCCTCATCTATGACGCCACAAACCACGTCAACAGCTAGTGATCTGAAGCAGAGTGCGGACAGACAGGATATCGTGAACAGGTCAAGTCACCTCCAGACTTCCTCACAGGACACAGTCAAGACATAGCGTAGCGTTGCCCTACGTATCGAGTTGCGGTAACCCTAATTGAGCTTCATCCTCTGCCGAAAATTCCTGGTGGTTATCGCTCATGTTCCCAACACGCGTGCCCTTTTTACACTTGGCATTCTTTTTCTCATTCTTACTCTAAGTGGCTGGAGGAAAATTGTATCTGTACTAGTGTTCCACTTGTCCGTTGCCTCCATTATCACCTTGTCCCTACGAATTACCTTTCAATCTGGTCCTATGTTCTTACCTGTATCACTCCACCTGGTACAAAATTAGTGGAATTTTTTTTACCAAGCTATTTGTACATGCATGTTTTTTTAGGTAGTTTTATAGTCTAGATAATAAACTTTTTAAAATTGGATGAATCCCACCCATGTCTTTGGTTCTCTTTTTTAATTGTATTAATTGTGGGTGTCTCATTACCTGGGAATTGTCCTAGATATGGTGTTAATGTTACTTGAATACTTATAACAAAGTCATTGTTGACAATTGGTTGTCCAGTTCCAGGTGGGACTACAATTTTCAGGTTTCTGACGCACATCTCCCTATGAGCCTCTCTTGACATTGTGGAAGAATATAACAAAACAGGTTCTCTGTTAGTTACAACATTTTCTTTTTACTCCAATAGACCTGTTGTAGACGCTGCCTGGCTATCCACTGCAGAAAATGACAACCCATAAAAATTCCTATAAAATGGATCACCCCATGAGCCAATTGTCGACATTCGCTGAGATATCACTTCTTGTCTGTCACTAAGAATATACCTATCTCCTTTTTTTATAACTGAGGAACCTTGTAGTATAGCTGCACATGGTCACTGCCTAAGATGCCCCCAAAAATTCAAAACATGACCACCCATGTGCCTACTTTTGACATTTTGTGAAGAACTTATGTCTGTCTAGTATAAACATCTTGCCTTGTTTTTATTAGGACCTGGAGTATAGCTGCATTGTCACAAGCACAAATTGCACCCGCAAAATTCCGATGAATGTAACACTTGTGCCCTTGGGTCATGTGTGAAGATACACATATGGTCGGGGTGTTTAATACAATTTTTTATAATATAGGACCTGTTTTTTGTATAGCTGAATGTCACAGCTAATAATGCCACCAAAAATTACAATATAAGCATGACCACTTGAGCCACTTTGGACATTATGTGATAAGAATCACATTTGTCTGCTCTGAAAACAAAATGTTTTTTGTTAATAGGACCACGGTGTATAGATGCATGTCCACAGCACAACAAATTGCCCCCAAATATGTAAAGCATGATACTTGAGCCAATTTTGGACCTATATTGTGAGAATAAATGTTGTTAGGAAACAAGATTGCTTATTTTCTAGTATAGGACCTGTAGTATTGCTGCTTTTCAAAGTCAGCATGACCTCCAAAAATTTTTAAAAATAATGAACCTTCTAGCCACCTGTTAAAATTTATCGGAGGACGAAAAGCCACTCTATAGGTGCCCATAAAATTTTGTTCTAAAGAGACCATGATTATTGCTGTTTTCTCTCACAGTATCGCATGACCACAAAAAAAATTATTAAATATGACTTCTTCAGCCTACTGGTTAAATATTGTGATGGAGAATAACTGCCTCTTTGAGCCACATTTCTGTTCCTCAAAGGTCCCATCATTATAGCTGTATACCCTGTCACAATGCAACCTGACCTCAAAACCATGCACAATGACGAAATAATTTAAAAGATTAAAGTGAGTAAATTGGAATACGGGGTTTGTCAATGCAAACTCTTGCTGCTCTTTTACTGTCTCACTCTACAGCAAATCTAGCAAAAAATGAACTGTTCGGGATTCAGAGAATAAAAACAATAGGCAGTATAGACAATGTTCAATTTTTAAGTCAACAGTTCGTCACCAAGAGGACACACATTTCTGGTTGAAGAGGACTGTGAAGTGGACCGGCCATCATAATTGGTGCACAACTCTGCACATTGGCCAGGCCAACAACATCATCAGCGAATCCATGCACTGATTAATCCTTGATGACATAGGTCAAAAACGATCATCATTATCTGATGATGAAAGCCCGGATGCGTTATGGTCTGTAATGAACTCCTTCCCGCATGGTGCTGAAGGTACGCTACAGATTTAGGACGCTGACTGCTCGGCAGGACAAATCCTCTCTTGGAAAAGTTGGCTCGTGCATCAATCAACAAGAGCCTAGGGTCCATTCGCTTCCAATTTTGAAACGCACAATAACACCAGCTAAGATCTAATTGGGACATAAAAGTGACTTACACATCACAATATACTTTACCATCCCGCGCTGTTGAGCGACGCAGATAGTTCAAACAAAGACTGAACCAATGGAAATCTTAAACGCCTTAGAGACTATAATGTGCCGATCTGCGAATGCTAAGTCTGACCCTGATTGACAACATAGCCACCTTCAGCTTAAGAAGTTGCCAAAACAAACCATATCCATCAAGGTAGGTAAACATCAAAGATCAGATTGCCTTCCCCCGAGGCACTAACCCATTTCAGAGACTATACTGCCACCATTTGCTCGCATGCATGACTTGCCGCCGCTTCGGCTAACTTGGCAATCTCTACTGCTGTAACGTCGATGATGTTGTACCACCAGTGACATTTGAATAGAACACGTGATTCCAGACGCACACACGATGTCTCCTGTATGTTTCACACAATCCAGACAAGGTCTCAATTTCCTGAACATCTTTAACTCTCTTATTTGGAAGTGGGTTGGAAGGTAAATGTGATGAGTTTGTTGTTTTGATACAACGGGGGGATCAGGAGGGTGGACCAACATTATAATAGCCTTGTTCATTTTTGATGGCACTTATTGCGAGGATCATAGTTGGAGGAAATGGAGCATCCAAGCACTCTGTGAGAGATGAGAGCCCTTGATATTCCCAAGCACCTTGGCAGACCGTGGCCAGGCCCACTACGCAAAACTGATCTTCATCATCTTCCATCCTGCCGCATCAAATTCGACGAAAACCGCTTTACCCAAGGCCACAAAGGCGTCGTCGGTAACATCGGTGTCTAGGAATTATCCTCCTCCTCCTCCTCCCACCGCTATCCTCGAGCACAGCTTATACAACCACAGCCCTGACTTGCCTAGAGATGCACCCTCGAAGATGATGCGGCTGCCTATGCTCTAGCCTGGACCCTGAACCACTGAGATTGAAAGACCGATAAAATTTGAGAAACCTGTCGGGCCTTGTGGATTCCGACGGAAGCGAAAGGCTCAGTAGTCTCGCATCTGTGTCCGTCTCCTCCTACGTCGCTCGGAGGGACATGTTGTTTCAGAGTGTACAACTATTGTTCCGAAACTAAGATCAAACCACATTTGCTCATGCTGACACCAACGGGCATCGTCCGCACACTGACCCCATTTTGGGTGGCTTCTTCCAAAGAACTGGCAAGGATTGGTGCACTAGTTGCTACCTTTCACCTGCCATTCACTCTCGGTGGCTGGGGGGGACTAAACTCATAACGAGGTCCCACCCGCACGCCTGCTTGTAAGGCCATGTGCTGACACTTACGATACTGCGCCAAATGGCATTGCGCTCGCTGTTGCACCACAATCGCTGGAGCATGTGGAACGGGTGGGAATTCACCAGAGTGGTTGCCAACGTCAACAAATTGAGAGGTTGACAGGACGGTACAGAAGCTGTTTGCACTGCAACGCAAGCAAGGCGGGGACAGAATGCACTGAGTACGCGGGAGAATAGGACGGATCGTGCGCAAGTTTCTCTGTCCTACAGCTTCTCTAGCATTGTGTGCAATACACAGGATACACCACCACCACGCTGGCGAGCTGGTATGTTCTGACAGGTGACCTGTTCGCTAACGTCACCCGGGTCTGTGTTCCGACCGTCCGTCAAGTCTCCGCCACTCGAGGCGTACCCGCCGGGATGCGTTACAATGATGCTATATTCACAGATCCCGCCAGAACTCAACAGCCATGTCTAACCATCCAGGTTTCAGCTGGGCAGCCCGGTCGTCCCCAACCACCAACATACCCCACCTACCACCCCCCGGACCATACACGACTGGGAAATTCCATACCTCACTCTTGCACTACCTCGACTGATCTAGGGCACCCATCCACAAAACCAAAACACGAAAAGGCATATACAGCGCTATGCCTTCTATTGCGCCCAGTTCACAGACGAACACAACAAACAATAACAATAGTGACACCCACATGGACCCCTACCTGATCAATAAGCGCAGCCCAGACGATCAAATGCGGACCCTCTCTGGGAGCCCTAACCACCCCTCCATCCTACCTGTCTGAAGCCACCTAACAGTGACCGTTCCTACAGTAGAGCAGCACTCTGTGATACCACTCTTGAACACAAACAGAGCATGACCTCCCACTGCCAACCTCCCATCACTTGACCTGTTCCCTGCTTCGAACGCACCAGCACTCACCATAAATGGTCAGTCTGCAGGCACGAAATACTATTTATTCCATGACTCCACGTCATTCCAACCGTACATAGCAATGAGACCATAGTGGTCGCATCTCTAGTTTCTGGTACGATTGTTTGGTGGACTCTCCTGAAAACCCACTCCAATCTCAAAGCTCATCCACACAAGCCACCATCCGGACGCGATCGGACAGGATCCGGCCGGAGTTCGGCAACACTGTTGCTGCATCCTCGAGAGAAGGTCGGCCGACCCGTAGATGCATCCTTGGAAACACCACGTCTGGCGTCCTTATTATATGGTTAAGAGGTTACTTTCTTTAGGCAGTGGGTTTCAGGACGTCCTGGGTTTCAAGGGCAATGGCGCGACATCAGCTCTAAGGCGATCTGCTCAATCTTCCCCTACACATAGAGCATGTCAGGGCATAAAATAATAATCCCACTCTCTGTGTTGAAGATGCCCCCCCCCCCCCACCCCCCTCCCCACTACAACTCACCTACCAAACAAGTGCCGAGAGGAAGCCCGGTGGAGGTGGAGGTCGCAGAGGACGAGGGAACAACGGAATTACTATTAGGACCACCGATGTTACCGACAGTCCTTGCCCCTTGGGTAAAGAGCGTATGCGAAACACAAACCCAATCCCGCGTATATTGAGAAAGCGAGTGACCTGTAGGAGGAAGATGAGGATGAGCCAGTATTGACTTGTGCAAATACGACCCAGACGGCATTGGGAAAATCATAATAAAAAAAAAAAAAAAAAAAAAAAAAGGCATCCATCTATCACTCCAATGAGTGCTTGCGAATACAACAATGCTCCTATTTCCCTCCAAATAACTTGCTGTCCTCGCTTTCAGGCCATCACAATTCAATTGAACTATACATGTTACTGTAGGTGGCCACCACCCCTCATGGATACACGGCGGTTTACTAAAAACTAAATCTCAGCACTTTCCTTCCAACCCACACCCAAAATAAAGAGAAGTTAAATATGAAAGAAAGGGAGTCACTTGATGAGTTTGATAAACTGAGATCAGTACTGATACCAATTACACCAAACCTCCTTGCGTTTCTCCTGATCCATCGTTCTGCAACAATGTCTAACGGTGCGCTGGCAACTACATTCAGCGCCCGTACCACCGACTGTCAGCACTAGTAGTGCAAGTAGCCGTAACTCTAAGCGGCCTCGGCCAGCCAGCCAGCAAGGCACCAGGTTGCCAAGGCAGAAGCTATAATGCGCGTGAACCTTGGCAATCTCTTATTTACCCACATCACAAACGCATGCAAATGCTCAAGGGCCACAAATCCAACACACAGAGACCAGCTTATGGATCATGCCAGTGCTCCACGACTCATCTGAGTCTCAACCACGATGTTTATTATTGGATCGTGTTACCTGGACCTCATATAGATCCCATGGGCCATATCCAAAACTGGAACGATATCGGCCCCCAGACGACTCGGCTCCGCCACTAATAGACCGGTGTGGTACTGCCCAGCAGCCCAGCGTCATATCCTGTGCGGACCGTAAGACAGCTGGAGGGCACGTCAGTACAGACATACGCAATCCGTGCTTTTCTACAGAATAATGTGAGGATCGTATTGACTTTCATCAGATGAATCAGGCATGGAACTCTGAAGATGTTGTGGCCCCAATAGCCGAGGTCACAATTTGTTGTCCCGCTGGGTATACTTCACATTTCCTCTTCAAACAGAAATGGTCCCTATTGAAATATTTTCTCTTCTATAAATGACTCATTTCTTCTACTTCGCAATTTCTTATGCTCTCTTTCCCAAACAGTTCTTTTTGCTGGTTTTGCTCGTGAGGACGTCTGTAAAAGACACAGACCCAAGGTTTCATGAAACTACACGTAATTCCATGTTACTCACATTTATCCTTTTGAATAGTTTTAGCAGGTCCAATGGTTTTGAGGTCATGTGCTGTGAGATTCTGCTAATTGTTTTTGGTATTAGTTGGATATGATAAGGTGGACTGATAATTGCTGGAATGGGCATACATGATCTTGTTGGGTTATGTGCGCGCGAGGAGTCATTTTTATAATGTGATTGGGACGGCTGGGTAGCTGAGAGTGAGTCAGCATTGATTCATGGTATTTGGACCCAGAAAGTGGCTCCTAAGTGGCTTTCTCTCCCCTCACTAACCATTTTCTTAACACAGTGGCTGAGAAGTCTTTATTTTATAAATTTTTTGGGTCATAGATGCTTTGTATATTGCTGCATCTATCCCTTACTGGCTACCTTTCTAAAAAAATTGCTTATCTAACAGAATTTTATTCTTCTCAATTGTCCTAAGTGGTCCAGCAATAAGGGTCACTGCTTTATACATTTTCCGGGGAGGGCACGTTGGCTGTGGTACTTGAAGCTTTTATTAGGTCCATCCGTTTTTGTACTATATATAATTTGTTGCTAAACTGGATATGGGTTCCAGGGGCTATTATGGGCCACAAAAGGTGGCCCGCAATGGTTCCTATGGTCTCCTTGTAAGGGGTCGAGGGTGCTTTGATTGCTGTGACATGCAGCACCTTTAACTACAGGTCCATAGTATAATAATAAAAATGTTGTTTCTTACTGTCATTTGTTATTCACCAATTGTTCCAAATGTGGCAGACACTGGCGTCAAATGCTTTTCGAAAATTTTTGGGGGCCAGGCCTTTTTGCTGTCCGACACTGCAGCACCCTCGCAATGATAACTGTCTCGGTCACGTTTATTTATTATGGTTAGACCCTGCTTTCTAACGATACATTTGTTCCTTCTCAATTGTCAAAAAGTGGTCATGGGTAACTTTGTTATTGAATTTTTGGGGGATTTTGCTGTGACATGCAGCTATACTACAGGTCCATTTTTTAAATAAATTGTTGTTTCTGTTATAAAAGAACCATTTTGTTCTTCTCAATTCCGTCATATAGTGGAATCCCAATGGGTCATGTTTTGAATTTTTGGGAGGCAATTTTGCTCGTCGACATGCATGCCCCTATACTACAGGTCCAACTCTATTATAAAATAAATGTTGTTTCTAACAGACCTTTAGTTCCTTCACAATTGTGCCAAACGAGAGGATCACAAGGGTGATGGTAGACCCTGTCTCAGAAAACTAGCGATATTCAGGAAATCTTGGAACACTGTTAATGAGACACACTTTTGCACCAAATGACTTGTTTTCGCAATCGATCTTTAACATAGCTCAGCAATTCCCTGCTATTGAGCACAACCCATTTAATACAATTTAAAAAAGACGGACTAACTCAAGATCCATCCGGTGGGATTCATCCTATTTTAAAAAAGTTTTATTTCTTAGAATTAAACTACTAAAAAAACATTGCATGTACAACATAGCTGGTTAAAAAAAATTCCTACTGAATCCTGTCAAGGAAGAGGTACAGGAAAAACTTGACCACCGATGTAGGTTATTCAAGAGGTACATGGAAGTATGTGCCTCCGGACCAACCAGAGCAACAAAAGTACAGAGACAATTTCCTCCAGCACGTTGACGGTAAAATTGAGGAAATAGGAATGCCTAAGAAAAAGGGCACCCTGGGTGGAATCCAGCGAGCGTTATCCACCAGTATATTTCTCATCCACTTTCCGTCGCAAAGCTCATTTGCCCGTCCCGCACTTCATAAGGTGGGCGCAAGCGCCACTACCTAGTCTTGGGACTCGTGCTACCTGAGGAGGCTGGAGGTGCTCTATAACTACACATATCAGCCTTCACGCACTCATGTTCAGCACACGATGTTGGTCAGTACATGTCCGGCGTCATCATGGGCTTTTTTATCAGCATGCGTGTTAATAGATGACATACGCCTGCCTGCGGCTCTCTCGCACACCCACCTTAACTCCCGTCCCTGGCTGCCATGAACATGCGTGTTAATTCTGATGACAGGACGCTAGGCTGGGCTATAACACGATTACACAAACTGTATGTCCCCTGTCCCCCTCCGGCAAGCTGGTCCTCCGCCTTCAACAGATGGCTCAGATACAGGCCTAAGCACTGGCTCCATCACGTATAAGGGGCATCAGCGAGACCTTTAAATTTATACACTAATAAAAATCGAGATTTTAGAACAAATGGTGAGTTATGTTCCACCCACCCCCACCACACGAGGTTTAGTACGTTGTCAAAAGAAGGGCTCCAGGGCCCCACCTGGTACTACAAATTGCCACTCAATATTCCGTTGCACGGATTAAAATTTTCATGGTCGGCAGATTCACCTTTGGGCACTAACCCGGGTCGCCCTTATCTAGATCATCCCAGGGGAATATGTCCCTAATCACCTGCAGAATGGATTTGGAGGAGAAAATATGAAATATTGAATTGATTGGCTAAATCAGTGCTAGATAGCCCAACGAACCTCCCTGACCTGAGGGCATAATGTCTTACCTCAATTAAGAAGAAGTGTTATTGGGGCCATGATGTAGGAATCTTTTATTACATATGGGCGTGTGAGGATGCAATGAATTAACACATAACACCTAGTGTAAAAAAATAACTTTAAAACTGAAGGGAGACGGTGTACATGCTTGTAATGTTATCACACGCTTGGAACAAATATAAAAAAAAATAAGCTAAATGCCATACATTATGTAAAACTAATTAATAAAACATTCACCTATATATAACATTCTCTACACCCGTAAACAAAAATCGTCAGTTACAAATACGAAATATTCTAACCATGAGAGTCACTGTACATTACTTAGCCATAGTGCCACTTTCCGCTGATCTGTGGGATCTATTACATGGTTTCCAAGAGTCATTAGCTGGTGGCACAAGGGACAACGGTCATCATAGGTCAAATGTCATGTGAAAAAAAATGCGTCGGTTTGGAAAAGATCCTTTTTCCGGAACTTTTTTTAAATTGGGGCACAGCGTACAATGCAGGTTTAAGACTCATGCCTCGCGTTCAGGCAAAGGATTGTCTAGGCCACGTGTAAACTCTAAATAGTGGTTCTGCAAAGGACTCCTTTTTCCATGAACTTTTTTACATGTCGCGGGGTAAATGCAAGGTTTGGAGCGCATGCATAGTGCGTCAGGAACAGGGACAGTATCATGTCCAGCTCGTAACTACAATTGGTGGTTTTAGAAAAGACTCACCTCTCTTTTCAGAGGCAATTCTTTAATCTGCGCGCGGTCCAATTGCAGCGGTTTGGGGCTCCATGCTGTTGGCCCAGGGACTCAGGTATTCGTCAAATGTCCTCAGTGATGAAACTTAACAATTGATGGGCTTAAAAGAATCTTTGTTCTCGGCACTTTTTTCAAATCTGTGGAAGTCAGAACAGCGTTTTCAACTGGTCATTACTGTGGTTCAAGGACAAAGTATAGTCCAATGTCCAGTTCAGATAAAAATGGTGGTTGCACCAAGTATCACACTTTTTCCTCAATGGGCAACTTTTTAAATCTGTGGGTGTCATGCCAGGTATGGCGGCTCCTTGCTGCGTTCCCAGGACACGGTAAAAATAGGTCAATGTCCCAGTTCAACTAAAATCGGTTGGTTTTCAATTCATACTGGCCTCTCTCACACCCGGCACCCTTTTTACTTTTGTGGGTCATGCAGGTTTAAGGGTCATGCCTATTGTGGTGCAAGAACCCCTAGGGCATAGTTAATGGTCTGTGATTTTTTCTTTGTGATGTGGATGTTTATAACACATAAAGTGTGATTGACTAAGATGTTTTGCACGTATCAATTTGACTGTCTATGCGCATGCTGGATGTTTAATTCCAGCTTCTCCAGCCCCTATGTTTGGGCTGTAGGTAAGAGAATGAAGTGGGGTGGTTGTTGCTCTCCCACTACGAATCTTAATAATGGTACATCTTGGTGCTTTGCATCAAATCATATTGATCGACTAGTCGAATATATTATTCGATAAAATTGCCCTGATACCCTCGACTATCGAACCACCAGACGAGGAATGGATGACGAATTAGTCAAACGTAACTGCTCTCATCTCTACCTTTTAACCTATTATCAGAGCATCATATGAGCCCGCTTCCTCCTTTCTTGCTTAAGGTTATCCAATATAACCGTATTAAATCCAGCATATGCCATAAACGGTTATTTTGCAAGTCTGTTGGATTCTGAATTCACCTTTGGAAACAATATTATTGAGCCGGGCCACCTCGTTTTTCGACTTATGTCAGAGTACCATGGTCTACTGGAAATTTACCACAAATATGCACTTGTTCACTGTCTGTATTTTGATGCCCGAAATCCAGGAAGTACATTACTAGTTCACAATGATTACACGCTTTTAATGCCAACGTCGTGCTCTATTGCAGTCTGAGATGTAACCCTTTTACATGTGACGACATTGCATATAGAACCCCTCATTGGTGACATTGGGAAACAACAGCCTCGCTAAATATGTAATAGGCCTTTACATTGTGTCAGACGCTGTAACGAAGATACCATCAACATTAGTTCCACCGACTCACGGACAACCACTCTTTTGTAGGTGGTCATATCTGGTTACAATAAGGATAGTCGCTTTAACTTCTTAATTTTAGTTCAGCCAGATCATTCTTCGTGGCCGTACTCAGTGCGCTATCTCTGTGCATATATTTTAGGCCATATGATAGACATGGTCAACGACAATCTCTCCTGCAGTTCACACCTTGTAGCCAGCCCCTTTCTGTTTGGCCAGCGGTGCCCTCATACCATAACTTCCCTAGAATGGTCGAATTTGATCCGTGAAGAGTGGCGTCCCTTGCGAATCGTCCAAACAACTAGGCCATAATGTGGGGTGTCAGTTAAAGCGTGCCAGCGTAGGTGTGCTGGATCCCCCCCTCCCCCTGAGTATGTTCAGAAACTGCTGCTTCTCCTCGGGGAATTTTTTATCAGCACAACAATCTCTTCATGAGCATTTTACGGACGATATGTGTCCCTCGCTTTTTGCATCCCGAAAAAAAGATATATTATTATAACCTTCACTAGTCCCCCACGTAACCATCAAGTGAGCGGGCAGTGCTTACTGCCTGATGAGTGGGCAGAAAATGCCTTAGTCGTTGATCACCACCGCGCTGAGTCCGCTCAATAGTCGAGAAAGGGCAAGGATCTGGTTCGAGACTAGAACTTAGTAAAAGGCAACCAGTGACTATAATAGCCAAACCGTTACAAAACCAAAGGTTGGAATGAAGAGCGCCATCTACTGATACAGCACAGTACGCGAAACTCTTGAGGCTGATGGGCTATACCAAGCAGCAGTACAAGACCACACCCTAGGCGCTGCACTCCTTTAAGCTCCCACTAACCCAACACACACCCCCCCATACAGACCAATTCAACCCCTCCGAACCAGGAAACATGAGGCGCCATATTTGCCCAAGCTCATCGAAATTGGACAGTAGAAGATTGGGATACACCTAACACCAAACAGTAAAAAATTCTGCGCCCGATCTGACTACTAGTCACCTTGCATGGTTAATGATGAAAGTCTCGATTGTTCTGATGCGACCATTCGGAATCAGGCTGACCTCCAAGGGTCAGAATAATTTGGCCCCTAGTCTCACAACAACACTATGAATGCATGGATACATCCTGCATCCTTAACCCCCCCCATGTTTCTTCAGCGATTATGGTCCACCCCCAGGTCTCGCGTTCTCGGTACGGGTTATGGTACATTAGGTGCACAGAGACGGGAATATTTATTGTCGTGGCTCTATTGGGGACCAAATGGTACACTAATTACCCCTTGATGAAAGCATCGTTAAATGCTTACACTATTTCTGATGTATCCTATCTGACCACGAAGAATTGAGGCAGTTGCCTGAAGGCAAAAGGTGGAGTCGTCAAACCGTTTAACAATAGCTTGCGTCGGATGTTACCTAAATAAAGTGGACGCCTAAACCTGGCATGTGAAGTGTAATGTCTATTACCTTGAAAAAAAATTGAGACTGCCTCGCGCTTCAAATATATTTTGATACAACAAGATGTTTAAGCTGCCCACGTCTTTCTAATCGTGGATCTCAAATCGGGGCACGTCCATCCTATCATTTACCTCTCAAATAGAGCACATACTCTGGCCTCACGCTGGTCACAACTCGACATCCATTAGTTCCAGAGAGTAAAAATAATTAAAAATCACCCCAACCTGCCCAAAGCTGCACCTTTCTTAATGACAGGCCTGTGAGGATGTGTCGGGCGTGGGAGAAAGAACACCTCAAATATGGGTAGAGCACCCTTCAGATTCATATAGGTTGTGAAAATCATATGCGTTCAACTCAAGTATAACGTATCTAGTTTAATTGTCTCACAAAAAAAATCATTTGACTTAAATAAAACCGTGTCTACAGGTGCACCAACAAGTCTAGGGTTGCCACATGCGCCAGGCTTGCGGACTAACCTCAATGTCACATTATTACATGTACACAATCAGCCGACCGGGACCTATGCGGACATTTCTGCAAAAAGGGCTAATATACTTGCCATCAAGGACAATCCCTTATTAGAACGATTTGCATGCTTTCTATCATACATTCGCATTTTATAATCCAATTAGGATTGGAAAGGCAAACGGGCGGGTTGCTTATCCAATTTGGGAGTTTTCTGTCACAAGCCGCCACCCCCACTCTCACAGGCTGTACTCTCATAACACGAAGGGCCTTCGCAGCTTTTGCCATAAGGTTCTGAAGGGTGCTCCCTTCTGCTGTTTTTTATATTTTTCTTCTTGCTGTCTAATGGAGGTACGCTGTTTGATCCCAGCTGGCGAAGGCCTCACCTCCCCGCATCTCTATTGATACTGGCAATGTTCATTCCACTTGAGAGGGTTTATCAAAGAATTAGGACTAGGACTGCCTAATTACCGATTTTGTAGAATCACGTTGATTTATAGTCTGACTACTCTTATTCTCCTCCCCCGTCGAGGCTAATTAAGACATCTTTTTGATCAAAATGAATATCCGATGAACCCGACAGACCCCACGAAGGTACTCTAAAGGCTTAGTTACTGGTATCCTCCGATTAGTTTGCATACAATGCAATGCTTTTGGCGATTTCCTTCCGTAGTTTTTTTCGCCAGACGTGATGGTATGTATACCTTTGACAATGTGACATGGCCAACTGATGGCTATATAGGACAGTCTCTCGGAGGATTTTAGACATGAGCCTGGTAACAACAGGGTAGTGGGATTAGAGGGCATATCATGCGGTTATCCTTGGTATATAAGCAATATCCAGTGCCGATGGTAACAAAGTCGGCAACTTGTTTGGACTGTGACATGTACAACAGTCGAGCCTGGCTCCCCTCTTGCTTATGGTTTAGTCAATCCCGTGTACATATGCGGATTAATACCGAGACAAACAACGTACTCATGGTGATGAAAGATCTGACGGACCGGGGAGAACGGGTTTCACTTAATAACTACTCAGATTCTCAATGCGGTACGTGTGGAGGGATGTGGATCTGTGACGTCAATGTAGTCTGGAATGTACGTTAAAGAAAAAAAGCTTTTGACAGAGCCCCCCAGGAGAATCAGTGCTAAAAGCATAAAATGTCGGCGCAATTTGCAGGACATGTATCCGCATTACCGGATGTACTGTTTAACTAACAGGGGTTCATGAGAAACTCTAGTGATACCTATAGGCTACTGTTAAGGGTCGCAAGAATAGTCATGCAACTTTCCTCGGCACAACACAGATCTGATCAGAAAGGCTTATCTAGTGGCACGCTACTTCATAGCCGTGTAAAAGTCTTTGGATGGTCAATGGTGTTATCAGTGCTGTGCGCCTGTATGACAGCCTCTTTTCAATGTAAAGTAACAGGCCGGTGGTATGTGTTCTCCTGTCCATTACTTTGCTGATGTACATCATCATTCACCTTACTTTTTTTAAAAGATTGTACAAAGGATCGCGGAATGCTATGCACAACTTGAGGAATGAAAATAGTATCTTTGAGTAATTGGACCTAATCCACAGAAATAGACCATCAGCGCTGTCTTTGGACCTTCGGAGACTTGTCCAACCTTTGTATAATGTACAATCTTTTGCTCGGTTTTTCACTAGGTATTTTCTCCATCCAGGTAATGATATGGACTTCCTTAGGAATCGTAACTTATCGAAAGTGTCGTTTGCCAAATTATAACTGACCATCTTCTCTGGAAATTTACCTTTAGTCCAGCTTTTTACCATGTTATATTCCAAATAACTTCTATTGAGCTAAGTCCAAATGGTCTGGTTCATTCTGTCGTGGCGCTCCCTAAAACAAGAATTACTCTATCCACAATAAATATGCAGAAGAATTGCGTCAAGGTTTGGATAATATTTGGGACTCGCCACCCACTGCTGACCATTTCTTTTGGTATACATACTGTTTGGTACTTTGTGGAGCCCTTGTGGATAGTCGTTGCCATGTAACTGTCGTTCACTTTCACGGTTAGAAAGCAAGCCTATACTTGAGATTTCTTCTGCAAACAGGGATGCTCCATAAATCCAATTTGAACTATGTCGAGAGTGCATGATAATCTATCGCACTTTGAGGAGGTAAATTTTCGGGTATAAGAAGGAGCATATGGAGGAGTGTATCTCTCTGACATACTGGCGATAGCACTGGATGGTGTTACGTAGTGAATTCAAATTTACGTAATAATCCTGGATCCAATTGGATATGATAAATCGTGGATTTACTGATAGGATATAAAGTGAGAATTTGTTCGTATGGATTCACATTCTCTCGCAATTTTCACTTGCTTGAATGGACAATGAAATCTCATTGTCTTGACTTAAGTTATTTATGGAAACATACACTGTCTTATTGGCAAGAAAGTGGAGTACGGACTTTTGGATGGCGTCATAAAAGACGCTCTCTCCAGAGTTATAATAATCAACACTTCACACATTCCATTGTTCCACAATGGATTGACCTCGCTTGATCATTGAGCATATATCTACTTATTATTTCGCTTGTTGTTTCTTGATACCCTGGACTCATCATCATGTACAGGAAATTGCTTACATCTATCACTGTTTTTTGCACTTGCATCGCACCGAGGGGATAATCAGAGTAACAAAAATAACTCCTCCCATCTACACAATGGTATCCAAGATCCTTTCATTGTGCATAAATTAGTCAATCAACAGATCAACATGTTACTATGTCCCATGAAATCCTGATCCTCAAATAGACCGACATGCCAGTCAGGTCCAAATTTCCTCAGATTAATGCCTTCAAGTCAAATTCCTTATTATCTTATTTTTAATATAAGCCTTCTTGCTTTTATTGCCACTAGCATGGGATCCCTGAAATTGCTTGGACTCAGCAGTTCTGGCTTACGCCCATGCTAGGACAAAGGGTGATTCTACCCGAGGTTGAGCGTCGGCTGTCATGTTTGAGTTAGAAGCTCCGAAGTTATCGTCAGTCAACTATACCCCGCTGTCGGGGGACACGGCACTCTTAACTGCTGACATAAATATTACGCGGTCATGTTGCTTTCATCTCTTCTTTCGAAAATCCACAAAGGAGTGTATGGCAAGGCACGTTTTCCTTGGGCCAAGGAGGCTTGTTGCAGGATTGGGAATCAGGATAACGAGGACTTTGTGAGCAATTGTTAACATTAGATCTGTAATATGGCCTGAAGATAGAATTTGCTTTCAATTTCTCCGAAATTTTCCCTCAAAACATTGCCAATTGTCTGACTGCAACTCTTTAACGGTGTTATCAAGCTGGCTCGGTTGACAGGGGTTTTTTTTGCTTGCATGAAGGGGACAATATTTGAAATATGACCTTATCTCTATACAACAAAAAAGCATTGTGGATAGCTGTTGTCCACTTCATCCCGAAGGGTCTTTAAAACTCTTGTCTAAACGGGAATTCCACCTAACTGCGAATCATGTACTGCGCCCTCTCAATCTGCTGCTACTCTACCTCTGTGAGTTTTCTTCCTGTTCCTTCACAATGGCTTCAAGCACCTTTCTTAAAGCAATGAATAATTTTGACCAGTGGAATGAAGCTTTCCCTTGCCTCCATGACCTCAGATTTAAATATCCAACCTTCGCGTATGTCTAGGTAATGACCACATGTGTATTATATGTCCATCACTTGACTCAATGGGGCCTAGTTCACATGCTCCTTAGGCTAATGCTTATTCTTACTAAAGCCACAAACTAATCTACGAAGATCTGCCTATAGCTTGGACAGACTCTCCCCCATTTTTTTGTGCTAACAGTTCACCAAAATCTTATAATAGTGAGGATCTGTTGCCCTCAAATACCAAAGGTTTTGAGGTACTTCACTCAACCAGCTCTCATGTTTAACTATGGGTTCTGTAAACACTGAAGGGAGGGAGACTATGCCCTTAAACGCAGTATCCAGAGCTACATCAAGGCCTCAATCTTATTATCACAAAAACATACACTTATTATGGTTCAAATTGCGAAGGCACTTTCTTCAAAATCGATCCATATTCTCATTATTACATTCAACAGGATCATCAACGCAAACACTAAGGAGCACTATTTCCATTACTCCTAAGAGCACGGTATTTCTGTAGGCTAGAGTAAAGGTCCTATTGAACAATCTCACTGTGGATTTCACTGAGATAGTAATGACCATAGGAATAATACATCAAATTGAAAAATTTCGGTGGGTAATCGTGCCACTTTAACATTCTAATTGCATAATTGATATTAACCTCTTATTCTTACATCACTCTCTTGATGAACCATTACCTTCAAACACTCCTTATGCATAGGCATCATTAAATATATGCAAGCAACAACAGCAATCTGTCGTGCAACACTACTGATGATTCATCTTTTTCTCTATTCACCTGAGCACGCTAACAAAGCCTGTTGGTTCAAAAGGTTAATTAACACGATGATAAGTAGCCATCCAATCCTACAATATTTGCAGCCTGTGGCCCATCTTCAATCATCCCTTCTACAACTAATTTCTCTTCATTTTCCAATGCTTACATTTCTATTGTTACTTCACACTAATACTTTATTCGAATTGCCATCTCTAGATCTTAAGCATGTCATGCAATTATACGAGACTCGCAGAAGTATATGCTATCAAAATCTATACACGCTATTTTTTGGGGTTAGTATCTCGGATACATAAGATTATATCAGACGCGAGCGCTAATTGAGACGGGTACACAATAATAAAGAGAACATTGTTCACACTCAGATATAGTTTGGTTGTATACCACTCTAGTTTTACCTGTAAGGAAGGATACAAAGTGAAACTTTATAGACCTCCATGGCTAATTTCAGTTCCCTCTGTTAACACAACCTAAGTAAACCTACAATCTCCCATGCTGTTTGGTTTCAAATGACGAAATAACATAGTGGTAAGTCAAGTAGAAATAGTCACACACGCGTCACAGCAGTGTCCTGTGACTCGTACTCCAGCATGTAATAAAGCTTGTATTTATCGGAAAATAAACCAGCAACTGTACACTTAGGGCTTTTGTTATCTCGGGGATCAGATAAGTAGTCAAAACGTAGTTCGCTTATCTGAGAAGACTAATTCTGATCTAATTAGCATATCGAAAGCACTCAGCATGGCATGGCAAGCTGTAAACCAGACTGGTCGCTTATGCTACATGAGTGTCAGTTCTGAACCTGGGAACAGTAATGACAGAGATATTCTTCATTCATTGCCTAATCTCTCTCGAATTCTCTGAAGGGAGACAAATCTCCTTTAATTCGACTAATCCTGTTCTTACTGTCCTTCTGCACATTTCATACTTAAAAACACCACCTCCATACGATCTGCTCACGCTATCCAATATGCAGCAAAAATCAAGGGCCTGACCTCTAATCGCTTTGCTTTTCGACAATTTTCTTCTGCACTTAAATCATCAATTAACACATAATCTTGAGCTCACAACCTAAGGCATCATTAGAATCCTTTCATTACTTTATCTGATAATTTAAACCTATCAGATTTTTCTTATCCTTGAAGACAAGTTTACTGTTTTTCACAAACTTCTCAAAGTGTTCAATTATATCAGTCAAGACAAATACGACTGAATAACCAAACCACCAACACTGATATCATCAAAAGGCATCTTCGAGATATACGAGTCTAACACTATTACCACCAAAATTACGGACCCAAAATGATTCGGTGAATGATATCAGTTAAATACTTTCTATGTTATTGATATATTGTGTATCAACTGACAACAACTATTCACCCTCCTGACCTGGCTCGCCAAAGCTTGTTAGTTATGTATGTATTGTTGTTTTTAATTTTAGTATGTTTCTAGTTAATACTGTTTTTTTTTAAACAACAACATTATGTCGACCTTGTTATCATGGGACGTGCACGTGTCCAGCAAAAGATAATGAGATATCTTCGACAAATGTCATAAAAGAAAAGATTATTTATATTACGCCCAGAATGAAAATGGCGGTACACAATGGAAGGGTCTAAAAAAATACACTATACAATAATATAAAACAAAATCGGTCACAAAAAAAAAATACAATAAGGGCCCTCGTGACAACACCGGCTTATACTCATTAGGGCAAGGATTGGCGCACGTTCACTCACGAGCCAGACTTCTGCGCTCTCAGTACGGGGCCAATCCGTCCCCTGTCACTTACGGTTAATCCCTGACTCCATCAATAGAGAACATGTGGATTAACGTAGCTCCTCACCGATCGGCGAATCCGCCCAGCCCCGGGGCTGAGGGAAAGTGAACATGATACTTATATTTACGGCGCCAGGTACGACCAGCACGTCGCCCGTCTAACAATGCATTGTCTATGGGGCAGGGAGCCAAGCGGCGCCCCGCCGACGCCCAACGCTCCGGCCTACATGCCACCCCATCCAGCCACCTCTAATTCACGGCGGATTTGTGGCTCAATACGGCTCATACAAATCCATCCGGTGAATAAAAAGGGGGGGGGGGCCGTGTGACACCGGCATCAAGGGATTAAAATCAAGTAACAAAGGAAAATATCAAACTCTTAGCCACATATCAACACTCATATATAAACCACTCCTTGTGAAACAACACAACAAGCATTAAGATAATAAGTTAAAACTATACAATAACTGCGAAGAAAACAAAACAACAAATGCCTATATAATTGAGAGTGTTATGCAAAAATAATTACAAAGTATATGACAAAGTTCCTCCTGGTCTCTACACAATTCATTACCAATCGGACTTCCTTCCTCTCAAGGAGCTTGGACTCCAGAAAAGACACTCAAGTCTCCTCCTCACACAGCTCCCCAAAGGCATCACTTGTCCCCTCCCTGTGTTACCTAGACTCCTTTCCCAGGTCTGGCTATATATACCATTTTTGGACTCAAAGGTTTGCATAGACACAAACTAATATCTGTCTTGAATCATGTTTGTCTCCCCCCAAAAGTATAAATAAAAACACTCCGGAGACCGTCATGCTGACTCTTCTGTATCCGTAGACAATTTTGTAAATATAACTTGTTTGACAAACTGCCAGTCTATAACTAAATTTGATCAGGCCGATCTCTATCTGTCTACACACAAAGAAGTCAACTATCCAATGCCGCTTAGTCTGCAAGTCTGTATGGGCTTCTAATAGAGCCTTTTTTATATGTAGAGAGAAACAAGGCATTTATCTTTATGCATAGTAATTAGGCACACAGTATTTTCAGTTCAAACAATTGTCCTTTGAACTAGACTAAATCTAACTAGACAATACCTATTTAGAAATGCAGATACTCAGTTTATTACAATTTGTATGTATACTGGAAGCCTGTTCAAACCCAGCTGCCATTTTGGATAACTTTCTACTTACAATTACATATACAGTATAGGTTTAATATACACATATTTCTTAATAAATCACCTTACAGATTATTCACATTTATGCATATCTTACACAGTGACCATATAGTGGTAGATAGCAGTGTACACAGGTGCTCAGCAGATCGTTGACTGAATAATTCCACAATACCACGACCACATATCACCACCACATAGTGACTGAATAATACTACAACACCACCACCACCACCACCACATAGTGACTGAATAATACCACAACACCACCACCACCACATAGTGACTGAATAATACCACAACACCACCACCACCACATAGTGACTGAATAATACCACAACACCACCACCACCACATAGTGACTGAATAATACCGCTATGTATCACCACCACAAAGTGACTGAATAATACCGACACATCTCGCCACCACATAGTGACTGACTAATACTGCCACACCATTACTGAATATAAACCATTACACTTTGCACACATATAAAAAATTACATTTCAGGCACATTTAGTGACTCACAGGTGACGTTTCTCCAGTAAGTCGTTCACATTCCGGTTTCTTCTCCATCCGGTTCACACCTTCATGCTGATTTCTCCTGACCAACACTCATCCCTGCAGATTTAGACACAAATATATTAGAATCCTCACTTTTCCAGCAACTCCTTACTTATAATTATATAAGTCCCCTAAGTTAGGTGGGTGTATAGGTCCCCTCAATTAGGCAGGTATATAGATATAGGTCCCCTCAGGCAGATAGGTATATAGATATATGTCCCCACAGGCAGTATACAGATAGATAGCTCTCCCCACCAGTCAGTATACAGATAGATAGCTCTCCCCACCAGCCAGTATACAGATAGCTCTCCCCACCAGCCAGTATACAGATAGCTCTCCCCACCAGCCAGTATACAGACAGATAGCTCTCCCCACCAGCCAGTATACAGACAGATAGCTCTCCCCACTATGCCAGTATACAGACAGATAGCTTTCCCCACCATGCCAGTATACAGACAGATAGCTCTCCCCACCATGCCAGTATACAGATAGCTCTCCCCACCAGCCAGTATACAGATAGCTCTCCCCACCAGCCAGTATACAGATAGCTCTCCCCACCAGCCACTTTACAGATATGCCTCTCCCCCAGCAGTATATAGATAACTCTCCCCACAGCAGTATATAGCCAGCTCCACTTAGTTCCCCACACAAGCCAGTATATAAGCCAGCTCTCCCCACAGCAGTATAGATAAGCCCAGCTCTCCCACACAACCCCAGCAGTATAGAAGTCCCAAACCATCTCCCCACAGCAGTATAAAGCCAGCTCTCCCCACAGCAGTATAGAGTAAGCTCTCCCCACAGCAGTATAGAGCCAGCTCTCCCCACAGCAGTATAGAGCCAGCTCTCCCCACAGCAGTATAGAGCCAGCTCTCCCCAGCCAGTATATAGATGGGCTCAACCAGCCTGTATATAGCCAGCTCTCCCCCAGCCTGTATATAGCTCTCTCCGCCTCCAGTCTGTATATATCCAGCCCTCGCCACCAGCCTGTATATAGCAGCATTCCCCACCAGCCTGTATATAGCATCTCTCCCCCCAGCCTGTATAAAGCATCTCGCCCCCCAGGCTGTATATAGTCGGCACTCGCCAACAGCCTGTATATAGCCAGCGCGCCCCCGGCCTGTATATAGCTCTCCCCCCCCCTGTATATAGCCATCTCTCCCCCAGCCTGTATATAGCCAGCTCTCCCCCAGCCTGTATATAGCCAGCTCCTCCAGCCTGTATATAGCCTGCCCCCCCAGCCTGTATATAGCCAGCTCTCCCCCAGCCTGTATATAGCCTGCCCCCAGCCTGTATATAGCCTGCCCCCAGCCTGTGTATAGCCTGCCCCTCCCCAGCCTGTATATAGATAGCTCTCTCCCAGCCTGTATAAAGCCATCCCCTCCCCAGCCTGTATATATCCAGCTCTCCCCCAGCCTGTATATAGCCAGCTCTCCCCCAGCCTGTATATAGCCAGCTATCCCCCAGCCTGTATATAGCCTGCCCTCCCAGCTTGTATATAGCCAGCTCTCCTCCAGCCTGTATATAGCCTGCCCCCCAGCAGGTATATAGCCAGCTCTCCCCCAGCCTGTATATAGCCTGCCCCCCCAGCCTGTTTATTTCCTGCCCTCCCCAGCCTTTATATAGCCAGCTCTCCCCCAGCCTGTATATAGCCTGCCCCCAGCCTGTATATAGCCAGCTCTCCCCCCAGCCTGTATATAGCCTGCCCCCAGCCTGTATATAGCCAGCTCTCCCCCAGCCTGTATATAGCCAGCTCTCCCCCAGCCTGTATATAGCCTGCCCCCCCAGCCTGTATATAGCCTGCCCCCCCAGCCTGTATATAGCCAGCTCTCCCCCAGCCTGTATATAGCCTGCCCCCCAGCCTGTATATAGCCAACTCTCCCCCAGCCTGTATATAGCCTGCCCCCAGCCTGTATATCCAGCTCTCCCCCAGCCTGTATATAGCCAGCCCTCCCCCAGCCTGTATATAGCCAGCCCTCCCCCAGCCTGTATATAGCCAGCTCTCCCCCAGCCAGTATATAGCCAGCCCTCCCCCGCCTGTATTAGCCGCCCCCTAGCCTATATATAGCCTGCCCCCCCAGCCTGTATATAGATGGGCTCCCCAAAGCAGTATATATATTACACAAGTAAAATAACAACACTAATACTCACCTTACCTCCGTCCCAGCCACGCGCTCCTCTTCTCTTGTCTTATTTCCCCGCGGGTGGGACGCTCCTCAGGCGCACAGCCTATGACGGGCTGTGCGCCCGTGGACAGGCAGCGGCGCGATGATGTAACTACATTGCGTCGCTGCCCGACTGAGCGGCTGAGGTCCGACACTGTGACCCGGACACCGAGCCCTCCCGGCGCAGTGTCCAGGTGACAGTGCAGGAAGGCAGCGGTGGCCCGCCTGGCATGCGTGCCAGCAGAGGTGGCTCTGCGTGCCACCTCAGGCACGCGTGCCATAGGTTCGCCACCGCTGGCCTAGGGAGATAACACAATGGATGCCTTGATGTTATATGATTATATGGCACCAGATAAGGCTCCATCTTAACCTTACAATTCAAATTGATGTTCAAATTGATGTTTTAGAACAGAAGGAAGAACCTATTTGGCACAGCCAACTTAAGGTGTGTCACTGTTCACGCCGCAGTCCCTGCCTTGGACCGTCGCCGTGTCCGTGCCTGCCATGTCTCTACTGGAGCTCCCTGTGCAGGGGTCCCGACGACCTGTGTTCTCCGCTGTAGACTTGCCTGTCCTGTTGCTCTTGCTTCCTGGGGTCCTGTATGTGCACTGCGCCTCCTAGGACCCTTACACAGTGGACTGGGAAGGAATCAAAAGGGAGTTGTAAGGAGGGTCGAGTCAAAAGGGAGGGGGTCTGAGATATGCTACATAGTCAAGTTCCATGCTGTCTATGTATATGTCACGTCCACAAGAAGAGTATTGTGATTTAAGCCTGAAGTTATCCTGGAGAAATTGTGTTGTCTGCTGTTATTGAGTGCCAGTGCACCACACTACCACTACACGTCTACTACTTCACCCATCATCCGCAGTAGTACCATCTGGTAACCTGCAGTATCTTTACACAGTGAAGTCGCATTATTATGATCACCAGATAATATCCAGAGTAACCGCCGCATGCAACATTGTCAGAAGTTAAACAGGTTGCTAGTGACTCTATAAGGTCCTGGTAGGTTGACATAGGTATCTGAAGCCATTTTGGCTGCATCTCACAGCTGCTGAAAGGTCTATGGGGGAGGATTTATAGAGCAAATATGACAATCAGGGTGTTCCCACAGATGCTCAATTGAGTTCAAGTCTGGGAAATTATTGGACCAGGGTAGTACTTGGAAGTCTTGTTTATGCTTTTCCAGTGATGAACATTTCTAGACATTTCTTTCCTGCTCTAGGGAAGAAAATCAACTTACATGATCTGTATAAATGGATAGATTTATACCCAAATCAGTTGAGAATGCCTTCCACATGGATGTGTGGGCCAGAGAATGTCACAAAAATGTTCAGCAGACCATAATACTTTCACCACCAGCTTTTGTACTTCAAGCAATGGTTGCAGAATGTTTGTTCTATGATGTTTCTCGTCCAACGTCAATCCATTCAATGAAGCAGAAAACGTGACTCATCAGAGAAAGCAACCATTTGCCAATCAGCGGAGTACTCAAGAATTTTCTAGTGACTAAATCCCTGGAGAATGGCGCATGATAAGTAGATCTGGGTGATGTAAACCATTTTCTCATAAACACATTCCAGGATGGAAACAATTGCATCTATTTGCCCTCCACCTCCAACCCTCTTCTAGACTGCGGACTTCTGAGTCTTACTAGACCTAAATGTATTCATTAAAAAATCCAAAAGACATTTTCAGTTCACCGCTTTACCATTTTGAACCTAGTCAAACCCCTTTATCTTTACATTTCTGAAGCCTAAGGCCTTAGGGTGCCTTAGGCATGTAGCCTAGAAGAGGCAGCGGTGCAGGTGGCGTACTACAACATACCGCCCGCGCTGCTTACTCTGTATAGCGCCTGCTGCCTACAGCAGTAGTTAGCATGGCAAGGGGCCTGCTTCACCGTCGTTTTCAACAGTTAAAAACAGAAGCCAGAGCTCTGGGTCCACCTGGTAGGAACCTGGCGACCCACCCTAAATCTGAGCTATTGGGCAGAGTGCTAGCTCAGGCCAGAGCAGAGCTTCTTCAGTATTACTACCTCCAGCAGCATCTTATCATGTATGTCGGTGTCTGTGGAGAAGCCACTCGCACATTCCTCTCTTTGGCTCTTCTTCCTGCTTTATTAACCCCTTAATGACCCTGGACGTATGAGTACGTCCCAGGGCCGCTAAGGGGCTTTGCAGGGGATCGCTCGGCGACCTCCCCGCACAGCCGGCGGGTAGCTGCTGATCGTCGCTAACACCCGGCAGTAACTGCAGTGGCGGGTGGCGTCGCCTGCTGGCGCTGTTTAACCCATCAGAGGCCGCGGCAAGATGGCCGCGGCGTCTGAGTGAATGACGATCGGTGCCGCGCACCGATCATCAGGGTCATCGGCATCGCTGCAGCATAGTTGCGGCGATCCGACACCCGGACACGGCAGTGGGGAGCCCTGTGAAGGCTCCCGTCACTGACATGTCCCGGTTTGCCCCACTTCCGGCTGTAGACAGGAAGTGGGGAAACCGCCATCTTGGTACAGTCTAATGCATTGTATATGCATTGCATTAGACTGTATTAACAATCGTGCCCACTAGTGGTCAAGCACCATAGGGGGACTCAATGTTACAGTGAAAAAATAAGTAAAAAAAGTTTTAAAGTACAAAAAAAAAAGTATTAAAAGTTAAAATCACACCCCTTTCTCCATTTTACAAATAAAATCATTAAAATAATAAAAAAGTTACACATTTTTGGTATCGCCGCGTCCAAAAAAGTCCGATCTATAAAAATATAACATCATTTATCCTGTACGCAGTACAACGTAGAAGAAAAAAATTTCCAAACGCCAAAATTGCGTTTTTTGGTCATTTTAAATCACTCAAAAAATGGAATAAAAGTGATAAAAAAGTATGCATGCATTCCAAACTGCTAGCAATAAAAAGTACACTTTAGCCCGCAAAAAAATGCACCCTCACTGACGTCCGTAGGTTTTAGTACAAAAAAGTTATTGGTCGCACAAAATTGCGCCGCGGCGCAAATTTCAAAAATAGGAAATGTTTGGAATTTTTTTACGGTACCAAAACATAACGTAAGCCCTACATCTTTGGTATTGCTGGATGCGTATCAACCTGTAGAATACAGATAACACATTATATTTACGCCGTGAAAGCAAAACACACAGAGACATGGCGAAAATAAGTTTTTTTTCACAATTTGTCCTACTTGGAATTTTTTTGCGGTTTCCCAGTATATTCTATAGTACAGTGAATAACACCATTAGAAATTACATCTTGTCCCGCAAAATAAAAGTCCTCATAGGTCTATGCAGGCGGAAAAATAAAAAAGTTATGGCTCTAGGAAGGAAAGGAGGGAAAAACGAACGTGTCAACAAAATAAATCACCGGATCCTTAAGGGGTTAAGCAGTTCCTGACCAGGTCATTTACCCCCTTTTCTGACGAGGCTCATTTTCATTATCTTTAGTTTACAGGGATTGAAATGCTATAATGCTTTTTCGCACTTGGCTATTCTACTAATTTTTTAGCCTTTTTTTCTGTGAAATGTAAGGTTTAATTTCTACATAATTCTTATATTACATTTTTTTATATTATAACAAACATTTATATATAGGTAATATCAGGTGTGAGGCTAAAAGTTGCAGTTTGAGCTGTCAGTGTTTTTTTGCTTTATGTTGCATATTGTGTCCCCTGTAACTGGGACTGAAATAATAATTAAGGAATTACACCCCATGTACTGGCTGCAGAGCTCATCTGGGTCTAATAAGACCCAACAGCATCTGCAACAATGAGCCACATTTATCATAGTGTTGAGAAATCTGGTGCATGTTGGAACTGTTTGGTCTAACTTAACAACATTAATAAATCGGCTAACTTTATGCAAATAACTGTGCCAAAATGTTGGCACATTCTATTGTGCACGATCGTGCCCGATTTTGCACGCTCAGCCACGCCCATTTTATCAAGCCCCTTTTGTCGGACGAGGCGCTGAACTGTCTCGAAACTGTCTAAAACACATTTAATGTGATGTAAAGCATGTACACCATTATTCTTGGCGCAAATTGTGACAGAATTCTGGAAAAACTGCTTTAATAAATGTAGCCCAATTTATTTTCTCACACATAAGCACAGTAGTAGTTACCAACAGGTGTACAAGCCCAATGACTACAATCTCTGGAAGATTGACACAACCTGGTGGTTTCTCTCACACATAGTGGACACAGTCTCCCAGAAAAACAGAACAATGGTGTCAATGCTTGGAAAGCGTATTAAAAGCTAGTTCTACACTGCATTGGGCAAAAACAACCTGAAAACCAAATCCTAAAAACGTTCATAAAACTGAGTTCTTTGTTCACTGCCTGTCAAAAGCTGCTAAAAAAGTCACTTTGTTGGCATGTTTTGCATTTCTTGGCCTGTCTTTGTAACTTTTTGTGCTTTTTTGGTGCTTTGTTTGCAGAGATGCACAGCAATAGATTTGCTATGTATTTCTGCCAAAAATGTGCCAGGGCTTCTTTTGTACATTTGTAAATGCATTATCTACATGGTTGCAGCCAGACTGGGACTGGTCACAGGGGAATAGGGGAAAGTGGGCTCTTATGCATGGCAAATGTGAAGTTCTTTTTTAACTGCATATGCATTCTTAGAACAGGTGAAAAAATAGAGAAAGAGAGGGAAAAAGCAAGATGCAGAGTACTGACGGCATGTATAGTCATTTACAGTAACTGTAGGGTGGGCCCCCAAATTAAACTCCTCCAGTGGGCCCCTAGAATCAACTGCACCTGTGGGCTATAGGCACCCCAGCCAGACACTGGTTACACCTGGAAGATTTGCCAGCGCTTTCAGGAGATTTCCCCTTTTTCCAGTAGGCCCCCAGACATTTTTAGGAGAGTTGGCATGTATGTGGTAGGGAAATGAAGCCATACCCATTTTTTCCATGAACTACATGTGCTAAATAAGGGGATTTTGAAGACGGGGATCTCCTATAGTAAATTACCTGGTTCAGGAAAGGAAATATGACAGTGACAAACCTGTCATACCTGTAGAACTTGCTAATAAATTCTCGAAAGTGACGGGAAAAGGTCTGCAGCTGGACTTTGCAAGACGTCACCAACACACACAGTGGCATTTTTCAAGCTTTGCACAATGCATAGGATTTTGGGTCAGATTTTACTAGTTTTCTATGCAAATAAACCTGAATAAGAATTTACTGTGTAAAGTACAGCTGACATGAAACCTATCATTTACAGTGGCACTGCCCTCAGAATAAAAGGGTATTCTCAGTAATGGCATGTTGTTAGAACGGAGCCTGAGAATAAAGTTTATAACTATATCTCCTGTCAAGTTCATTTGAATGAGATCATCCCACGGTTCCATGTACAGTGAAAATAGCTCTATGGTATCTTCAAGATCAATGGTGGTTCCTGAGGTTGGACCCCCACTGATCATAAATTGATGGTATATCCTAACAATATACCCAAGATTTTATGGGGCTTTTAAAAACATCCCTACTGCCCCCCCACTGCACTAAAATAAAAAATAACTCCTACCGACATCTTCTGTCACCACCGTTCCAGCACTGCCAGAGCTCTAGTGTTCTCTCCCTCACTGTCATGTCACTTTCATTAATCGTGTTCTCCCCTCACTGTCACGTTCATTGATCATGATCATTGATCACATGATGCTGCAGCCAATCACTGGCCTCTGCAGTCATGTACTGCCTTCTATGATCACATGTACATGAAGGATTGTTACTGCTGAGGCCAGTAATTGGTTGCAGCATCATATGATCCGTGAACAAGACATCATCAGTAAAGGACTGGCAGGGAAAACTGGAGCCTGGCAGCACTGGAGATGATGGGAGATGTAAGTACGGGTTACTTTTTTAATTTTAGTGCAGTGGAGGGCAGTAGAGAGGTTTTTGGAAAACCCCTTTAATTTTTGGGCAGATTGTTAAAATACGCCATCACTTTATGATTAGTGTGGACCGACCTCAGGATCCCTCACTGATCTTTAAAAGTCTAGAAATACCACTTTAAGGGCCACATAGCCATTTTGCTGTTTTAATATACAAGAGTATTGTGCTTATATCAGTTAAAAAAAAAATAAAAGTGCCACATACACATAAAGGCAAACAGTTATAGAAATGAAAAAAGAATAAAATACAGAATAACAGACTTGTTACTAATGAATCCAGCAAGTGATCCAACTATGGAGAATGGCTGAAGCTGGACCGAATAACAACCTTTATTGCATCTCCTGGTTTCTGACCAATTGTGTCTATTGCCATAAGATTCTTTAAGGGTCACAGCAAGACCCCTCAGGTCACAGAATATATATGCCAGGGCACATTATTGCAGGACATAACGTAATTCTAGCTTATGTCATGTTAAGGAGATATGTATATTATATTTATATATTACCATTAGTGGTATACTAAACATGAATATGAAATATCCATTATTTAAAAAAATTGTTCCTAACTCACATATCAATGGCATATACCATTATTTAAAAGGGTATTCTCATCTCAGACATTTATGATATATCCAAAGAATAATGACAGGAATGACTTTAAGCTATTACACTTTCCTTTTTACTTTCCTGATTACTCCGGCCATTTCAGAAACATATTTATCAAGGCGGTTGCGCCAGAATTCTGGCATAATTTGCGGCAAAAAAAAAATGTCTTACAAGCTCTACACCACATTTACTATGTGTGTTAGACAGTTTCAGATGCTTCTGCGCCTCGTCCGACGAAGGGGGTCTGGCCTCTGGAAAAGGGATGTGGCTTAAAGTGCGACAAAAATGCACCATTTGTCGCAGGTTGTGGCGTCAAAGTAAGCCAGCTTAAAGATGGTACACACTTAGACTAGAGAGTTCTAACCTGCGCCAGATTTATCAACACTATGATAAATGTGGCGCATTGTAAGACTGTCTGGTCTATCTTAAAATTGTCTTACAGGTAGATACTATCGATAAGTGTCGGTTCTGCTGTTGGTCTGCCTAACTTTTATTGTTATTATTATTATTCATTTTAGAGCGATATTATTTCCATGGCCCTATACATTCGAGGGGAGTTATATATATATATATATATAACATATGTTAAACAAGTACAATGGCAATGATAAGTGACTAACAACCACAGAGGGAGAGGGGACCCTGCCTGCAAAGGCTTACAATCTACAAGGAAGGGGGAAAGAGACAGAAGTTGGGGGGTAGATATATTTGCGGGGAGTGATGTAGTGGCAACAGGGTTATTGTAGGTTAAAGGCTATGCTGAAGAGATGGGTTTTTAGGTTAGTTTTTAGGCTAGTGGAAGTGGAAGAGAGTCTGATGTGTTGGGGCTGTGAAAATAGTGTTCCAGAGTGTGGGGTAATCATGAGAGAAGTTTTGGAGACGGTTGTGTGTGGAGCTCTTAAGTGGTGAGCAGATTAGAAGGTCCTGTGAGGAGCGGTGATTGTGTTATGGGAGGTATCTAGAGATTAAGGCAGAGATGTTTGGAGGGGAGAGGTTATGGAGAGTCTTGTAGGGCATGTATAGTAACTTGAACTGAATTCGCTGGGCAATGGTTAGCAAGTGAAGGCATTGGCAGAGGGGAGAGGCAGAGGAGTAGTTAGGAGAAAAGTGGATAAGACGGGCAGCATCAGTTGAGGATGATTTGGAGGGGAGCAAGAGTGCTAGATGGGAAGCCACAGAAAAGGATGTTGCAGTAGTCTAGGCAGGAGGCAGCAGGCAGAGGGCTTGGATGTGTAGTTTGAAAGGCAGAGAGGAGTCAAGGCAGCGAACTTGTGGGACCGGTGAGAGTGTAGAGCTGAAAGACAGACAGGAGTCAAAGCAGCGAACTTGTGGGACCGATGAGAGTGTAGAGCTGTTGACTGTGATAGGTGGGGGGATAAAGTTGGTCGGTGGAAAGATAATAAATACAGTTTTCTCCACACTAAGTTTTAGGAGACGGAAGAAGAAGAAGGAGGATATAACAATAGACAGTCTGGGATCAAGAGAACAGAGAGGTAACATCTGGGCTGGAGATGTAACGTTGAGTGTCGTCAGCATACAGGTGGTACTGAAAGCCATGTGATGCTATGTTGAGGAAACTAGATTACAAGATAAACTACAGTGTTGACTCCATACACTTAGCAGCGGATGGGGACAGGAGAGGTGGCACTATGACAAAAATTCACAAATACACCAAAGCATACACATCAAAGAACAGATACAGCAATGGAAGTGATGACAGGATGAGAGTTGTAGTCAAATGCAGCTAGATACCTGCATTTTACTACAAGTGTCAGAAGAAAGGAATTCCATGGTGCTACCTAATGTTAGGTTCTGGTTTTAATTCATCCTCACACTTAGAAACGACCACAGCTAACCTTGAGATACATTCACTTTTTCCACCTGTTAGAATTTCTTTGTGAACTGGAAAGCATACAGTATAAATATTTGCTCTTCCTGGAGACTTATTTTCTGTAAACAGGTCATACTAATTATTTTCTACTTACATCTGTCCAGGGAAATTTAATTTTGATTCACTTTAGGACTAAAACATAGCCTCCCTCCACCCCTTTTATAGATGGCATGGGACATTGATTCTCAGATCATGCCATAAACCAATCTTTATGATTTGCTCTTGGCCAGATAACCTGTAGGGGCTCCCATGATCATTACCCTTCTCATACTGGATTCTAAAGTTCTACTGCCATAAACCTAGGCTCACCAAAGTTTACCATTATTGATGACCACCCTGTATAATCAGGTTAGAGAGAAGCAGGTAAGAGAGTTCTGGTCAGTCAGTTTTTTTTTTAAATTGCATGTTTAGAGGTAGGGTTGTCTTAGCATTATGGGCCCAGGTACATAGCAATGCAGTCCAAATACATGACATCACATCACGCCATGCCTCTAACCACTCACATGTACACCAACATCATCATGCCACCTACATTGGGATACCCCGCTGACATCTTGTAAGCATGGTTTTTAACTCTTTATATGTCCTGAGAACACACAAACAGTTAAATAAGCAGTGCCAGTGCCGATCCAGTATGCCCTCATTTGTGGGACATACATTCATTACCTGGGGCCACTATACTTGTGGGGCCCCAGGGTAACTACCTAGTATGCACAGTGGAAAAGATGGCCCTGCGTAGAGGTATAGTCACAGCTTTTGTAGGGCTCAAACAATGTCTAGGCTAGGCAAGTGCTGCTTTCAGTGCTGCAAAAGAGCACACACAGTCTGCTGTCCAATTAACGATATAAGGCAGCTTCTTCTTTATTAGGTTAGTCAGGGGTTATTCAAAGGCATTGCAGTTAGAGCAAACTTCCTATAGTACTCAGAAATACCCAAAAATAGACATAACCATTTTTTTTCTTTTTTGGGAAATGCTACTCTGTGATGGCATATACAGTTCCATCCAGATAAGCTACTGCAAACCCTTTAAGTGTCTCAAGCACTTAGTTGCGTAATGGGGAGCATATATACCTACACGATGAGGGTCTTATTTACCTACCTAATGGGTGGGGCTATATATTTATCTACCTAATGGGGGCCTATATATCTATCCGATGGGGGAAAACCCTACTTAATGAGTGCCAACCTACATAAAGTGGGTCTACTTATCTTTTTGGGGTGTATCTACCTACTATATGGGGACACAAACGAAGACTAAAACTGGGTGCACAAATGAGATACCATCTGAGGGTACATTTACTGTTTAAGGGGTAATTACTATATGGTATGGATGAGGAGTTTGTACAAAAGTGATAATAAGTGGGGAGGTGCTAGAAAAGCGGGGAGTTAAGATATTTGTCTGATAAATTTTGTAGAGATGAGTCGTGGCCAGGAGAAGTCATCATTGTAGTCTGGACAGGATGCAGAAGAAAAGGGAAATAGTGAACGACTCCTATCAGAGAAGATGTCTTCTGTGAGTCACTAAATATAACTGCACTGTAATCTATTATATGTCTGCAGAGCTCTGACATACCACTGAGATCTACCACTATATGGACACTGTTTTGTAGTAATAGTAGTTGCAGTGTAATGGTTTTTATTCAATAACAGAATGGTGGTATTATTTAGTTACTATTTGGTGGTGTTATGTGGTCATGGTGTGGCGGTATTATTTGGTCTTTGTATAGTAGCATTGGGATGGCCTTGGGATTCTGGTTTTGTCTGTTAACATGTATGGTAATAATATTTGCTCTGTGTATAGTGGTATTATGTGCTAACTGTATGACCATTATTTAGAGGTTTTATACATAGAACATTGAGTTAAAGGAAATCTGTCGCCAATTTTATTTTTTTTAATTATTAAAACCAGACACTGATCCGTTTTCTTTTCTTTGTAGACGTTTTTATTTTCTGATTGTACATTTCTTAATTTAGTTGTTTGTATATGATTGTGGGGAAAGCTTTCTTGCCTACACTGCTTTAACAGCATTTAGAGAGATGCTTAACACCAGCTTGTGGACTGGATCAGACCCATTGACTTCTATAGGAGAGTTTTCCAGGCATGCTCTGTTACCTGGAAAGAAGTCGGTGTGCAGGGGGGAGGAGAGGGGGAGCTGTGACTATCTTCTATTGTGAATGGTGGATCCTGTGTTATCTATACACATAGGTGTCACCTTTCATTGTAAACCTGCTTGTATTGATAATAAACAGACTATTGAAAATCTTTCGCTACAGAACAGGAAGTGTTAGACTATTATTAGGCTTAGTGGCCAAAGTGAAAACTGCAAGATTTAAGAATTATTAAAAAATATTGAAAGTGATATGGAAAATTAAAAAAAAATAAACAAAAATTCTTAAAAAATGTGTTTAACATAAAAACATGAATTAAACAATAGGTCATTTTTATGACACATTCCCTTTAGAGCTATTTTGCATATTTTTATTTATCCAAATTGTATTATTGGAGGGGGCATATCTTTTTATAAACCTGCCAAGTGCATCACCCGTTGCTTTGCTGCTTCCAGTCACCTATGACTCAGAAGCTCGATCATAACTACAGGTTGGCGTGATGATGTCCTCACAAAGGTCATCTGTATAAGTAGGATGCAACACGGAGTGGGGGGACAATGCAGGTGGCAGGGGCATAGAGGCAAAGCACAGTAGATGTGGGGTGGACTTTCAGAATAAACTTCACTGATGGGCACTCAAGGCAAACAACGCTAATAAGAAATTTGTGTGAATATTTTCTGAAACCTTGTCCCTGCAACCCAATCAAGGGGAAAATGGGAAGGCTACATTGGGATGAGGAGTTTCTAGTCATCTTACACCCTTTCCAGCTGGCAACTGCCAGTATCCTCACCTTTAGTACTAGGTTGGCAACATATACATCTGCAATCTGGGCTTCCTGGGTGCATCGTTTGGTCTCTCCTGTTCAAAACTGTTGGATTTTACAAATATACAAAAAGTGATCTATAAGAATTGGGTACACCGAGTCGTTAAGGTAGTAATTAGTAATGCAGTAAGCTAAAGAGAATTGCAGCCACTATTTTCCTACAGTGGGTATGTGCTATTTTATGACATTACTGTTTGGAGCACTTACTGTATTTTTGTAGTTCAGCTGGGCACGCAGATCTGTTTCATTGAAGTTAAGCAAAGCAGGGGATGGCTAACATTATTGGGTGGTGAGTGCCTATATATCTGTGGTGTTGGATTCTTATCAGCAGGTCATTGGTAGGTTATTGAGGTACTCGCCATATGCCAATGCTAAGGTTTAAAGGGGTTTTCTCGCTACAAAGATCATATCTCAGATTATGGAGACAGTAAAAATAAGCACTTTTGTAATTGGGTTGCATTACTTAAGTCACTTAGTATAGTAGATATGAGCTTTTCTGTGCATCTGTTTTCTATTTCTGCTGCTGCTAGTCGGGACACGCCCCCTTTTCTGTGATTGGTTAGTCGGGGAAACGCCCTGGACGGATTCCACCCTGGACACGCCCCCTGCACTGTGATTGGCTGACTGACATTTCATTCAGCCTTTTGGGATACCCCCCAGACAGGAAACACCCTGGACATGCCCCCTGTGCTGTGATTGGCTGCCTCCACACTCTGTGTTTACTCCTCGCTGAGCTCTTAAAACCAAAAGTAAAATCAGCTATGTGAGAGGGCTGCTGGCTCTATACTCATCTCCCAGCTCTAAGTTGAATGATCTGACTAATTACTGACTGTTTAACTCATCGATCCCCTCATATAATACAGTCTTATGTCCTGTGTTCCCTCCATGTAACACAGTCACACAGTCTCCTGCCTGATAAAAGAGGGAGAAGAGGGGGTAGTGTGCATTCCTCACATGTGTTTCATCAGTTCAGGCTGTGTGTATAACTGTTTATAGCATAGTAAGGAGCTTGTGGAGCTTGGAGATGAAGGCTCTGAAGACACAAGAGAACATTGCAGGAGGCTGCAGATCTGTTCTGTCCAGACAACCTTCCCCTTCTACTGCAAATACAGAATGATGATGTCAGAGCTTTTCAGTGAGGAGAGACACGCCTCCTGGCAGCAGAGACTCGCCCCTGGATTTCAAATTCAATCTCATAGAATTAGCTGAAGAGCACGAACATTTCAACTGATAAAACCCCTTTAAGGAGATTGATTGCCATACGCTACCTCTTTAGCCTTCTAGGCACTTTGCTGTATGTCTGCTGAGTTGATTGTAAATGTTTGCCTGCAACAATCCTTGTTATTTATCATATGCTATACTCCTTTGGGCTATTTAGCCTATTTCCTCCATCTTTGAATTCCTTGATAAAGTGCAGACAGTGGCAGAGAAACATGTTGAGAAACTACCGTAAGCAGTTTTTGTATTAAGGGCTAGAAAAGATGTCAGTGTGTGCAGGATATGGGTTCAAGATGAGGCAACCCTTATTGCGGTGGTAACCCTGTGGATAGGTGACTGGGGCATAACAAGTCAGGTAGGCATACTAAGGCTACTCTACCTTACAGCAGCACACTGGGCCCTCTTTCTTTGTTCATTTGTGGATCACCCTTTTTTAACATGGATCTAGAATAGATGACTTCATGGGTTGCAACAAGATCATCTTATTAATTTCACTGGTGTCCAGTTCGTATTCAGTCGGGCATTGGTTGAACTTTATATTTTATGGTACCGCCTTGTATTTTTTATGGTATTTTTTACAAGTTACGTTTTATTGCCTACACACTTTTGGAGATTTGTATTGTAATTGGTCTAGCTTTAGGCAGAATGTGACCTTCCTACCCAGTTCATTTTTTGTTGTGGTATAATATTCCAAGTAAAATTTAAAAAATTTTTTTAACTGGATGACCTCTTGCACCTTGTAAAATCCCTTCTGAGGCCAACTCATAGCTCACTATGAGCTAGCGTTTAGAGAATTAGCAGATGGCTGCACTTGTGCAGATTTCTTCCATTCATGTCTGTGAAAGTTTCAAATATACCCAAGCATACTTGCTTTGCTGTTCTGTATTCATAGAATTTAACATGGAAAACTGCAAAAGTGCAGCTGTCTCCCCATTCTCTGAGGCCAGATCATAGTGAGCTATGAGCAGGCCTCAGGAGAGCATTTACCAGAAAGCAAAACCCCTTTAAGTCCACGTCAGGGATCTTTTGCAATATAACTTTAGGGTAAGGTTATGTTTTTAGATCAAAGTTTGTTTAACCCCTTCCCAACATTGGACATACCTGTACGTCCTGGCTGGGCATGACTTCCTGCAAATGGACCTACAGGTACGTCCTGGACAAGCAGGGCCCACACAATCACAGCATGGAGCCAGCTGTATATTACAGCTGGCCCCAGGCTGTGTCGCCCACGTCCGGAGCTCACTCTGGTCGTAGGTGGTTAAATCCTTAGCTGCCACGGTAATTCGCGATCGTAGCTGGTAAGGGAAAGACAGAGGAAGGGAGCTCTCTCTTGTCTGCATCGGCATCACTGCGATGTGATTGCTGCTGCCAATGCTCTACCTAACAACGGCTTCCGGGTTGCCTGTGACGTCAATATTCCCAGCCGTGCTCTGAGAAGCATGGCCCTGCTATGTACTGCTATGCGATGTAATAGTGATCTGAAGATCACTAATGCAAGTCCACTATGGGAACAAATAAAAAAATGTGAAAGAGTACTAACATACAGGCCCCTCAAAGCCTTTTTTTTTTACACTTAGTGATGTATTAGCAAATCTGGTCTCAAGCTCAGGTACCACATGGCATTGGTCTTTGCCATCCATTGGTCATTACCAACAATCAGATCAGTATTTTTTACATTTTATTCATCCCACCAAAACCTCTCTGATCACAAGGGTCAATCAATAGAGCTTTATCTTGCTTCTTATAAATAGCTGCCATCTTATCAGTTATTTACCACCAATGAAAAGGAAAAGAATATAAAGAAGTCTGAAAGGATAAATTAATTTCTTATTTTTATTAATTCCTCACAAAGATTTGTCCAATCCAGGGGTTATTACTCAATCCAAGGACTTAAAAGCTACCTCTCATTTTTAGAAATTTCTAAAATGTCATGTTAGAGGTTTTGATTAGCAGAGATCCAAATGATAAAACCCCTACTGATCACTAAAATGAAGAGGCAGAAGAATGGAGCGTTGTGTTCCTTCATTTCTGATTGGCTTTGCTCGGCTTTCCTGACAGAGTAGTCTGTGAGACTGGTCTCTGAATTTTTATACTGAATGCTCTGATTTCTTGGCTACGAAATTCTTTAACAATCCAAGCCGGTCCCCTTAATCCACTCTAAAGCTATGTCTACACGGCAGCAGACAAAAAACGCCCTGAAAAACAAATCCTAAAAATGTTCATGAAACTAAGTTTTTTTGTCCACTGCTTGCTGAAAAAACTTCCCTTGTTAAATTTTTTTGCATGTTTTTTTTTTTTTTTTTGCAAAAATGCACAGCATTATATTTCTATGGACTTCTGCAAAAAAAAGTGCCAAAATGCGCACCAAAAAACGTTTATTGCTTTACATAGACTCCAGTAGTAAATTTTCTGCCCTGCTCAGTCGTTTTTTGCAACATGTTTCAAAAAACGACCAGCAAATAAAACGAGCTGAAAAAAAAAAACGTTGTGTGGAGACAACAGGACATTTTTACTATACAAGTCTATGGGACCTCTTTACAGTTGCTTTTTCAGCGTTTTTTATAAAACGAAAAACGCTGATAAAACAGACGTTTTTGTGTGCAGTGGAGACATAGCCTAAGGTTACAGAAAGACAGCTAATTATTTGCAGGACATTACTCCACATAAGAGTCTTCAAGCTAGTTAATATGACTGATAAGTTTTAGATCATACTTTCACCAACCTACGTGTACTAGACATGAATATAATATGTACATAATTTGATCCAATATTTCTTAAGGGGGTGTTTCCACCTTGCACTCTGATGGCATATTGATAGGATATGCTATCAAAGTCTGGGACCCGCACTTATTTTCAGGAATGGGCCCCTGAAAGTGTTGACATAACTCTCCATTCTACTCTATGGGAGCTCTGAGTAAAGCCAAATGCACCACCCAGCTGTATTCGAAACAGAATGGAAAGTTGTGCACATACATCACATTCTGAGCAGACAGTTTTGGTGGCTCATTCCCAAGAGAGGTGCAGGTCCCAGAGGTCCGACCTGCACCTATCACCTATCAAAGTGCAAGGTAGGTAGAGCCCTTTAAGGCTAAAAATTCCATCTCCTGAGACAAAGGAAGTGGCTGATTCCCTGATTGTAAATACATATGTACTTTCTAAATGAGTCTAGCAGTTAGAGAAACATTGGGTGGACTTGCCTGTCTAACATGAAATACATTCACTTGTTAGCATTTCTTCACTAACTGGGAGCAGACATGGATACTTTTGTCTTAAACTGCAGTTATCTCCATTTCAGCTGATATACTGAGGATTATCTACTCTCTAGAAAAGGTTTTTATTCACTTCAGGGTTAAAACATAACCCATAACATACTGTATAAAGTAAAAACAGACCTTTTACCTGAAGGTGGTTTATATTTCCCTCCCTTATAGGCAGATTCAACTCTGGTACATCTTTGTGTATTAGATCTACTCTGTAGAAATCCCACAGATCTTAGAGACACAGAACAATCTATTGTATAGAAAACATTTCCATGAAGAGACAAATATCTCACACCCACGGCAAGTGGTGAAGTCGTCTTGTGACATTCTTCTAGTAACCAGTATGTAGATTGCACTATTTATTCTCATGATTATGAAGTCACTTTTCCGTATTCTATTGCTAGCACTGTGCATTCAAGTCAGTGTCAGACTGGGGTGCCACCAGTGGAGTTGATTTCTGGCAACCACCAATGGAGTCAATTCTTGGGGTCCACCGGTGGGGTTGATTCTTGGGGCCATCAGTGGAGTTGATTCTTGCAGCCCACCAATGAAGTTGATTATTGAGGCCCAGCCTATGGCTACTGTACATAACCGCACATACTGCACTTTGCCTCTTTCTGCTTCTCTTTCTCTACCTTTCTCCCTGAAAAGTAGCTCCAGTCCATGCACAGGGGTCACCATTTCTAGGGGCCCACCAAGCCCAGAGGACCACTGTGGGTTTCCCCTATGGGCCAGTACAAACCTGGTTCAAGTGGTTGTTCTCTATTAGAGCACATAAAGAAAATAGAAGAGGTTACCTACATCTGGACCATCCCTGCATTAGGTAGGGTGCAATTGTTTTAAAAGCAATGGTGAATTACACAGGAGCCCACAGATGAGTGCAGACCGGATAGTTGAACAGATGACTTCAACCGTTTCCTTTCACACAACTGTACAACTTGTACAAATTCTTGATGGTTACAAACACATAGAGTGGTGCAATAGGCTCGATACTTGATACCTACAAAACAGTCTTAATCCCAGACATTTTTACACACAAGGTGGCACAGGAACTTGAATGTTACTAAACACAACTAAGGCGACATGTCCCAATATCCAAGAGCCGTTTTTTTGGCCTATTTTGCGGCCAAACCACTTTTGACGCTATATCCTTGATGTAAATGAACTGTCGTACACCAAAACTAGGCCCATTATATGCTGGGTACAACACATTGTAATGCGCCTAAAAAGACGCATTACATATAGTAGTTATGTAGTACGCTATGAGCCTCCATAATGCAACGCACCTATCTAGGCGCATTGTATACAGTAGTAATGATACGTTATGCGCCACTGTTACGCAATGCGCCTAGATAGGCGCATTACATACACTACCAATGATTCGCTATGCACCGCGATTTGCACAATGCTCCTTTTTAGGCGCATTAAGTTTACTATGCAAGGTATAACTGATGCCAGATTTTTGAGAGGATCGGACTTTAAAATTCTTCAAATTCTATATGAACAGAGGATTTAAACCATTTATATCACTGCAAATTATAATCCCTGTTAAAACATAACTTTTACTAGATTATCTAAAAAATTTTAACAATCTAAACCCCTATAAATTACCACTACATACCTAGATGATACAGCATACTGTGTACTATCCGTCAGTGGAGTAATCGCCCCGATAAAGGACGGCTCCGCTTTTGTGACAGATAATATCACTATATACGTGTATAAACACCTTAAATCCCAGCTATCCCGACGCGTTTCCCCCGTACAGTTTTAGGGTTCATCAGGGGATTCAAGAAACTCTCGCTGTGGAAAAAGAGTACGCTATATACAACGCATATACAACCTGTCTTAAATACATATATTTCCTATACAAATTCAATAGGAAGACTGATACTTAGCTTAGAAGCTGTCAGGTATAAGTATGATACTCCCCGCAGCTCCTTTGGTATGCTGGCACCCAGGATAAGAGGGATCATCTAGGTATGTAGTGGTAATTTATAGGGGTTTATATTGTTTAAAAATTTTATTTATTCTAGTAAAAGTTATATTTTAACAGGGATTATAATTTGCAGTGATATAAGATCGGACTTTACACTGATTTAATGCGCCTAAAAATTGCCACGCCGCTGCCAATTGTCAGGCATTTCGCCCTTAATGTTTCTCACCAGTGTTTTTTTTTATTTTAATAGGGCAGTGGACCATGTTATGATCACTTAGGATGACATGAATTTTGTCCCCCCAGATATCAATTTTATTGCACGCATTACTAGTGTAGAATGCGCCTGAATTTATTAACCTGTTCTATTGCGGGTCATAGATTTAGCGCTTTCTACCTCCAAAACATCAACTCAGGTAGACCACTTTTAACTTGTCCTGGCTGTTCCAGCAGTAACGGGCCCAGTTTTGTATAGAATCATACGGTGGAGGTACGACACATCTCCAGAATGGTCCCCAATCTCAGTTTCAATACAAAGTGCCGCGGGCGCCTTAAAATACGCCTACTTTTGGAGTGTGCCTGCTCATATATCTGCAACAGTTTTTGGGCTGAAAGGACACCAGAATACTGGTGCAGCCCCGTACATACATGTTGCCCTTAGAGTCAGGTTGCATCTGGAATGGCTGTCAGCTTCTACTTACCCTACAATGCCACTGTGAATCCTCTGAGCAGGACCGGGACATCAGGGAGGTAGAGATAGGTAACTGCGTTCACTCATGCTTGTCAGGAAAGGGGTGCAAAGATGTATGGATCGGGCTCATGAGCTAAGCTCCAAAAATGGCATTGCTGACTGTTAATTATAGCCGACACACCATATTTTTCAGACTATAAGACGCACTGGACCATAAGACACACATAGGGTTTAGAGGAGGAAAATAGGGGAAAAAAATTAGAAGCAAAGAGTGTGGGCTGAAGTGTAGTTTTTGTTGGTACTATTTTGGGATACATGCAACTTTTTGATCACTTTTTAATTCCAATTTTTGCAAGATATGAAATGACCAAAAAAACACAATTTTGGTGCTTGGAACTTTTTCTTTTCAATATGGTGTACAGCATACGGGATAGATGATGTTATATTTTAATAGAACAGACTTTTATGGACGTGGCGATACCAATTATATGTAACTTTTTTATTTTTTGTTTGTAAAACAGCAAAGGGGGTTATTTAAACTGTTAATTTTTATTTTTTTAAAACTTTTTTTTTTTTTTTACTTTAATACTTAGTCCCCCTGAGGTACTTGACCACTAGGGTGCACAATGCCTTGTCCTATATACAACAGTACTGCTGGTTATAGGGTTTTCATTTATTAACCTGCCGGGTGTAATAAGTGTGCATACATGGCAGCTACAGAAGCCTGCATGAGGCTTCCTGCTGCCAGGACAACCAATCACTCCCTCTGCAATTACATTGCGGGGGGCATTAGAGGGAGGGACCGTGCACAGCACTGTTTCCCATTCAGCTAGACGCCATGGCCGCTATTGCTGTGGTGTCTAAAGTGTTAACAGCAGGTAATTTTGCATTTGTGCAGTCTCCCCATGTATCATACTGTGGCTTTTTTGCATACTGGTATGAACTGGAAGCTATACAAGGTACAGTTTTTTATCATTCAGTTGTTCCCGTAGTGGAGGGGTGTGTGAGCTTCTGCTCATTAGTTATCTGCATCTGTTATATCTTTCCCAAGTAGCACAGAGGCCTATGTTGCCTCCTACTGGGGTCAGTCTATAGTCCAGCCATTGAGCGATAGTGTTTTTGAGTAAATAATGTCCCATTTTTCTGTGATTTTTCTTGGCACCATATGATTTGACACTCTAAGACACTTAGAATAACCAAGCTCCTGAGATGAGATGAGAGGTCTACACTAGGAGAAAATTTCGTAATGAAAGACTTGACGCAAGGAAAACACAACTGAGCCACAGTTATTATTTAATACTGTTTTCTTTTCATGATATAACTGGTCTACACTGTTCCTTCATTGAATATCCCTGATATATGTTTATTGCAACCTGATCTACATGTTTTATTATTGCTGTATTGATATTTTAAGACTTCAATTTTACAACTAAAAAGAAAAACAATAAAAAAATCAACAATTGGTATTGTTGCATCTGTAAAAGTCTAATCCATCAATATACAACCCTATTTATTTTGCACAATGGACACCATAAGTAAATACCCAGCTGCAAAATTGTGTTTTTTGGGGTCGTTTTGCCTCCCTATGAAATTTGAATAAAAGTGATCAGTTGCAGATATCGGAAACTAAAATCAATGAAAACCACATTTCAGTCTACAAAAAGCAAGCCTTCATATGGGTCCATAGACAGAAAAAGAAAAAAATTATTGGTCTCAGAAAGTGGCTCTACAAAGTAAATAGAAAAAATTTAAATTAATTGGAATCATACTGACCTGGAGAACAAAAATATCATAACTGCTAAAAAGATGCTGCACTTTTTTACCATTCCACCTAGTTGGAGAGGGTGCAGCCGCAGGCACCGTTTGTCCGGTCAGGGCCAGGTATTTGAATTTTCCAAAGGCTAGGCCTTATTTACCTAGAGCACCAAAATGCTTTGTCTCGGCCCTGCCTCTGGGATTCTACTCCTTACCCTCATCTACTAGTGCATCTCAAAAACTTAGAATATCACTGAAAAGATAATTGATAATAATAATTTAAGTCAAATTGAGAAACCCGTATATTGTATCGACTCATTAGAGTATGAATTACAAGGTTTTCTGTAATACATTTGTGAACCTTATAACAAATAAAAATATTGTCCTGTAGAATACCTTTAGTTTTCAATGATATTCTAATTTTTTGAGATGCACGAGTATTCCTATCTCGCACCAGCCAGTACAGAGTAATAGGCACTTTGGCCACCTGTATGAAACTGTTTAGGTCTAAATCGCACTCTTTGGCCCATAGTAACCTATGGGCAAAAATGTGAGTTTTGTACCAAAACAGGTTCATACATGTGGCCAAAGTGCCTATTAATATGAACTGGCTGGTGCCTGTGGTACATGGTACATGTGGTCTCTGAAGGTCCTTGTTGCAAAATTACTCTGAAGCCCCTATTGGCAAGTCAATAAATTAAAGTTAAAGCAACACAGAACAACCTGGACCTCTTTTGGGTCACTATCTACAGACCATATCTCTTGCCACTTGTTGACTCATTGCAGCCTGCAGTTGCTCATTTGCAGTATGCTATATGCCTTCCAAACATTCCCCTTTGGCAAGTCCCACTATTTGTGTATAGTGGACTGAGACACACTCAGGCCATCGTTCAGACCACAAGAGCCAAAGTCCTCAGCTCTTTCTTTCAAGAGTCCTTTGACTCTTTGGAGGACATAAACAGTTCTCTCTAAGGAGAAGGCGTTTCTTAAGCACAAAACAACCACCTTGCCCAACAAGCTCATTTAATAACTTTCCATAAAAACAGCCAAAACAGCCAGTATCATTTTAGGGTTAAATAATGGTTGCCTTGTTCTAAAAACAGTTCCACACCTGGCCACAGGTTGTGAGCGGTACTACAGATTGGTGATAGCAGACAACCCATAAACACGTGGAATGCTTTTTCTAGAAGAAAGGAGATATGTTTATTTTTTGGGGGAGAGGGTTATGTACTTTTTATGTTCCCCTATGTACATGACTTTCTGGCTTCTCCTTGACTTTCCTTCTATGAGCTCTGATTGCACAGCAATGAGAGTATATCTTGATGGTCCTTCTTTTTGGTCCTCTCTGGTCTGAGAAGTGTAAATATTATCAGCAATTACCTGATAAGGATGACACCCCCCTCCTTAGTGCAGACAAATATTACCCTATTTTCCTTTTATGTATTACTTATGCTCTAGTATAGTCTTATCTATCCCTGTAGAGAGAACAATAGAGCAATCATTATGTCATTACCTACTATTTCTAATGAGACTGTCACATCAAGGGAGGTGCAGTGAGCCCTGACTGGAACCCAGCCCACTGTCCCTGCCTACTTGACGTGCTGCCCTAGGCGGCAGACGCCAACTGGGCGACAGTCCCTGCGATGCTAGAGTGCTGAGGCCATCAGGAGAAAGAATAGTAAGACTGTCCGGGTCAATACCAAATCAGGAACGCCAAGCCACAAATCAGAACCAGAGGGATAAACGTAAACAAGCCGAGGTCAAACACGAACGGGAGCAAGGTACAAAATCAGATGACAAGCCGAGGTAAGAAAGCAAGCCGTGGTCTGGTACACATGTAAACAGCACAATACAAATAGCAGGAAAGCAAGGCAGCCAGGAAATATCACAGGCGCTGCACTCAATCTTCAGTAAGTTTAAATGGGATTCCCGGACACCACCCCAGCAGCCGATTGGAGCGGCCTCTGGGTCCTCCCATTGGCAGGTGCGACACGCCCCCTGTACAGAGTGGTTGGGACTCTGTCACTCATGGAGCTGCCAGCAAACTGTCTATCCGGGTGGGATCGCAATTCAGCTGCTGCAGAGTGTTGCTCCCTGAAGGCTGAGTGCTGCCTAGCCCTGACAAAGACTATATAGAAAGCATGGGAAATAAAATGAGGTTAGTCTGTCATGCTAAACATAAGTTCTCTCTCACAGCTAGAGAAGGGTAATATGTTATATGTAATTTTTCATTGTATAGGACAGCACAAATAAGAAAAAATATTGCCAAAAATTCTAAAATAAATAGACAAAAGAATGGTATTGTCCCTTTAAGCTAATCACAAGTGTAATCTGATAATAAGACCATTAGTGATACATTGATTTGACTAGCCACTTAGTTCTTGTGAATGTGCATCTCTGTAATTTTTTCTTTATAGTGACTCCCCAAAAGAAGAGAGTCCTGTCCACTTTCAATTTACTGTGGAACTCTCTGCCAGAGGAACTTGTCATGGTGACTTCAATAACAGAGTTCAATAAGGGTCTGGATGCATTTCTAGAACATAATAATGTAACAAGTTATAATGACCAGGATTCTGGAGAAGGGGCGTTGATCCAGGGATTTATTCTGGTTGCCAGATTGGAGTCAGGAAGGAATTTTTTCCCTAAAATGAGGACAATTGGCTTCTACCTCATTGGGGTTTTTTGCCTTCCTCTGGATCAAAACTATAGCACAACAGGCTGAACTGGATGGATGTCTGTCTTTTTTTCGGCCATGCAAACTATGTAACTATGTAAATTCCATTACCTGTAATAGGGGTAATCAAAAAGGTTTAAGATGGACCATACCTAAGTAGCACATTGGGCAAAACTGAGGCTGTGCCTCTTGCAGTGAATAATGGATTTGAGCATGACAAAGGAATTCTTTTGGGGCTCCTTAAAATCTTGCTTCGTGTCTGTTCAGTTCCTGTACCAGACATAACCTATTATATACCAGTTTCATCCAAAGAGTTCCTGTAGTTTTCTGAATGAGCTCCACTGTATAAATAGAGGGGGGGCAGAAGATACACTGTTGCAAACATTGCAAAATACGAAATTTTACATTTTGTAAAAACCGTGCAGGAAGTTGCACAACAGAAATGGGAAATACGTTCAGCACAGGATGCGTCTTCTAATCTGTATTCTATTACATTCACACATATCAGTGAAATTACAATCCTTTAGAGTTATGGAATCAATGTTGATGGAAAGTTAACATTAATGCATATAGTATAGATCCCAAACTGTGAATACGTGTTTACCATTAATTTACCATCAGTCAGAATATTTTATTTCCTTAATTTCTGTTTCCCATTTGAATAACTTTATACACAGTTGAGTCACATTATTATGAACACTTGTGGCTCGTCTCCTTATTCACTTCGATGGGAGTTCTCGAATATAGCTGTGTGTGTGCTCGGTTATGTTGAGAAGCACCCATACAAGTAAAGGGAGAGGACAGCCGCAAGTGCCACCATCCTCATTCACATGCATGGCCGGCTCGCTGCAAGCGGTCAGCGCTGGGGATTTTACATCACAACAGCTTTAAAGGGGTTTTACCACAAAGTAAAAACCCAAGCACTGGAAGCTCGCACCTAGCTGCGAGCCGACCATGCATGTGACTGAGGAGGATGGCGCTTGTAGTTATCCTTTCCCTTCACTTCTATGGGTGCTTCTGAACATAACCGAATGAGGAGGATGGATGCAAGCGCCGCCCTCCTTAGTCACATGCTTGGCTGGCTAACTGCGATTGGTCAGCGTTGGGGTTTTTACTTCATGGTAAAACCCCTTTAGGGGCCCCTCGGCAAAGCAGGGCACTGGACCCTGTCCAAGCACACGGCATTAAAACACGGCATACCTCTAACCACTCCCAAGCACACCCAGTCAGGCCCTGCTTACTCCAATAGACAAGTGCCAAAACAGCAGTGGTGTTGTCACGGAGCGCATCGCGGCCCCCCGCTCACTCTGCTGTGGTCCCCACTCCTGATTCCCTGTTGCGTTCTTCCAAGTGCCAGTAATTGGCTAATTGCTGGGCGCTGACCCTATATCTTGCCACCTCCTCCTTCACTCTCAGAGTATTGGTGTATCTTGCTGTATTCTGGAGAGTGTTAGAATATTGCATTTATTTAGATTCCGGACCTTCTTGCTATCGTTTCCTGACCACATTACTGCCGCCTGCCCTGACCTTCTTGCCTATCCCTGACTACGCCTCTGCCTGCTGATTTTGTACCACACTGTACCCCCCACTGCCAACGCAAGCAGGTCACGTCAGGGGTAGCGACCTGGTAGTGGCTTCTACTCCCTGGTGTGGCTTCTACCACCGCTTGTAGTGGTCTTGAGAGTCCACCATCTGCCATGACAGGTATTACAAGAGTCTATAAAGATGTATTTATACAAAATAATATGTATTATATAAATAAATACATACAATTAGTAATAAGACAGTTTTATATGTATGATACCTTTAAATCAGCTGCCTCTAAGGCAAGTAAGATATTGGCGTGTATTAAAAGAGGCATGGACTCGTGGGACAAGGATGCAATTCTACTGCTGTATAAAGCATTGGTGCGACCTCACTTAGAATATGCTGTTCAGTTCTGGGTCCCAGTTTATAGAAAAGAAGTAATGGAGCTAAAGAGAGTACAAAGACGAGCAACCAAACTTATAAGGGGAATGGAGCATCTTAGTTATGAGGAGAGGTTAGTAGAATTTAACTTATTTAGTCTTGAGAAAAGACGGTTTCGGGGGGGACATGATTAATTTATATAAGTATATAAATGGTCCCTACAAAAAGTATGGGGAAAAATTATTTCAAGTAAAGCCCCCTCAAAAGACAAGGGGACATTCCCTTCGACTAGAGAAAAAAGGATTCAATCTCCAGAGGAGAAAAGCGTTCTTCACTGTAAGAACTGTGAATCTGTGGAATAGCCTGGCTGAGGCGCTGGTCACAGCAGGAACTACCTGAAACTAAAGAATATTAATGTGTACATAGCTATGTAAACTTCTGGATCCTGGCTGATGACGGTTCTGTGGTCAGAGATATGGTCTCCCCTGGAGCAGATTGGTTCTTGCCTTGTGGGTTTCAGGGCATTCACCAGTGGGGAGGCTGGGCTTGATATCCTTATCTCGCTCTCCTCACCCACATTTTCCCCACCCTTGGTTGAACTTGATGGACATGTGTCTTTTTTCAACCGTACTAACTATGTAACTATGTAAAATAATGGCCATATAGTTACTCTGTTATTTTGTTCTTAGATCACAATCAAACCCATTGAAACGCATTAAAAAAGTTGACATAACTTTCTGTGCCATAAAATCATGATGTGATATCTGTGAAGTTAATCTTTGCTACATCTGTAGGTAGGCAGGACCCCAGGTGGGTAAGAATGCAAGGCCCAGGGTGGGTAGGAAGCAGGTATGCAGGGCCCTAGGTGGGTAGAAGCCTAGGTAGGTCATGCTTCCATCCTTAATAGTGACCCTTTAATTGGAACAGAACAAAAATAAAATAAAACTAACCTCTCCCAGTCTAATAGAGCCTGCTGCCTGCAAGACTAATTGGTGGGGCAGAGGGCCGATGGCATCCTGAGGATTCCCGGGACATTCCTCCAACAGCCCAGGGCCCCTATGCTTTTGGGGTCCCTGGGCAACCACCTAGTGTGCCCAATGGATAAGAAAGCCCTGCAAGTACTATCCTGGCTTCCTAATTTCCCAGACTTGAACCCAATTGAGCATCTGTGGGACCACTTTGATCGTGTTCATTCTATGGATCATCCCTCACGCACCTTCCAGCAGCTGTGGGATGCAGCCAGCATGGTTCCAGATACCGTGACAACCTACCAGGACCTGCTGCATACGCTGGTTACTCTGGGTATTAGCTGGTGGTTATAACAATGTGACTCGACAGCAAAGCTGCTAGGTATATGTCACACACATCCTGCAATGCCACACAGTGACTGCCTTCTTACTGACACTTTTAAATAGGAACTCTACTTCTGAAGGCTGCTGACAAAATTACTTCCAGCTGTTAAAGGGTTAACCTGCAGTAAAGCCGCTGAATCATCTGTTTTCAACTAAGAAACATTTGAGTCTTCATGTTTTTTCGTCACATGTTGAGTTTTTATTCTGTTAAAAACAGGAACAATTATCACATTCAGGGCCCACAATGTACATCGTATAGGTGACCAGTCATGAGAAGGACTGGGAAGTGTCAGTTTACATCTATATTAAATATAAGTCACAGGCTATTGTCCGTCACATGCAGTTTTGTCCTAACATCACATGATTGGAAAGATTACTGACTCCTACAGTATCCGCACACTACGCTCCTGATATACTCTGTGCTGCTTGGAACCCTGCTCCATCTGATATGTATCAGCCTATGACCTCCTACTTTTCCATTCCAGTCCACAAATCGTGTCACTACGTGTCATATGCAAACCTTTCTTCACGAACATCACTATATCAGTGGTCAGGTGACTACTCTACACAGGTCCATCATACTCCCCCGTGCAGCTTCCGTCATCATCATCTTCATTGGATTGGCTACAGGCTGTGCGGTCTTGTACCAGTTCAAAATAGAGTGCAAAGGGGCTGGTGGGTAATAATAAAACACAAGGGATCTCTCACAGATTGCTTCCAGCAGAACGACATTCCATTATGCAGACTGGCAAAGGAACAGAAAGTTACAAGTTAACTTCCTTCTTTGGGCAAAAGTGGCAGGACCTTTGGTCATTCTGGTGCACACAGTATACAAGATGTCCCTCTTTTGACATGAATGCCAACTACACTGAAGGAATAATATACATTGTCAAGGTTTAACTATTGAGATAAAAACCTTAAAAAGTCCTGAACCTTCAGGAATACTGGGAAGGAAATGTTTCCTGATTAATAACCCTTTACTTTATTACAAATAGTTACAATAATCTGTTTCACTGGTTCTTGCAACTTATTCTTACTCCAGTCAATAAATATGTCACACTCCATGTAGCATTTATTACACAATTCCGTATACCATATTGTATAAGTTAATACATTACACATGGGAAACAACACAGTATATCATATCACAATACAGTCTTTAGTGTTATAAACATTATCCACCAGCTTTAGGTTCAAGGCTAAAAAATATCCCAAACATGAACAAAGTTGTTATTAAATCTAGTAAAGAGCTGGGGCCTGGAAGTTCTCAGCAGGTGTAGCTATAGGGGTTGCATAGAGAGTTCCAAAAAGCTCGCTTTATCCCATGAGAGGAGACCAGTGCCACAAATAAATGATAGCTGCTGGTGCTTCATATTTTGCTTTCTGTATTGACCACTGCCTTAAAAAATGGGGGTCCGACACAAGAATACACAATAGACTTCTGTGTCGGCTTACTCTATCATAATTTATCCCCACTTTTCCTGGGCCCTATGCAGCTACTCCTTAAAGGGGTTGTCTCACTACAAGGATTTCTTTTTATGCTAAAGATCTTGCAAAAACAAGTCACTTTGCAATATGTATTCATTAACAGTGTCCTACCTATTTCTAAATATTCCCTCTTGTATGGGTTGCATCAGCATCTCTGGTCGCTATAGCTATAGACCTGTTTGATCTCTCATGATAGACTGCCAGCACTGGTTGCTATAGCTACAGACCTGGCTTCTACTGCAGCCTATTGGAAGCCAGTAAACATGACCCTGAATTCAAAATAAAACCAAGAAAACAGGACTGAGGTGAGATGAATCAATGTAGTGAGACAACCCCTTTAATGCTCAAATAAAGGTGTAAGTGGCACATCCCATTTCAGATATTTGTATATATTTCTCCAAGGCACCCATTTATTATTTTATGACTGCAGGTAGAATTACTAGGTCCATAGCGTTATTATATTTTAACAGTACCAATAAACCAATATACAACTAGACAGTCACTGGAGTTAATACATCACAGAGTAACTTCTATAATGTTGCCAAGTTACAATTGTATGGCAGTTTTGTTCAAGGAGAAGCAGATATTGATGATGACTTTGAGGATATTTGTCAACTTTAGACTACTTGGACTGCCAAGATAACCTGGCAGTAATCTTGTAAACCAGCATAATGGTGGCTACTGGGAATAGCTAAAGAAAAGTTGTCACTATGGGCAGAAATTATAGCTGAGTAACGTGATTCCTTTTCATGCAAAGTAAAGCTCCAGTCAATACATTAAATATTTGGTTATTTTGGCCCAACCCGGTCATGATCTGCTATTTAAAATTTTGGATTGAAATAGCTGGCTCAAGTCTTGATGTAAGTCCTCCTCAGGTCTCCATAATACGGTATTTTCTCAGGAGTTTATCCATCCACTTTGTGACCCTTTTAGGCGTGAGCTGTTGTGTTTTTCCAATAAACTGTCTGTAATGACACCATGATCAAGGAAATTTATCATGAATCTCTAATGTGTTTGATGGCTTAAGATTCCTTGAGTGGTCTCCAGTTTCCCACATACTTATTCTAGCAAAGCAACCCTGTTAAGTCATGCATTAAAAGGGGTATTCCTAGCTCTTTACTTCTACTGCCTGTTTGTTTTGTACAAACCACAGGGAACATTGAGGTGACTACTTATGCACAGCTCTCTATATTCATCTCTACAAGAGTTCCAAGCAAAGCTGAGCAAAATGGACATGCACAGCCACCTCTCTATTCCCTGTGGCCAGCAGAGACCAGACTGGCAACAAAATTAGACGACATGTCCGGAAAGTGGCGACGGTACATGGCAGTTTTGAGGTGTATTCAATCAGTATAAAGTGCGCCTGAATGAACCTTTTAAAAAATCTGGCGTCTGGTATACCTGGCATAGTAAAATTAATGCACCTATCCAGGCGCATTACAAAATCTAGGTGCATATCGTATCATTGGTAGCATATTTGATGCATCTTTTTTTTGGTGTATTACAGTTCATTTATGTAGAGAACAGGGCACGAAATACATCAAAAATATGGCGCAGTCATACTGGGACATGTCACACTCAATGTGATGGAAATTCCCAAATAGTATCACTAAGTAAAGAACTTTAAAGGTATTAAAATGTTATCGAAAAATCAGGCATGGAACGCTGACCATGAAGAAGAGTAAAAGTCTTCATTGGAAATAATCTCAGGGTTCCGGTCCTCATCGCTGTCTTCATCACTTGAAAGTTCATATTCTGGCATTTCCCTTTGGAGCTTGTCAGCGTGCCTCCTTTCATCTTCTTCAGCTATTTTGTTGGACATAAGCTTTCGGTGACACAGAGTACAGACTCTTAAAGGCTTGGAAGATAAAGATGGGATCACGAATTTGTGCTGGGAACAGTCACTGCATACAACAAATCCACAGTTTCGACAATGGTGCCTACGAGTTAATGTTGTGAATTTGGTTTTGGTACATCTCATGCAGATATCCGTGGCTTTGTCAGGTATCCACGGTGCTGCATGTTTGGTGGATGCTCGTCTTCCAGTTTTGGCCAACAGCCTACTGGAACATTCCTTGATGTGACTGATCCACTCTTCCCGTTCGGTGTAAGAAGCAGCAGAAACCACAAAAGACTTCTTGGAGGTCTTCAGCATCCACCGATTCCTCATGTTTCCACTGTCAGGAAGTGTCTCGGTGGTAACATCTTCCAAGGGGATAATGTGTTGGCAACTGTATTTAAGTTTATTTATCACAATAGTTCCATAGACGAGGATGTCACTAAAGAGGAAGAAGACCCTTGGCTTGGGTTTTTTCCGACATTCTTTGGTCAGTATCCCTTCCCCAACAAGGACTCTTCCTGGGAGGGCGAGAGGTTGACCTGCAGCACCAAAACATGTTTCCACAGCTGCTATTCTTTGGCTGTTGATCTCTGTGTATGCAAGGTGATCCACCATGTTGCCTGGAATACCTGAAAAATACAGACACCGATTAACAGGACTTCATAGACCATCGCATGATATTTTCACAATCTATTCAGCTGCATTTCCATCAAAATAACAGGAGACAGGATATAATCATCCATATATTTTTCTATAGGGTTGTGACCCAGTATTCCATATACCCTTAAGATCATAAATCTGCATGGCATTAGCATCTACTGAAATGTTACATAAAGGTTATGAGTAAGAAAGGAAGGTCATGACAGAGCCACCAAAATATTCCACAGTGAACACAGGGCAATCATAGATGTCAGAAGATTACCTGTGGGTTGATGGCCAAACTCTCTGCATCTATAGCACTAGTATTAGATTGGTATTGATCCTATTTAACCTGCAATTGACGTCTTTAACCACAAGGTAATATGTAGCACAAATAGGCATTCACATTATACAGACACAGCCCATATGGCCAAAAACCACACTGCCCTCTATGGTTAAAGAAGGACCATGTGGGTCTGAATGTGTTTGATAGGAGGAACCTTTTTCTTGAAAAAAATGAGTATAGGTGCACACTCTTGCAGCAGTAATATACATACACATTCCAAATGCCAGAAGCACACTATCAACTAAAAAAACATCCAAGGTACATAGGAATATTTGAAAAAAGCATTTCTGCTACTAGGGATAAATAATAATAAAAATCTATATTTATATAGCGCCAACAAATTCCGCAGCACTTTACAATGTAGAAGGAATAAGCACAGACAAAAGACATACATTACACTGTGAGAACTACTTACAAATGAGACACAAGGTGTGAGGGCCCTGCTCGTGAGAGCTTACAATTTATTAGGGTGTCTGGGGAAGACAACGGGGGAGAAGTGCTGAATTTACAATGGTCCAGCCTTGTTTCATAAATATGGGGTGGTTTACATGAAAAATGGATGAACCTGCCACCCTGACAGTACATCTATATACAGATAAGTGCCTGTGAGTGCCCTAGTGTAGGGAGTGACAGACATGGGGGTGCTAGAAGGGCTGGGTTAGCAATTAGTGGTTTTGGTAGGCCTGCCTCAGAAGATGTATTTTCAGGACACTCTTAAAACTGCGAAGGCTAGGATTGTGCCTGATGGTACGTGGTAGCATGTTCCAGAGAACGGGTGCAGCACATGCAAAATCTTGAAGACGGGCATGGGAGGTTCGGATGATTGTGGTCTGTAGTTTGATGTCCGCAGCTGAGCGGAGAGAGCGGGCAGGGTGGTAGACAGAGATGAGGGAGGAGATGTAGGGAGGAGCAGCGCTGTGGAGAGCTTTATGGGTGAGAGTGATTAGTTTATGTTGTATTCTGTACTGGATGGGCAACCAGTGCAGTGACTGACACAGGGTAGAGGCATCAGTATTACGGCTGGAGAGAAAGACCAGCCAGGCTGCTGCATTCAGGACAGATTGGAGAGGGGAGAGTTTGCAGAGTGGGAGACCTATAAGCAGAGAGTTACAGTAGTCAAGACGAGAATGAATAAGAGCAACAATGAGTGTTTGAGTTGTTTCGATAGTGAGAAAAGGATGGATTCTGGAGATGTTCTTGAGGTGCAGATGACAAGAGCAGGCAAGGGATTGGATATAAGGGGTTAACGACAGATCAGAGTCTAGAATAACCCCAAGACATCGGGCCTGCTGCCTAGGTGTTATAGTGGTGCCACATACTGAGAGAGAAATAGCAGATGGGGGTTGGTTAGTAGATGGGGGAAAAACAAGAGGTTCAGTTTTAGTGAGGTTTAGTTGGAGATAGAGAGAGGACATGATGTCAGAGACAGCGGACACACAGTCACTGGTGTTTTGTAGCAGGGCAGGAGTGAGGGCTCGGGAAGAGGTGTATAATTGGGTGTCATCAGCATAGAGATGGTACAATGGGGGTTGTATAGATTGAGAAGAGGAGTGGACCAAGAACTGACCCCTGAGGGACTCCAACAGCAAGAGGGAAAGGAGAAGAAGTAGAACCTGCAAATGAGACACTGAAGAAGCGGTCAGAGAGGTAGGACGGGAACCAAGCGAGAGCGGTGTCCTGGAGTGCCAATGTGCATGAGAAATGCTGAGGAGAAGGTGTTGATCAACAGTGTCAAATGCTGCAGAGAGATCCAGAAGAAGCAACAACGAGTATTTACCCTGAGATTTAGCAGTGTGGAGGTCATTAGAAACTTTAACTAGAGCAGTTTCTGTGGAGTGTAGGGTGCGGAAACCTGATTGTAGAGGATCGAGAAGAGAGTTAGCAGAGAGATAGCGGATTAAACGGGAGTAGACCAAGCGTTCCAGTATAGAGATGAAGGGCAGATTAAATACCGGTCGGTAATTAGCATACTTTTTTTTTTCAAGAAAAAGGTTTTTGGATGTGCAGAGCCAAATATTGTCTTTTAGTCTGTGTATGGAAGAGTGGCTGCCTTCATTGGCTTTTTGCACTCCGCCCACCTTCACAGGTTTTTAAATCAGTGCACTGTGCTCAGTTAGCTGGTTCTTTCAGTCCCTGAAGTAGGGAGGTCTGAACAGGCTCCAATGAGAGGTAATGTTTAGTGGTAGAACCCACCTGCATTGGGGTCCTCTTGACGAAATCGGGAGGTGGGCTTAAGCAGTTTTGATCAAAAGTGTGAACTAAGAACCCCAAATTTTCATGTATCCCTAGTAGCAGAAATGCTTTTTTTTCAAACATTCCTATGTACCTTGGATGATTTTTTAGTTGATAGTGTGCTACTGGCATTTGGAATGTGATAGGAGGAAGCAGCACCTGCATGGAAGGAAGCATTTAGGTTTTAGTTCCTTGGTCCCTTTTGGTCTATTTTCACTATGATGCAAAATGTTCAATAATAATATTAATTTTGCAGGGGAGGATCCCATTATGTAATACTGTGGTAGTTGTGAAATAGGTTCCCTATGATCAAAACATTACAACTATAAAGACACGAGAAGCCAGTATGTAGCTTAGCAGAGCAGTAACAACAGATTATTAGAGGGAATGGACAGTCCTCTAGCAATGAGGACTAGATGCCAAACTGCTGAAATCAGTTGTATCTATGTAATGTAACTTAAAGGGGTTGTCTCGCTTCAATGATTGGGTTTTAATTAAAAGATCTTTAAAAAACAAGCAGCTTTGCAATATATTTCATTACAAATGTCCTACTGTTTTTGTGCTAGGGCTGTTCATAGGAGTGCTTCTGCTTCTCAAATTTCTATAGCAGCCGACCTGTTGATCCTTATCTTACTGGCTGTTTAGTCTGAATGACTCATCACCTTTGAAGACAGGTTCAGAGCAGAGAGCCCCTCCAGCACAGAATGCTTCTGTAGTGTAGGGAGGAGGAGGGAGGACTCTGGCGTCTATGCTGCCTGGATTAACCCTGTGTGTGCCTGCGTCCTCCTGCTCTCTACACAGATTGAGCAGAGATGAGGCTGATCAATAGATGTGACAGCAGTGACCCTGTTTGTTACTATAATCATGATGTCTGTGGAGCTGTAACTATAATAATAACTAAAACAGATTGTGAACAGTTCAATGCTGTGCGTACTAGGGACACATCCTGAGTAACACTTTGCAGCTTCCTGCCTCTGTTCTGAGAGGGTTTGTTTGTTGTTTGCTGGAGATGTGGAGATATGTAAGCAAGCAGAGGGTATAGGAAACACTATTAGCAATCATAGACCTCTCTAGGGAGGCACACACAGGGGTTTAAATCTGGCACAATCCCGGATGTGCCTGTGTGCTGAGGGGAGGGGGTAAGACGGGAGGGGAAGCAGACAAATCTAGCACGCCCCTCAATTCAACTCTCATTCACAGACAGAGGCTGAAAGCTATTAATGAGACAACTCCTTTAAGCAAAAAATGGTACCTCTCATCCACTGGTTGTAAATTGCGTCTTGACTTTAGATTGTAATCCATAAACCAGTGCTTGCAGTACTAATATAAACAAATGCTGCTGAGCTTCTAAATTAGTGATCATGGGGTAAATTGAAAAAATATGGAGCCATCCTAGTCCTGAAATGGCCTTTAAAGGGGTTGTATCACTATGCTGTTTCACAGAGCCACAGGCAGCTTCAGCTCTTCTAATTGCAATGACATGACTGCAGGAGATGTAATCTATAGCGCAGAAGGCCTCAGAGCTCAAAGTAAACAAGCAAAAGTAATGAATCTCCTTTGTTTAATAGGGATAATATACTCTGTTCTCAAGCTGCTATCTGTCCTAGTGACAAAAGTTATCAATGGACGTCAGCATGTTACAAAATCGGGATTCTTTAATCACTTAAGTGAGCATCATATCAAAAGTGGAAGTGCAACGTTTCAGCCCATACAATGTGGCCTTTCTAAAAGAGGTTTTGCCACAATCTCATTTCATACCTCCTGCATCCAGCTCTGTGTGCTCACAAGGGAGTGTTTGTGATTTGTTTGAATTGCCTATCATGTGACTCAGCAGGATGACATCACCAGGGGTTTTCTCTCTCTAGTCAAAGAAAGGTCTGTTTATGTATAGAATTGTAAGTAGCTACACTGTAGCTCAGAGGTAACATTTTTGCTTTACAGCACGTGTCCTTGGTTCAAATCCCTGCAGGAACTTAACCTGTGTTTTTTTTCCCTCTTTATCAATGTACATATCTCATTGAGGGTTCTTTTTTTTATTTGCACTGTTTGACTTATTACTAACTAGTCCAAAGGACGCGAGTAGAATGACAGCACCTGGGGTTTGAACACTCAGTAGCTGCCTGAGAGGAGAAGTGATGTCTGAGCATGTGCAACCAGGACTGAGGAGCTCACAGCCCTGGAGATGAGCTGGAAACAATGGAAACAATGGATCACTAAAGGAGCAGCTAAAACAAAAATCGTGCAGAATTGTTAATAACAATGAATGGTGAAAATGTTTATTATTTAATTTTCAAACTTCCCATGTCAATTTTACTTCATGGCAAAACCCTTTTAAGCAGCACTTTTATTGGACTTTGAATTGGTGACTGAAGACTTATACACCAGTTAGACATTCTGTTGCATTATGTAGGCACAGAGCCGTCTTAACAGCATTGTGGGCCCCTGGGCAGAGCTGTGAACTGGGCCCCCCAACCAACGCAGAATACAGGTAACACATCACTTATACCAAAAAGTAAACACCATAAAAACAGAAACACCGCAAACACGGTGCAAGTAAATTTTTTCACATTTCACCCCACTTTTTTTCAGATTCCCAGCACATTACATGATGCGTTCATGGCACCATTAAAACGAACATCTTGTCACACAAAAAACAAGCCCTCATGTGTCTATGTAGATAAAAATAAAAAACACTCTTTATGCAGAATGGACGTACCCCAACCAGGGCCGTATTTACGCTCAGGCTGCTCTAAGCTCTGAGCTTGAAAACGCCCCTCAACTAAAGAGATTCACACAACGTATTAAGTAATGTGGGCTTAGATACACAGGGCCAGCAGATATTATAACATCTGATAGGCTTAGATCCGCAGGGACAGCAGATGGCGTACACTGGATTGTCTTAAATACGCAGGGACAGCAGATGGCGTACAATGGATTGGCTTAGATACGCAGGAAGCAAGGGTACAATGGATTGGCTTAGATACGCAGGACAGCAGATGGCGTACCATGGATTGGCTTAGCAACGCAGGGACAGCAGATGGCGTACAACTGTTTGGCTGAGATACGCAGGGACAGCAGATGGCGTACAACGGATTGGCTTAGATACGCAGGGACTGCAGATGGTGTACAATGGATTGGCTTAGATTCGCAGGGACCGAAGATGGCGTACAATGGATTGGCTTAGATACGCAGGGACTGCAAATGGTGTACAATGGATTGGCTTAGATACGCAGGGACAGCAGATGGTGTACAATGGATTGGCATAGTACGCAGGACAGCAGATGTGTACAATGGATTGGCTTACACCCCCCACTCCTAACACCACACCCCCATTCCTAACACCACACCTCCCCACACACTCCTAACACCAAACACCTCCCCCCCACCCCTAAGACCCCACACGTCTAACACCTCCCCCCCACACCCCCACACCTCCTCCACCCCTAACACCTCCCCCCACCCCTAACAGGAATAGCAGGGGCCGCATCAGGAATCGCTATAACCTGGCCCCTGCTCTGACTGCCGCGCACGTCCCTGCGTTTGTTCACTGCCGTCTCTTCCATTGTGCAGGGTAGGCAGCTGCCCGAGAGGGCCCCCTGAGCTCGTGGGGCCCCCGGGCAAGTGCCTACCTGGCCCAATGGAAGAGACGGCCCTGTGTAGGCACCGTTTGTCCTAATGTGGACGAGTGCAGTTCCCATTATCCCCCTTTTTTCTGTCTGTCCTGGTGACGTCACTCACTGCTCTCTGTCTAATCAGAAAGGGAGAGCAGGATGGTAACCAGAAAATTTGTGTACACTCAGAGCAGATAAAATTGTTCTTAACTCCTGACCAAGGTAATATCAAAAGAGGAATGTATTTGGAAAAAAATGTGATTTATCAGTGCCTACATGTTGAAACATAATTTTGTGGTGATGCATCCCCTTTAACAGTGAGCAATAGCTCAGCCATAGGGAGATATTCAAACTAACATATGCAACACCACCTGCTGTGATTTACTGCATTTTATATAAGCAGCAGATTCTATTTATTGTACTAGAAATAAGCCCTTAGTATTTAACCTGGAAAGAGTTAAACGTCTGCAACACATGCAGAAATCTAGCTGAAAGCCGTGAGTCTTTGTTGGGGGTTGAAGTAAGGAAGTCGGATGGGTCTGTCTCACTAGAGCGAAGAAAGTGGTTTACCCTAAAGCTAGAGAAGGCCAGGGAGGAAGCATGCAAATTCAGGTTATCATTACATCAGTTTATAGGTTTGGGCTTAATCTTAAATAACAAAATTTACCTATATCATTTACTGTTGATCGCCATTTCAGGATATGTCATACATGCCAACTCTCCCGTTTTTGGCGGGGGGGGTCCCGCTATTTGGGGTCCCCTCCCGCCCTCCCGGGGGAGTTGGCATTCCTCCCGCCGCCTGCAGGCGGCGGGGGTCCTTTAAATTACTACTCTTGCGCCGCCGGACCGCTTCTACAGGCGGGTGAAGTGGCCGCAGCGGCCGCTCACCCACCCGCGGTCTCACTGTGCGGGGAGGAGGCAGGAGGGATCGCTCCCTCCTGCCTCCTCCCCCTGTATGTACGGCGGCCGTGTGTGCGCCGCACATACAGGTCAGCGGCGAAGGGGGAAGTGACGCGCGGCTGCTCTCACTTCCCCCTGCGCCGCTGAAGAGATCGGGCAGGAGCTGGCCACGCTGCAGGAGCCTGGTAAGGTAAGTGGGTTTTATTATTTGATTTTTATTAGCTTAGGGGCTCTACCTGGCTAACAGAGAGGGCAACTACCTGGCAACAGAGGGGGCACTACCTGGCAACAGAGGGGACATCTACCTGGCAACAGAGGGGGCACTACCTGGCAACAGAGGGGGGCACTACCTGGCAACAGAGGGGACATCTACCTGGCAACAAAGGGGGCACTACCTGGCAACAGAGGGGGCACTACCTGGCAACAGAGGGGACATCTACCTGGCAACAAAGGGGCACTACCTACAACAGAGGGGGCACTACCTGGCAACAGAGGGGACATCTACCTGGCAAACAAAGGGGGCACTACCTGGCAACAGAGGGGGCACACCTGGCAACAGAGGGGACATCTACCTGGCAACAAAGGGGGCACTACCTGGCACCAAAGGGGGCACTACCTGGCTAACAGATGGGGGCACTACCTGGCAACAGAGGGGGCACTACCTGGCAACAAGGGGGCACTACCTGGCTAACAGATGGGGGCACTACCTGGCTACAGAGGGGGCACTACCTGGCAACAGAGGGGGCATCTACGTGGCAACACAGAGGGGCATCTACTGGCAACAGAGGGGCATCTACCTGGCAACAGAGGGGACAGCGACATGGCTAACAGAGGGGACATCTACCTGGCTAACAGCGGGGACATCTACCTGGCTAACAGATGGGGGCACTACCTGGCTAACAGATGGGGGCACTACCTGACAACAGAGGGGACACTACCTGGCAACAGAGGGGGCACTACCTGGCAACAGAGGGGACATCTACCTGGCAAACAATGGGGGCACTACCTGGCAAACAATTGGGGCACTACCTGGCAAACAATGGGGGCACTACCTGGCTAACAGTGGGGGCACTACCTGGCTAACAGATGGCACTACCTGGCAACAATGGGGGCACCTACCTGGCTACACAATGTGGGCACCTACCGGCTAACATGGGGGGCACCTACCTGGCAAAAACAAAGGGGGCATCTACCTGGCTACAAATTTGGTTTCTACCTGGCTACAGGGGGGGCATCTACTTGGCTACAAGGGGCATCTACCGGCCTGTAAGGCACTACCTGGTTTTTGGGGGCTACTACCTGGTTATGGGGGCTACTCCCTGGCTATAAGGCATCTCCCTGGCTTTCTTCCAAAGCCGTTATGCAGTTAGGTGGGGTGGGGGTTGGCCTTTTTTGAAGGGGCGTGGCATACCGACAAGATGGGCGTGTCCATGCAATTTTTTGCCGCAGCGCACGTAGCGCGCCGCCCACTACAGTCTCCTGCTTTTTCATTTTCAAAAGTTGGCAACTATGGGATATGTTTAGTTAATACATGAAGGTTTCCAACTCAATTTGGCTACAACCAGCATCCAGGTTTGGAGACACCATAGTACATTCCATCATATTTGATTGAAGGTTTGGTGCAGCATGCTGAACATTTTGATAGAACCCCAGCAGATCCCATTGTAACTCAATGGAGTCAATCAGCTACAGTTAATATCCATTGTATAGGATTCAGCAGAACGTTGTGGATTGTATGATGACCACGATCTATTATTATTGTAGGGAAAGGTAAAATCAAGACTATTACCAAATACAGTACTTTGCTGGTTTTACTATGTTCAATAGATAAAGAGGATTAATCATATGCCGTGTGAACCCAGCCTCAATCCTCAGTGTCTGACAAGTTTTATAACAGTATTTTATACTAAATCCTGAGGATTTCTAACTCGGTTTTCATTTTTTGGCACAGTATTTGGTGTTGTTTTTGGATTCGTTTTTTACATTGTGTCCAATTTTCCAAAAACGTAACGATGAAAGAAAACAATTTAAAAAAACAAATCCAAAAACTGCTCCAAAAACTGCACACAAAGCTTTCTGCTTATCATGCCATCCCATTGACTTCAGTAGTAAATATTCTGCCATTTTTCCGAGTGACATAACGCGGCTTATTGGACATGTACCAAGTTTTTTTTATTTTTTAAATGTCAGTTTTGAAATTCAACCTAAGAAAATCTGAGCTCTGTAGACTACAACTTGGATTTTCTATTGAGATCTATGGGGATTATTTACAGTTGTTTTTTGAAAGTTTTAAAAATCCAAATCCATGTCAAAAACCGACTGTAATTCCTTGCCGTGTAGAGATACCTTTAAGCCTTAGAACTCTGTAGCCTTGTGTACTGCAATTTACAAACCTCCAGCACTCCTGTCAGTCTAATAGAATCAGCTATTAATAGCATAGCTGATATGCCATTCACTGCTATAGATCCACCCACAGCCTAACCAGGAAGTGTGAGTCTGAAGCTGCCTGAGCCTCTGTGAAATAGCATGGTGAGACAACCCCCTTAAGTCATTGCTGCGATATTCTGGTTTGTTGGTGCATCTAAAGTAATATGGTGTGGTACTCTCTGCGTTGCTGCATATTTAAGTCAATTGTGTATTATATTGTCTTCTTCGCTGGTGCATCTTAGCCCAACAAGGAAAAAAAAAAAAGATGGAGATTTAGAAGCAGTTTTTTTAAACGTTCAGATTCGAGTCCCTTTTTAAAGTAAAAGCCTCCCCCCCAAACACTTGAAATAACAGCCATACTTAAAAATAAGCTAGAGGAGAGGACCACAGTATAATGTGTAATAAACACGGGCCCTGACGAACCTAGTTTTCCACAAGGAAGGGGAAAACTGTTTAGAAAAAAATAAAAAACGCAAAAAATTTTTTTTTTTATGGCGTTAATAGTCCAGTCAAAGGGATTTCCCCCCAGCTATTTTTTTTAAATAATCAAAAAAGGGGTTTAAAGTAATTAAATTTTTCCTAGCAAAATAAAAATATAAAAATAAAATTAAAATATATATATATCATAAAAAATTTATAAAAAATATAAATAATGATATTTTAATAAAAATAAAAAATATTTTTTTCTGCTTTCTTAAAAAACCCATTGCACACATGTCTGTTTTTTGTGCCCTAGTATTGCAACTATAGGGTTATGCCCACGCAGCACAAGAAAAGGGTTTCATATTTTCAAAAATTATTTTAAAGGTTTCCCAAAAAACCACGGGAAAAGCCCTAAACCTTTTGGGGAGCCCCCCATGGACTTTAAGAGAAAAAAAAACCGTACTCTACCCCTTTTTTTTTTTTTTCCCCCCGTCTTTTTGGCCCGGGCTTTAAGTTTTTTTCGTCGTCCCCCAAAACAATCAATTGTATGGGCGACGGAAAAAGAATAAACCAAACAGGGTTTTTGACAAAACGGGTGAAAAAAAATCCAGTCGTGCATCGGAAAAAAAAAAATGGCCCCCAATTTCGGACATTTTTTTTCCCAAATGCTGGGGTGTATCCAGCCAAAGGGAAACACGGGCATTCAGGTAAACAATTTTTGGTAAAATGCACAAGGAAACTCCGAGGCACAAAAGGGGAAAACCCTTATTAAGGCAGTTTGCTCTAAAAAAGTTGCCGCGTTTAAAAAACAAAAGGGGTTTTTCCCTTTCCCAAAAAACCACATTTAAAAATTTTTTCCCCAGACATTTTTTAGCCCGCTTAGGGCCCCTTGTCCGACAAAAAGTGCAAGATCTCGATAAAAGGGTGGAGGCGATTTTGTGGAAAGAATGGGGTTAAGTATGCAACACTATGCACCAGAATTTTGATTTTTAAGTGGCTAAATTTTAAGACAACGGGGAAACAAGATGTAAATTGAAACAAAAAGGGTTATCTGCCAGTTTTAAACCCAACACTACACTCACCGGCCACTTTTTTAGGTACACCTGCCCCAACTGTTTTTTTTTAACATTTAAATTTTCAAATCCCAATAAACAGGGGGCCCAACTCATGTTTTTTAAAGGGCATGTAGAAAAGGCAAGACAATCTCCTGCAGTTCAAACCGACATCAGTATGGGAAGAAATTGTTTTGGGTTGTTTTTTAAACGTGGCATGGTTTTTGGGTTCCAAAGGGGCTGGCCCCGAGTATTTAAAGAAACCCTGCTGCCCTGGATTTCAGGGCACAACCATCCCTTAGGGTTTAAACGAGAAGGCCCCGAAAAAAAAAAAAACATCCAGTGAGGGGCAGTCCTTTGGGAAAAACCTTTTTTTAGCCAGAGGCCCAAAGGAAAAGGGGCAGCCCGGGTTTTGAGCTAAAAAGAAAGGCAAAAAGTGACTCAAAACCCCCACCCTTTTACAACCAAGGAAAGGCGAAGAGCTTTCTCGGGAACCCCACAGAAACGGCGAACCTTTGGGGAGTTTGGGCAAACCACCGCAGAAGACCACACCGGGGTTTCCCACACCCTTTTCAGCTAAGAACGGGAAAATTTGAGGCTCCAATTTCCCCCAAGCACATCAAAAATTGGACAGTAAAAATTTTGGGAAAAAAAACTTTCCCTTTGGTCTGATGACCCCCCCCCGATTTTCTGCTGCAAACATTGGGAAAAGGTGGGGGTCAAATTTTTGGCGAAAACCAACAGGGAAAGCATGGATCCAACCTCCCTTTGGGTATAAAACGGCGGGGCTGGGGGTGTAGGGTCAGGTGGGGGGAATATTTTCTTGGCACTCTTGGGCCCCGGCCCAAATTGACCATCGTTAAACACCCGGGGTGGAATCTAGCCACGAAAAATTTTTAACGGGTTTGAAGGCAAAAGGGGCCCCAACCCCCTTTACACATGGTGTACCTAATAAAGTGGCCGGTGAGTGTATGTTAAATGGGGCATATTTTAAGACATTGTAGTCTAACTTTACACTGTCTAAGTATTGATAAATCTGCCCCAATGACTGTAGCCACCTTGTTACATACAGCACATCAGTCAAACCTTCATGGTATGCAGGAGGAGATAGACAGTTTTCATAAATAAGGCCCATCGTTTTTTAACCCCCAAAATTTTTTCAGCAAAACCACTTGCGGACGGGAAGGGGAAACCCACATCAGGGCCACAGTGCAGCCAATCTCTCAAGCTGCACAAACCACCTGCTTACTTTCAGGACTAAAGCCCTCACACAGTCCAATAAGGCCTCACTATGGCGTCTCTCAGGGATAGAATCTCACAAAACCATACTATGTGGGAAACTTTTTCTCTCGGGGTTCCCCACTAAATTGCCCTCTCCATAACAATACGGGAAATTTCTTCCCAAACTGTATTTGGCTTTTGGCTTTTTCTGCACATCATACCCCCTTTTGCCTTTTCTCCCAAAGATCCACCCCTAGGTTTCCACACCCAATTGCCGCATTTCCCCCTGACGGGTTCCAAAATTTTTGCCGGGGGATGTCTGATTTCCAAAACATATTACATACAAATAGCCCCCCAATCTTACTTCATACACACAAAAAATTTTCTCCCCTTTTTTTAATTTCCACCACTGACTTTCGGCATTTGGGTTTGGTTCTCGTTTTTATTTCCCCCGTCGGCAATAAACGTTGCAGCCAGGGGCTTTCGCAGCCCAAGGGTTGCAATCCATTGAAAAACCACCCGGGGAAATGCCCCCTGGCCCCATGAGCGGTAAAGCCCAATGGATGATAATTGAAAACAGTTACATTTAAAAACGCTTGAGGGGGTAAAGATAATATTACCCCCCCCAATTTAACAAGCTCGATTCATTTTAAAGGGGGTTTGGGTCCGCAAACAAAGAATAGCTTTCAAATTTTTTGGGGAAAACAAAATAAAGCCCTTTTTCCCAAAATTTATATTTGCTTGTTCCTCTTTTTTTCCCTAAGGGGGAAAACAAGTGAAATTTATGACCTCCCTGGCTAATTTTTTTTTTCCCCCCAAAAAAAAACTGCCCTTTTTAAAAAAATTTTTCCCCCCGCTTTTTGTTTAAAAGAATAACAGTGAGTGACATCATCACACAGGTCACAGCATTGCCCCTGTCTGCTCACCAAAAAAAAGCTTGATTTAAATGAAAAATTTTAACAGAACGAAATTTAGGGCTTTTGTTTTGGGGATCAGAAAAAAAATTCCTTTTAGAATTTTGAGAACAATCTGATCTAATTAGCATCGGGAAAGACAGCAAAGGGCATGGGGGCTGTACAAGCATGGAGTTTATGCAAATTAGTCAGTCTGAACCAGGAAGGGGCAAAAGTATTTCTTTCATAAATTCCCTCTGAAACTCAAAAGGGGAGACAACTCCTTTAAGTGAAAAAAGGGTTTGACCTCCCTTTTCAGTTTTTAAATTTTTTGGAAACAAAACGAAAAACCCTCCCTTATTCCACCTAACCAAGGAGGGGGGCAAAAACATGTTTTTTGGAAAACCCTAAAAAAGAATTTCCCCATAGCTTTAAAAAAGTAACCCCCCCATTTGAGGATCTTCTTTACTATAATAGCCCCCTACATAGCATACTGGATAATTGTAATGTAGCTGAAACTGCCCTTCAAAAACCATAGGCAAAGTCTACACACCCAAAAAATACTGGCAAAAATATGCAACATGTTGTAAATACTGCCAACCCACCCCGGGTTTTGGGCCTTTTGGCCCCAAATTTTTTTTTACATGCCTAAAAGCCCCCGAAAACCCAAAAGGCACACTGTGCTGCATAGACGGCAGTAAAAAAAATCGTTTTTTGAAAGCTATACAGAAACAAAATTTTTTTACCGGGGTTTTAAAATCCGCGGGGAAAAACCCAACTTTTGTATATTCCACATGGATTTGTTGTGGGCCCTTTTACATTAAATGTACCCGTCGAGGGCAAATTTTAAAACCGACCCGCAACTTTTGGGGAAAATTTTGCCCCAAAAAAACCCGGGGTGGGGGGGGCCCGCAGTCGAGCAATTTCAAAATGCCGGCGGATTTTGGACATTTTTTTGAGGGGAAACTTACCAAAAAAGACCACCCGTTCCTATTTATTTCCCTTTAAAATGGACATGGGTTTTTTTACTCAAAAATTTTCCCATTTTTTGGAAAAGAAAACAGTGATTGTAAAAATTTTGCATAAATGCCTGCCTATACCTTAAGAAAGGATTTTTTACTATTTTTAAAAAGGGCTGAAATTTTTTGCTGAGTTTTAATGATTTGCCATTTTAAAAATTGATCAAAAATGAAAAGAAAAAACGGGGGGTTTTCTGGGACAGAGGGGCCCCTCGGGGCAAATTAAAAACAAAAGGGGTTTTGTCTCATGTAGCCCTCTTTCCCTTAGCCATTTCCCCCACTTCAGGCAAAGCCACAAAAATTTATAAAAAAATTTTTTCTTACAAAAAGAAGGTAACCCCAAAAACTTTTTATTTAAAGCCCAGGGAAATTTGGGGGAATAACATATTTTTTTTGGGTTTGCCAACAAATGACTTTCCCCCCTGCCGAAAAAGATTCAAATCTCCTTGGGGCAAAGCAGTATGACAAAGCACCTATGTTAGGAGTACGTGGACTGCTTTGAATGGTGCATTCCTACACTCACATCCTGCCCCGAAAAAGGGTTAAACCCCTACACAGACCAGTAAAAGTTTTTGGGCCCTGGGAGCCCTTCCCCGCCACATCACTAAGTTTCAGAAACGGGAACCACCATCCCCTTTCCCAGTTACATCTTCCTATAATTTCAGACATTTCCCTTTCCCCGGGGTCCCGGGGGAAAGGGTTTCCTGACCGCTAAACAAAACAAGAGAATGTGTTTTGTTTTTTTTATAAAAAGCAGCAAATTTTCCCCCTTGTTAAATAGGATTCTTTCCAGGCCAGGGATTTAACCCTTTCCCCCCCCCATAAAAGAAATTTGGGTCCATATCATCGCCCAGGGGTCTGTAAATTCTTTTTTATTCTTGGGGTGAGTTTTCCCCCAATGCCTCAAAAAAATATAATTTTACTAAATTTAAATTCCCCCTAAAAAATGGGCATTTAAAAGTATCTGTATCAAAAAGAACAGATACTTAATACTTAAAATTCCTCCCCTTTTGAGATTTCGGAACTTTCCTCTGAACTTTTGTGATCACATTTTTCTATAGCACTGAAAACTATTTTTCCCACACATGTAAAACTATGGATAAGAATAGGAACCTAGTCCAATCTGGGGTCATGGCAGGACATGTAGCAGAAAAACCCGGGATAACCAAAGGCAACCCCAAAAATAAGGAAAACTTGGCATCCCAATCCCCTGTTCGCCCATAAGGCTAAACTGCATTTTCTGGGGAATCATACAGCTTACCAGATCGGTTATCAAACCCCTCTTTCTCACACCCCCGCCCTCTCTCTTCCCCAATCTCTTTCTAGGATTAGTAGTCAAGTGGGCAGGGCCAAAACCTGATTAACCCGAGATTTTCCTTTTTGCAAAAAAGATTTCCTTCAATCATAGAAAAGGGGTAGGAGCATCCCCAATTTTTCGCTCATTTCCCGTCAAAAGTAAACAATTTACAAAGAATAAATGACAAGTTATACTGGAATTTTTTCAAACAACAAAAAGTAAAAATGATCTTTCTTAGCTCCTCATGCTCTATAGAATGCTATCTGGATTAGATTACACTGAATTTTCAATGTGACAGGTTAACAAGATTAGAAGATCCCAGAGTGTCTCATTGCAGTGATCAACTATAGTGGATGGGGAAATCTGCTCAATTTTTTTCCAAAAATCTTAGCAACCCAACAAAAGTAAAAAAGGAAGCTTTTCAGAGATCTTGCTCAGTGTAAAGTGAAAATAAATTTTTGGGCCCCCCCTTTAAACATACTATTTGTAAATTAATTTCCCCACTCCCCGGCTAAAACAATTTAGTTGCCTAAATTTCAAACCCCCCAAATTTCCCCAAAATTTTGATTTTTTCCCCTTAAGGTTGAAAAAGGGCTTCTTAAAACCCAAAATCCCCCTTTTAAACCTCCCCTTCATCATTGAGGGTCCCCAAGTCCTTGTTTATTGCCCTTTTGGGTTTATAAAAACTTTAATTCAAACAGGGGCCCGGGGGGACGGGTAGGGAGAGGTTAAAGGGCGAACCCCTTTTTTAAAATTTCCTCTGCCTTTTCCCTAAGGGGGGCAGATAGGGGGCCCCCAAAACCCCCGGCCCCTGGGCCTTGGGGGCTTCCCGGGGGTCCCCCTTTAGCGGGATGTGGCCTTGCTGGACCACAAACAGTGGGGCTTCCCGCGGGGAGCAAGAAACAAGCGCTCCCTGCTCCACAGACAATGTTGCGGCCTCCCGGAAGGGCCGCTGGAAAAATCGGATTAAACCCCCGGGTCCGACACAGCTGGCCCCCCGGGTCCTCAAAAACGTGAGGGCCCCCGAGGCCCCCGTGCGGCTCAGCTGGCATGTCCGGGTTTAAAATGTGTCCCCTCGCGACCTGCCTTTTCCTTTAACGGGACGGCCCAACAAACTTTTGGGGCCCAAAGGGGGCTGCAAAGGGGGACCGGGACCCCGCTGGAGGCGTGGCCCCGGGAAAAGGAGCGCCCTATATAAAATGCCTCCCTCAGTGCCCCTATATACTGCCCCCGCCCCCCCGTTTGGCCCCAATTTTACTGGCCCCGTGCCCCTTTTATTTTCCCGGCCCCTTTGCCCCCCAGTGCCCCTATAAAACTGCCTGCCCCAAGGGCCCCCTTTTACTGGCCCTGGCCCCAAAAATTCCCCCTATATACTTGCCTGGCCCTTTTAGTGCCCCTTTATAAACTGCCTGCCTCAGTGCCCAACCCAATATACGGCCTCCTCGTGCCCCCCATATACTGCCCGCCTCAGTGCCCCTATATAACCCCGCCCTTTTCCCCTTTCCCGTTTGGGCCCCCATATACCCCGCCTGGGCCTTTCCCGTGCCCCTATATACTGCCTGCCCCTGACTGCCCCCTTTCCCCAATTTGCCTCCTCCCCTTGCCCCTAATTTATCAAAAATACCCGTCTGGGGGAAATGACCCTATATTTTTTATAACTGCTTGTCTAAGGGAAAAATAAACTATAACCCCCCTGATTTGAGGAGGGCAAAATTTTTTTAAAATACCTGCCGACTTAGAGGGCATATCTATAACCTGCCTAAAAAGAGGGGGGCCTATATAACCTTCCCAATTTTAGGGGCCCTTATAACCCTTCCCCCCTTAGGTGGGTTTTAAAAAACTTCCTAACTGGGGGAGTAAATACCTAAAAGTAAAAGGGGTTCTGGAAATGTGGGGGAAATTTTAAAAAATTTTGGGTTTTCCCAAAACTGCAGGGGCCCGGTTTTTGGCCGGGAAAAAATCCCCATGAAGGTGGGAAACCGGGGGGAGAAGAAAAGGGAAAATAAACACGGCTGATCAGAAAAGACGTCTCCCGTAAATCCAAAATAAATTTTAAAATGCAGTAAATTTACCCTTTTATTGGGGCTGCAGGGGCATCCAACCCAAAAACTAGTTTCCCACCACTATTGGGCCCTGTATGGGGGTGGTATATTAAACCGAGCCTGTGTAAAAGCTTTTAGTCCATTGGGGGTTGGGTTTTGGTCAGGGTCCCGGAGGATTATTTTATCATTAAGTATTTAAAAGTTTTGGGGCTTGGTTTTGTAGGAGGGTTTTTTTTGTAACAAACCTTCTTCCGGGAGATTTTCTCCCCTGAAACGGGGGAAATTAAATTTTGACCCGTTTTTTTTTGGGGTATTAAAAACGGGTTTCCCCCCCCAAAAGGGGGGGGCGATTTTAAAAAACAAATTTGGCAGGGCTTATTTTTATTGTGCAGGACCCTGCGAGGGAAAAGGAAAAAACCCATGTTTGGGGGAAGAAAAAATTAGTGACATTAAAGAAGGTTTTCAAAGTTTAAAAAACATCCCAGTTTACAAAATGGGGTGCAAAATTCCCTTTTAACCCAAACCCTAAATGAGCACAATGTTTAAAACAGAGGGGCCCCGGGCCCCGGGGTTTTAGACCCTAGCAACCCCCTTTGGGGCAGGGGAAAGACTGGGGAAGAAGGTAAATAACTGGAGAGGGGAAAAAGGGGGGAGGGAGGGTTAGGGGGGGAAAATGCCGGGGGGGGGGGAAGGGGGGCCTGGCGCAGGGGGGGGAAAGGGCCCGGCGCAGGGGGGGGGGGGAAGGGGCCCGGCGGGGGGAGAAAGGCCGGGAAAGGGGGAGAGGCCAGCGTGGGGGAGAGGGCCTTGGGGGGGATAGGTGGTTGGGGGTAGGGAATTGGGGGGGGGTGCAATTTTAAATTTTTTTTGGGAGGAGGGGGGGGGGGCTTGGCGTATTGCCTGGGCCCCAAAATGTTGCCCCCGGCCCCCGATTTAAAACACCAACTTCTGCCATTTTTATAACCAAAAATACTTATTGTTTTTCCCATTTACATAATCAATCAAACCCCTTTTAAGGGGTAAAATGGGAGCCCCACATTCAGTTAGAAACTGATAGTCTTTGAACTGAAAACAGACCGAAATTTCTTTCAGCATAAGCACTGGAATAATAATGGAGATGATTATGCTAGAACTAAAATGAATACAATAAACAACGCAAAATAATATCTCTGACAAACAAGTAATGTGGATAATACTTTGAATAAATACACAAATCACATTAGTAAATAAGTGTGGAGGGAGGGGGGGGGGGTTTTCAACCCAAAAACAATTCCATAAAAATCAAATTTTTAAAAATAAGAAACTTAAAAGGGGTCCCTCAACGAAAAAAATTTGGACATCCATGTTGAAACCATTGTGTGTTGAAACTGTGAGTCTATAGAAAACTGGTTGTTGGTTCTGAATTCCCCAAAATGTCACCGAATGTAATGCAAAATGAAGCAGATAACTAATACAGATAAAGTAATTCCTTACATAACAGTCAGAAAGAGCTGCTGGAAGCTGGAAATCACTTTCTATTTTGAGGAGAGGAGCTTCTTTGGGCCATGTACTTTTTACATACTGTATTAGAAAAAAAGGAAAAGGTGCTACTCACCCTGGCCATTTTATAGCCCGAAAATGTAGTACCGCACTGTTTTGTAAGGGGGGTGCTACTGATCCCCAATCACTGCATCACCCACTAATACAGATTTTTTTACAAGTAAAAGCCCAGATTTTTGGATCTTCCATTATCACATGTGCCACGGATCAGTATGCTGTGAAAGTATGGGGAGGTTTTTTTTCAAGATAAATGCCCCAAATTGGGATAAAATTGTATCCCGAGGCCATTGTAACTCAAAGGACCACTGTACAAACTGTGACTGCAAAAAGGGAAACCCAAAATATAGGCTTTTTCCCCTTTTAATGGCAACGACCGCTTGTCACGCTTTACGAGTTAAAATCAAAATCGCTTGTAAAAACCCCCATACTTCGCCATAAGCAGTAGAAGTACTTTCTGTGCATGTACCATACCCCTTAACTTTTCAGCACTGCAGGATGCAACAGGGGCAATAGGGGAGCAGCCGCTACCGGGCCAAGCAGCTTAAGGGGGCCAAAAAAACATTCTGCCACATAAGAAAACACCAGTATTGTACAGACACATACGGTTGCAACTGGGGGGCCCTACTTCATTCTTTGTCTCTGGGCCCATGAGCTTCAAGTTACGCCTCTGGGATGCACCATACTATTAATGATGAAATGCAGTATTTCCCAACCACGGTTCCCAGGGCATTGAACCATATTCAAGGTTCCCTAGAAAACAGCAGAATTACCTTCCCAACTGTAAAGTCAGAGGTTAACTAATTTTTGTCTGGTCAAAGATGGTTTGCATAGTGGTAGACATATCTAATCCAAACTATAGCACTGGACAAGAATTTTTGGAATACTTTTTCTGTGTATTCTGAATGCTTTTTTTTTAAGCAAGAGGAGGCTTCCCTGCAGTACTGTGGTTGGGAATCACTTACATAAGGGATACAGTTTATGTTGTTTTTTAACACTATGGGTGACTTGTATGAACAGGGCTGTGCCAGTTTTCTGGCGTGTTTTAAGCCAAAACACCAGTTGCAGCCCTGTTATATAGATGTATGAACAGTCGTATGCCAAAACTTGCCGCATTATGCTCCAAACACAGCACTTTTTAATGCACCAATGATATGCTACGCAAGGCATACCACACGCCACAGTTATGAGCCCAAATACGACAGGTTTCACATATACTGTCGCATTCTACACTCCTCTACATTGATTTAGAACTGACGTATCGGCGCCAAGTTTCATATATGTCGCTCTAAATAACTTATTCCTATTTACATCCTGAACATATTATCACTACTGCACATTGTAAATCAGCAAACTAAAAACAGTAACTTTCCAGCTGTTTTGAGACTACAACTCCCAGCGTGTCTGGACACGTATACTACATTAGTTACTCGCTGGAGGTTGTGTCCAGTCACTTTCTATAGAACTTTAGAAAAGTTTTAGAGAGACAAATAAGATGATTTTACTTACTTATAATGGAGTCCTGATCTGTACTGGAACTGGCTATACTGGGACTGATCACCACCAGTCACACATTGCTATGGCTCCTACTGAAGGCTGCAGGTTTTTACAAGAGGTTTGTATATCCCAACACAGTGTCTGGCTTGCCTGTGACTCTGGTCTGATACTACGCTGTCCCTGACTCTTTATAGCAGAGGGCTGGTTGGGGGCATGGCCTCCCCTCTGGTAAAGCCGTCCCATTCTTGCTTACAACTTCACAACCCACACTTAACAGCACTAAACACCCACACTATGTCTTGACTCCGACCCTTGTCTTATGGGTGTCACGTTTCATTCTCAGTCTCGTGTTTAGATGTTGACTATATCAGATGAAACTATGGGCCACATGTATGAAACTGTTTAGGTTTAAAGCTCACTCTTTTGCCCATAGTAACCTGTGGGTTAAAAAGTAAGTTTTAGACCTAAACAGGTTCATACATGTGGCCCTATGTTTTATTAAAATGTAGGTAAAAGCAGGTTAATGGACAACTGCTTAAATAACAACTTACATGACGTCAATATTAGAATTGTTACTGTTATGAGCTGTAATAATCCCACAAAAACAAGGAAAAAAAATCAGACTATTCCATGAGTACATTACTGCAGATTGATGTCCTGATTCTTTAGGGATTAAATCCAGCATTTAGCTGGGCATTCACAGGGTGAAGGTATGGAATCTGAGCTCCCCTTCACTTATAGGCATACTTTACACCCCTCAGACACCACTTCATGGAAGCAATTCTGTTAACAATATCTGCTATTTAAGTAATGTCTACTATTTGTGTAGATGAACTCATCCTTTATTATTTTAGGCACCAAAAGTCCTGTCACCTTCTATCCTCCGCTCCTTTTGACAGGCTGAAGAGGTTCGCAAATTCATATTTTTAATAGGATACTGCCATCATTTTCAAATGAAAAAAATGTATACTAACCTTGTATCCAGTCGGTAGACACCAGGGACAACGGGATACATTTTGACTATGAACATGAAGCCTTAAATGTAATGTTGCTCACACATTATGCAATGAGGAAGAACTAGAAGCGTGATGCATTTTTTTCATAGAATTTTTTTTTACTACAGAATTTACTACAGAGATTGTGACTTTTTCACACCAAGGACTTGACCAAGAGCTGTAGCTAAATATAATAATGCCGAAGGCCAATGAAGTGAGAGGTACAAGGCATAGAAATTTTCAACAATTAAAGGGGTTGTCTCGCTTCAAACGTTGATGGCATATTGCTAGGATATTCCATCATCGTCTGATAGGTCCAGGTTGCACCTCTGGGACCCGCAACTATCTCCTAAACAAGCCTTAAAACCACTCAGTTTAAAAGATGGTGCGGGTCCCAGAAGTGGGACCCACAGCTATCAGACAATGATGGCATATCCTAGCAATATGCCATCATTGTCTGAAGTGAGACAACCACTTTATTATTGAAACCTTCTATGCCTTGTACCTCTTGGTTTCATTTTTCTTCGGTATTAATATATTTAGCTACAGCTCTTGGTTAAGTACTCTGTGTAAAATCTGTGATTTCTGTAGTAATTCTGTTCTATGAAAATTTCCATGAATAAAAATTCATCACAGTTTCTACATATTTCTTCCTCTTTGCATCATGGGTGAGCAACATTATGATATTCAAGGCTTCAAATGTATCCCGTTGTCCCTGGTGTCTAGCAACTTTAACCACAGGGGACATGAGCTAATTTGTTACTTTCCTGTTCTCTGTGACATGGGCTAATTAGTAGTTGACTACACCATAGTGTCCCGTAAAATAAACATATGTGCTGGCAAATAGAGCAAAACGTATGGCTATGCCTCTCCATTATACCCCATCAGGCTGCCGCGGCTGCATTTTGGTATCCGCTGGGGTACTGCTTTTGAACGTATTCATTAACCTTGTGTAAACTCCCCTTAAGGAATATATACGGGGGTAGCGAGTCCATTTTACCTGAAAATGTTTCATTTTCACAAAGAACTATGATAAAAAGTACTCCAAAATTTGTTACACAATTTCTTCCAAGTAGAGCAATACCATATACAGTGGGTACGGAAAGTCTTCAGACCCCTTTAAATTTTTCACTCTTTCTTTCATTGCAGCCATTTGGTAAGATCCAAAAAGCTCATTTTGTTGCTGATTAATGTATACTCTGCACCCCATCTTGAAAGAAAAAAACCCAGCAATGTATATATTTTTGCAAATTTATTAAACAAGAAAAACTGAAATATCACATGGTCTTAAGTAGTCAGACCCATTGCTCAGTATTGAGTAGAAGCATTCTTTTTTTTTTAAAATTGTCAATTTTTATTAGTTTTTACAACCATAAAGCCACGCAGGGCTATTAATAACAATACACAAGATGCATTAACAGCGTAATAATAATAGCAGTGTACCGCACAACGCATATAAAATCCAATATTATACCATAACCGCTGTTATAAGATACGAGGCTTGAGAGCCGTCTTAGTAAGCTCCGAACATAAGTGCAACTGACAGCTCTTTAAACAAATAAAACAATTACACACATAGACAACTAACAGGACAGGGGGAAGACACGAGACAGGACACATAAAGACAAAGGAGCTTCCCGAGTTATACCCGCAATCCAGCCATATCTGTAGTATATTCTACAAATCTTGAAGAACACAAACATTCCACGGTTTCCATATGTGGTCAAAAGGGTCCAGTTGGTCATGAGACAAGGCAGTGAGGTATTCCATACGCCTAACTTCCTGTAAGCGGAGACACACATCATGCCTGGTAGGAAGAGCGGTTTGCTTCAAAAATTTTGCAATCAAACATTTGGTGGCTGTCACTACATACAGAAAAAGTCTACCCTTCTTATGTCCTAATGGGGCATAGGGAATATTAAGAAGGAAAGTGCTCGCTGTGAGAGGGACCCTAACCTGAATAATGTCCAGCACCATAGACTGGACCTGTCTCCATAGTGGCCTTATTAATCTGCAGTCCCAGAATATATGTTGTAAAGTCGCTCCCAGATCCCCACATCTCCAACAACAGTCCGGGATTTCAGGTTTAAGCTTATGCAGTAGGGCAGGGGTATGATACCAGTACATTAAGATCTTGTACTGGTTCTCTTTAGTTTGAGCCGAAACAGACGATCTGGCAGCCTGTTTCCATATCAGTTGCCAAGTGTCTCTGGAGATGGGGGATCCCAGATACTCCTCCCACTTAACCATGTACGAGTGGATCAAAGGCGAGTCCTGCGAGGGGGTGATTAGGAACTTGTATATTGCGGATATCAAACCCTTCGTCGAATAACCTGCCCTACAAACTTTTTCAAACATAGTGGGGGGAGAGTGGATTTCAAAATAGAGAGCATAAAGTGTCTGATCTGAAGGTAGGAATAGGCGGCCGAGAGTGGCAAATCATGTGCGGACCGTAAAACATCAAAAGATTTCAGAGTCAGTGTTCGATGATCCACCATATCTGCAAAGTGAAACAGCCTGCGGTCAAACCAAGGTCTCAGATTCTCATCTGGTCATCCATCCAACAATAAAGGGTGGAAGATAATTGAGGTCATTGCGGAGGCATCAGAACACAACCCAATTTTTTTTTGTAGCATCGCTTCCAAATGTGCCTTGTGAGGGTCATGGAGTGTAGAAGGGTGATGTTCAACTTTTGAGAAGTAGTGGCCCACAATAGGGAGTTGGGATGAATGGGGGCCAACCATAACTTCTCCACCTCCATCCACCTGGAGTAAGCAAATAACGCAGACCATGATGGTATAGCTCGCAGCTGTGCGGCCCAGTAATATTTGGTTATATCTGGCATCGCCAAACCCCCATCTCCCCTGCCCACCAACAGAACACTCCGGGAGATCCTATGTCTCTTATTACTCCAGACAAAGTGGATCAAGCCTGACTGTAAGGAGTTTCATTTGGACAGGAACAGGCAAGGTCTCGAAAAGATACATCAATTTAGGGAGGATGGTCATTTTAATCGCTGCTATGTGGCCAAATAAGGAAAGAGCCAGTTTGTTCCACCTTTCCAGTAGTCTCTTTATCTCCGCTACAAGCCTGGGAAAATTATGCTTAAAAAGAGAGGTATACACTGGCGTCAAATATACCCCTAAGTATCTCAAACTCTCAGTTTGCCATCGATAATTATAGTTAGCCTGTACTGTAGTAGAGACAGGAGCGCTTCAGAAATATTCACTGGCATAGTGTCACGTCAAGGGAGGTGCAGTGGGCCCTGACTGCCACCCAGCCCACTGTCCCTACCTACTTGGCGTGCTGCCCTAGGCGGCAGACCCCAACTGGTCGACAGCCCCTACGCTGCTAAGTGCAGGGCTGTCAGGGAAAACACAAGGTCAAACAGTCCGGGTCGGTAAACGTACGGGAACGTATATGCCAAAAACGTAAGCCAGAAGAATAGTCAGAAACAAGCCGGGGTCCAAACACAGTCAGGAGCGCAGTACAAAATCAGAGGCAACAAACGAGGTCAAGAAACAAGCCGGGGTCAGAAATGCAGGAGAACAACAACAAACGGGAACAACAGGAAACAGCAAGGGAACACCTTTGTCAGGCAAAGCCTGGAGGGAATGAGGAGGTTTAAGAGGTCTGCCTGGACACCGCCCCCGCAGCAGATTGGTGCGGCATCCGGGCCCTCCAATTGGTCCTGAGAGCTGTCACTCCTGGCTCAGGAGCAGCAACTCTCCCAGGGTGTGGTCCCAGGCTAGACTTATTAACTCCCGCAGGTCGTTGTGCTAAACAGGTGGGAGACTGCCCAGACAAACGTATCCTGACAGTACCCCCCCTTTTAGGAGGGGCCACTGGACCCCTACCTGGTCCGGGTCTCTCTGGATGAGCGTCGTGGAATTCCTTAATGAGGGAATCAGCATGAATCGAGTTAGCAGGAACCCACGACCTCTCCTCAGGACCATAACCCTTCCAATGGACCAGGTATTGCAACGACCTTTGTACTCTGCGAGAGTCAATGATTCGGGCCACCTCATACTCTAACTCCCCCTTAATTCTAACGGGAGGAGGAGGTTTAGCAGGTGGGATAGCGGATGGAATGTATCTCTTCAGGAGTGACCGGTGAAATACATTATGAATCCGGAATCCAGAGGGTAATTTCAGATGGTAGGCCACTGGATTAATCACCTCCAAAATGACATAAGGACCTACAAAGCGCGGCGCAAGCTTACCAGAGGGGACCTTTAAACGAAGATTCCGGGTAGACAGCCAAACCTTATCCCCAACCTTAAATCCTCCAGTACAAAGGCGCCTCTTATCACATTTTCCTTTCTGGATGTTCTGGGCGTTCACCAAGTTCTTCTGAACTTGGGCCCAGACTGTGCACAGATCGTTAACGATGACATCCACCCCACTATGATCAGAAGTAGCGCCGGACAATGATGCATGTCTAGGATGGAAGCCATAATTACAGAAAAACGGAGAAACACCAGGCGAACAACTATCCTGGTTATTAATAGCGAATTTCACCCAGTCTCCCTGCTGATCGGAGACAAAACACCTGAGTTTTTGCGTAACAGTTTGATTCACCCTCTCCGTCTGCCCATTAGTCTCTGGGTGGAAAGCAGAGGAGAAGGACAGGGTGATACCGAGAGCCTTACAGAGAGCTCTCCAGAAACAAGAAACAAATTGAACTCCTCTATCAGACACAATATTTTCAGGTAGCCCATGCAGTTTAACGATATGTCTGATGAAAAGTTCCGCAAGCTTTTTAGACGACGGTAACACTTTTAACGGGATCAAGTGGCACATCTTACTAAAGCGATCCACTACCACCCAAATGACCGTCGCCCTCAGAGGTAGGCAGATCGGTCATAAAATCAATGGAAATGTGAGTCCAGGGTCGATCTAGTCGAGGAAAAGGACAAAGTTCACCAGGAGGGCGAGTTCTGGGAACCTTTGCCCGAGCACAGGTGTCGCAGGCTGTTACATAGGCCCCCACATCACGGGACAATGACGGCCACCAGTAATTTCGGGAAATGAGTCTCTTTGTGCCAGACACTCCGGGATGTCCAGATAGCACTGAATCATGTAATTCTTTTAATAGTCGTAACCGAAACTGAGTGGGAACAAAGACCTTAGAAACAGGACAATCCACAGGTCTCATATCCTGGTGTGTCTTGATCTCCGTGGCTAAGTCAGGGGAGATGACAGAGACGACCATTTCTTTAGGTAAAATGGGTACTGGATCATCCTGAGGTGAGTGACTGGCACAGAAACTTCTAGACAACGCGTCCGCCTTAACATTCTTAGACCCAGGTCTGTATGTAACCACAAAGTTAAATCGAGTAAAGAACAATGCCCAACGTGCCTGACGAGGGTTCAACCTTTTAGCACTCTCTAAAAAGGTAAGGTTCTTATGATCGGTTAGGACCGTGACTTGGTGCTGGGCACCCTCGAGGAAGTGGCGCCATTCCTCGAAAGCCCATTTAATTGCCAACAATTCTCGGTTCCCAACATCATAATTCCTCTCGGCAGAGGAGAATTTACAGGAAAAGAAGGCACATGGCGTCTACCTCAACGACGAAGGGTTTGGTATGATCGGCTTAAACCAACACTGGGGCTGCGACAAAACACTGCTTGAGTTTTTCAAAAGCCTCTAAGGCCTCCGGTTGCCAGTTACTGAAATTAACCCCCTTTTTAGTCATATCAGTTAATGGCCGGATGAGAACAGAAAAATTACGAATACATTTTCGATAATAATTGGCAAAGCCTAAGAACCGCGTAAGGCTTTCAGGGAGGAAGGCCGAACCCAATCGAGAATTGCCTGGACCTTTCCAGGATCCATACGGAATGAGTTCGGAGTCAAAATATATCCCAGGAACGGTATCTCCTGAACCCCGAAAACACATTTCTCAAGTTTGGCAAACAAATTTTTAACCCCTAGAATCTGAAAAACTTGCCGTACGTGTTTAACGTGGGAAGACCAATCCTGCGAATAAATTAAGATGTCGTCCAGAGAAACAACCATACAACGACCAATGAGATCTCAGAAAACATAATTTACAAAGTTCTGGAAGACCGCGGGAGCGTTACACAACCCAAAGGGCATAACCAAATATTCAAAATGGCCCTCTGGCGTATTAAATGCAGTCTTCCATTCATCCTCCTCCTTGATCCGAATAAGGTGGTAAGCCCCTCTCAGATCCAGTTTGGAGAACCACTTTTCCCCCTGAATTTGATTTCACAGGTCGGGAATCAAAGGTAAGGGGTATTGGTTCTTAACAGTTACGTTATTCAGTTCCCGGTAATCAATGCAAGGACGGAGAATACCATCTTTTTTCTTCACAAAAAAGAACCCCGCACCCATAGGGGACACCGAAGGCCGGATATGACCCTTCTGTAGACTCTCTGCAATATACTGTTTCATGGCGAGTCTCTCCGGGCCAGACAGGAAATCTTTCCCCCAGCAATAGATCAATAGCACAATCACATGGCCTATGCAGGAGTAACTGCTCAGACCGAGTCCTGGAAAACACAACAGCTAAGTCGCGAATAGGCAGGAATCTGCTCAATCTCTGCATTACCAAGGATGATGGGAAGACATTTATTACTGCATTGCTTACCCCACCTAATCAATTCTCCAGAATTCCAGTCAATAACAGGGTTGTGCTTCTGAAGCCAGGGCAACCCTAACACCACATCAGCAGGTAAGCCTTCCAATGCAAACAGAATACACCTCTCAGTGTGCATAGATCCCACCAGCATCTCAAGCTCAGGAGTGTAATATTGGATCTTGCCTCTGACCAATGGGGTAGAATCTATCGCCACTACCTGCAACGAATCAGATAGAGGCCTCCAGGGAAGGCCCAGACGCTTAATGAACAATGTGTCCACAAAATTGCAAGCTGATCCCGAATCCACAAAGGCCCTCCCGGAACTAGACCTGGAAAGATACGAAATCTTAACTGGAAGCAACAACTTTTTCGATACCATGGGAAATACCTGTTCACCTAGGTGATGTTCCCGCGAGTCACCTAGGTGCTGGAGTTTTCTGGCTGGATCCTCCCGCTAGGACACTTCCCGGATGCGACATGAGATCTTGCGGTCACTGGCTGGGCCCGCAGACGAGGCTCCTAGTTGCATAGGCTCCTCGGGGGATCTCTCAAACTGAGCGGGTCCTGGGGAGGTGACTGAATGGGGCAGCTGAGTAACATGGGGTAATGAAGTAAATGTCCTCTCCTGTCGTCTCTCCCTGAACCGTCTATCCAGGCGAACCGCCAAAGCCATAGCCTCATCAAGTGTGCCAGGAGTTGGGTAAGCTACCAACATGTCTTTTACATGGTCAGCTAACCCTAATCTGAACTGGCACCTAAGGGCTGGGTCATTCCAGTCCAAAGGAACGGACCAACGCCGGAACTCCGAACAATAATCCTCCACTGTCCTCTTGCCCTGTCCTAAAGTGGTGAGCTGCATCTCCGCCACCGCTTCCCTATCAGGGTCATCAAAAAGAAGCCCCAAGGAGTCAAAAAAGCCGTCCACTGAAGACAACTCGGGCGACTCGAGGGGTAGCGAGAAAGCCCATTCCTGGGGAGAGCCTTGGAGTAGGGACATAGTAATTCCCACCCTCTGCTCCTCATTACCTGAGGTGAGTGGGCGGAGACGAAAGTACAATCGCCATCCTTCCTTAAACACTACAAAGGCCTTTCTGTCCTATGAGAACCTCTCGGGTAATTGAATAGGCGGTTCACTTAACAGGGAGAGAGGTGCCGAAGAACTCTCAGCCTGAGGGGTACCCTGGGAGGTCTCCTGCTGCTGCACTCTAAGTGCCAGATCCTGGACCAACTGGGTAAGCCCCTGCATCTGCTCTACTAATGCAATCATGGGGTAAATGGTGCGAGGAGAGCAGAGAAATAGTGGCCTGACAAACTGTCACGTCAAGGGAGGTGCAGTGGGCCCTGACTGCCACCCAGCCCACTGTCCCTACCTACTTGGCATGCTGCCCTAGGTGGCAGACCCCAACTGGTCGACAGCCCCTATGCTGCTAAGTGCAGGGCCATCAGGGAAAACACAAGGTCAAACAGTCCGGGTCGGTAAACGTACGGGAACGTATATGCCAAAAAAGTAAGCCAGAAGAATAGTCAGAAACAAGCCGGGGTCCAACCACAGTCAGGAGCGCAGTACAAAATCAGAGGCAACAAGCGAGGTCAAGAAACAAGCCGGGGTCAGAAATCCAGGAGAACAACAACAAACGGGAACGACAGGAAACAGCAAGGGAACACCTTTGTCAGGCAAAGCCTGGAGGGTATGAGGAGGTTTAGGAGATCTGCCTGGACACCGCCCCCGCAGCAGATTGGTGCGGCATCCGGCGCCCTCTGATTGGTCCTGAGATCTGTCACTCCTGGCTCAGGAGCTGCAACTCTCCCAGGGTGTGGTCCCAGGCTAGACTTATTAACTCTCGCAGGTCGTTGTGCTAAACAGGTGGGAGACTGCCCAGACGAACGTCTCCTGACACATAGCTTCCGTCTTGGACGAATTAATTTTGTGGCCGGATAGAGCTCCACATTTGACTACAAGGGCTTGCAGGTTAGGAAGGGAGACCATAGGGTTAGTTAGTGTGAGAAGAACATCATCTGCATACAGTGAGATCTTAAAATGCGTGTCTTTTAGCTGAACGCCTCTAATATCATCATGCCGTCTAATTGCTGCAGCCAGGGGTTCAATGCAAAGCGAAAAAGCAGCGGGGAAAGGGGGCAGCCCTGCCGGGTTCCATTTTGTATTTCAAGCGGTTGCAAAGAGTAGAAGCATTCTTTTAGTACAGCCATGAGTCTTCTTGGGAATGATGCAACAAGTTTTTTACACCTGGATTTGGGTATCCTTTCCTGTTCCCTCAGGTTGGATGGGGAACGTTGGTGGACAGCCATTTTCAAGACTCTCCAGAGATGCTCAATTGGGTTTAGGTAAGGGCTCTGGTAGGGACAGTAAAGAATGGTGACAGAGTTGTTCTGAAGCCACTGCTTTGTTATTTTAGCTGTGTGCTCAGGGTCATTGTCTTGATGGAAGATGAACCTTCGGCCCAGTCTGAAGTCCAGATCACTCAGGAAGAGGTTTTCATCCAGGATATCTCTGTACTTGGCTGCATTCATCTTTTCTTCAATTGCAACCAGTCGTCCTGTCCCTGCAGCTGAAAAACACCCCCATAGCAAGATGCTGCCATCACCATGTTTTACTGTTGGGATTGTATTGGGCAAGTGATGAGCAGTGCCTGGTTTTCTCCACCCATATCGCTTAACACCAAAAACTTCAATCTTCGTCTCATCAGACCAGAGAATCTTATTTCTCATAGTCTGGGAGTCCTTTTTTGCAAACTGTATGCGGCTTTCATATGTCTTGCACTGAGGAGAGGCTTCCGTCAGCACACTCTGCCATAAAGCCCCGACTGGTGGAGGGCTGCAGTGATAGTTGACTTCATGGAACTTTCTCCCATCTCCCTACTGCATCTCTGGAGCTCAGCCACAGTGATCTTGGGGTTCTTCTTTACCTTTCTCACCAAGGCTCTTCTCCCACGGTTACTTAGTTTGGCTGGGCAGCCAGGTCGAGGAAGAGTTGTCGTTAACCCAAACTTCTTCCATTTTAGGATTATGGAGTCCACTGTGCTCTTAGGAACCTTGAGTGCTGCAGACATTCTTTTGTTACCTTGGCCAGATTTATGCCTTGCCACAATTCTGTCTCTGAGCTCCTTGGGCAGTTCCTTAGACCTCCTGATTCTTATGTGCTCTGACATGCACTGTGACCTGTGAGGTCTTATATAGACAGGTGTGTGCCGTTCCTAATCAAGTCCAATCAGTTTAATTAAACACAGCTGGACACCTATGAAGGAGTAGAACCATCTCAAGGAGGATCAAACGGAAATGGACAGCATGTGAGTTAAATATGAGTGTAACAGCAAAGGGTCTGAATACTTATAACCATGTGATATTTCAGTTTTTCTTGCTTCATAAATTTGCAAAAATATCTACATTTCTGTTTTCTTTATTTCAAAATGGAGTGCAGAGTGTACATTAATGAGCAAAAAAAATGAACTTTTTCGATCTTACCAAATGCCCGCAATGAAAGATAGAGTGAACAATTTAAGGGGGTTTGAATACTTTCCGTACCCACTATATATGGGTGCATTTTGCTGTTTGGGCGCATGGCAGGACATACAAGGGAGGGAGCACTATTTGGCTTTTGGAATGCAGGCTTTGGTAGGTGCCATGTCACATTTGCAAAGCCCCCAAAGTACCAGAAACCTTCCAGAAATCACCCCATTTTGGAATCAACATCCCTTAGGGAATTAATCTAGTAGTTTAGTGTGCATTTTGGGACCACAGGTGTTTCAAAGTTTTTATATACCATTGGGCCATGAAAATGAGGGAAAAAAAAACCAGCAAATCCGTCATTGTTTTTTTTTTTTTTTTACAGCCATAACTTTATTTTTTCAAACAGGCTCGGACTGGGCCATCGAGGGATCTGTGAATCTCCCGGTGGGCCCCCCAAGCCGCTGTGGTCCCCGGAGGCAGTGCCGTAGTTCCCCGGGGCCCGGCCGCACATCCGGTCACTGAACGCCCAGGCCCTGCGTCCCGAGCGCCAGAGACCGGCCCGGGAGTTGGGGGCTAATATCCCCGACTCCCGGGGCTGCGCGGTATCAGCGGAGCACAGCGCCACTATCGCTGCGCTCCGCTGATCTCCCTGGCAGGCCTAAGACCTTAGGCCTTAAGCCTGCCAGGCGCCGGCCCCTACTGCTGACGTAGGTGACGCGGTGACGTCACATCACCGCGCCGTCTATGCAGGGCGGCAGGAGCTGGCGGCAGCTCGGAGCGGCTGGGAGCGGGAGCCAGGTAAGTGGCTGTTTGTTTGTTTTTTTAAACTACCTACAGGGGGCCTTGGCTACAAGGGGGGCCCTGGTTACCTATAGGGGGCCCTTGGCTACAAGGGGGGACCTGACTACAAGGAGGGCCCTGGTTACCTATAGGGGGGCCCTGGCTACAAGGAGGACCCTGGTTACCTATAGGGGGCCCTGACTACAAGGAGGGCCCTGATTACCTATAGGGGGGCCCTGGCTACCTATAGGGGGCCCTGTCTACAAGGGGGGCCCTGGCTACCTACAGGGGGGCCCTGGCTACCTATAGGGGGGGCCCTGACTACAAGAGGGGCCCGGGCTCCCTATAGGGGGGCCCTGACTACATCGGGGGCCCTGGCTACCTACAGGGGGGCCCTGGCAATCTAAGGGGGCCCTGACTACCTACAGGGGGCCCTGACTACAAGGGGGGTTCTGGCTACCTACAGGGGGGCCCTGGCTTCATACAGGGGGGGCCCTGAAAACAAAGGGGGCCCTGACTACAAGGGGGGCCCTGACTACCTACAGGGGGTGGCCATCTCTACAAAGGGGGCCCTGACTACCGACCGGGGAGCCCTGACTACAAAGGGGGTCCTAACTACAAGGGGGGCCCTGACTACCTACAGGGGGCCCTGACTACCTACAAGGGGGGCCCTGGCTACCTACAGGGGGACCCGGGTTACCTCTAGGGGGGCCCGGGCTACATGGGGGGGCCTTGGCTACAAGAGGGGCCCTGGCTACCTACAGGGGGGCCTGACTACAAGGAGGGCCCTGGTTACCTAAAGGGGGGCCCTGTCTACAAGGAGGGCCCTGGCTACAAGGGGGGCCCTGACTACAAGGGGGGCCCTGACTACAAGGGGGGCCCTGGTTACCTATAGGGGGGCCCTGGATACCTACAGGGGGGCCCTGACTACAAGGGGGGCCATGGCTACAAGGAGGGCCCTGGCTACAAGGAGGACCGTGGCTACAAGGAGGGCCCTGGCTACCTATAGGGGGGCCCTGGCTACAAGGGGGGCCTTGGCTACCTACAGGGGGCCCTGGCTACCTACAGGAGGGCCTGACTACAAGAGGGGCCCTGGCTACCTACATGGGGGGCCCTGGCTACCTATAGGGGACCCTCTCTACAAGGGGGGACCTGGCAATCTAAGGGGACCCTGGCAATCTAAGGGGGCCCTGACTCCCTACTGGGGGCCCTGACTACAAGGGGGGTGATGGCTACCTACAGGGGGTCCCTGGCTCCCTACAAGGGGGCCCTGACTACTTACAAGGTAGCCCTGACTACCTACAGGGGGGCCCTGGCTACCTACAGGGGGGCCCTAGCTACAAGGGGGGCCCTGGCTACCTATAGGGGGCCCTGACTACAAGGGGGGCCCTGGCTACCAATAGGAGGGCCCTGGCTACCTACATGGGGGGCCTTAGCTACCTATAGGGGGGGCCCTCTCTACATGGGGGGCCCTGGCAATCTAAGGGGGCCCTGACTACCTACAGGGGGCCCTGACTACAAGGGGGGTTCTGGCTACCTACAGGGGGCCCTGACTACAAGGGGGGCCCTGGCTACCTACAGGGGGGCCCTCTCTACAACGGGGGCCCTGACTACGTACAGGGGGCCCTGACTACCCCGGGGGCCCGGGCTACCTACCGGGGGGCCCTGGCTACCTAAATACTAAGGGGGCTCTGACTACCTACACAGTAGCTAAAGGTTGGGCCCTGACTTCCTGCACACTACCTAAAGGAGGCCCCTAACTACCTGTATACTACCTAAAGGAGACCCCTAACTGCCTGTATACTACCTAAGGAAGCCCTAACTGCCTGTATACTACCTAAAGGGGGTCCCTAACTGCTTTCAGCCTATATAAAGGGGACCCTAACTACCTACAGCTTACCTAACTGAGGGCAACCACCTACCTACAGCCTTACTAATTGGGACTCACCAACACCTACCTACAGCCTACCTAACTGGGGTCCACCAACCTAACTGTAGCCTATCTACTTTCCTAACTGGGGCCTGCTTATCTACATGGGGGCTATTTACCTACCCACCCGTGGCTAGGTACCCACCAGCCTACCTGGGGCTGGCCTACTAACTTATCCAGCGGGGGTCTAGCTACCTAAATAGGGCCTATCTAGTTACCTGGGGCCTCTCCCCACCCTCCAATCCCTTAGGATACTAGGCCTCTAAGTTATGGCTTGTACCCGCTCTCCCACCCCTGGGAAGTTTGTACAAAGGTGGGAATAGGTAAAGAGATGCTGGAAAATTGAGGATTCTAAGATATTTATGTGTAATTTCTGCCAGGAATGAGTTGTGGCCGGGACAAGTCATCATGGCGGTGTGGAACGGATGCAGAAGAAAAGGGAATAAGAACGGCTCATAAGAGAAGAGAACGACTCATCAGACGTCTCCGGTGAGTCCCTGATTTCAGGGGTTATTTTTTATATTGTAATTAGATGGTGACCTGAGCTGGTGTCTGATCTCTGTGGTCTCTATATGGTGGTGTTGTAGGTTACACCTGAGCTGGTGTCTGACCTCTATGTGGTCTCTATATGGCGGTGTTGTAGCTTATATTGGCATTAGTATAGTGGCAGAGTACATGTGTCCCTGATTGTAAGAGTAAGGAAACACCTGACACTGTGATAGGAGTTACACTTATACTTTGTTGCTGATGTTTATTTTAGAAGGTTGGAGATGCCTGACCAAGGGAAACGTGGAGGGGGATATTGTATGTGGACTATTCTAGGGGGATATGGTATGTGGACTATTGGAGGGGGATATTGTATGTGGGTGGAGGGGGATATGGATGGAGCTACTTAGCCCTGTGTCTATGATAAGTGAGACTGACAAATGTGTGACTCACTTGCTATTGTACTACACAATACAGTTCCGTTTTGCACACTGTATTATGTAGTAAAATGGGCGCGTTTATGTCCGAGAGGCCGGTAATATTTTCATGTACAGTAGGGTGGGCCCCCCAAGATCAACTCGCCTGTGGGCCCCAGACTCCCCAGTCTGACACTGTTTTCACATACGGCGCTGTGCACGGCCTTTTTTTTAGGGATGAACCGACATTTTCATTGGTACCACTTTAGGGTTTATATAACTCTTTCATAACTTTTTACTCAGCGGGCTAAAGTAAAATTGCAATTCTGCAAAAAAAAAAAAAAAAGATTTATGCCGTTCATTGTGCTAGTTAAATAACATGACAGATTTATAGGTGTCCGGTTCCGCAGGGCATTGTTTACAATGAAGCGGTCATCAGTGTGTGATGTAATCAAAAGACATCCCCTCCTTTGCCTTTCTATGACTCTTCCAATCTCTTTGTATCTCTGTAGCAACCTACTAAAGACACTCTGTGACAATCTAAGTTCAATGACCACTTCTCTCTGAGAGCGTCCTGCTTGAAGTCTTGCAATGGCGAGGTACTGTTGATCAATTGTAAGGTGTTCTCTTGGTCTCATGATGTCAAAATGTGAGCAGCAAGATGAGGAGGATTGTTTAAATCCCAATTCAAATTCATCCCTTAAATGTATTGGGCAAATCCGGGATCAAACACCTGTTGTCAATTTTGACATTAAGCTCCTTGTTGGAGATCAGCAAGTTGTGCAAAAAATACTGAACTATTGAACAGTTGGACATGTGCATTCTAAAGGTAGGACATAGTCTTATTTATTTCATTTATACAAAAAATTTCTAGAAATTTCATGTTCATCTTGAAATTTCAACCAAAAGCCAAGGATCCCAAACTTTTTGTGAGCAATGTATATTCGATCCCCCCATCCTACGTCATAATACAGTTGTCATGGGAAAGGAGATATGTAAATCCCTTCACTTACCATGCTTGATGTTCAAAAATATGCTGATTTGAGAACACTCTGAATTCTCCCAGGAAATGTAAAAGCCAATGTTTGTCATTTTGCAAAATAAAGGGTTAGTGATGGCAGGTCACCTCATCCACTTTCAATAAAAGTCAGAAATCAAGGCTTATATCATGCTTGAGAAAGGAAGGTAAAGGCTTCTGAACGTCGCAAGGAACTTTGTGCTATCAGCTCTGTTTGGAGTTCTAAGGAAACACACTTGCGGACTTGAAAAGTTTCCTACTGAAGTGAAAGACTGAAGCAAGCAGTGGTACTACCAGGTTTTTATTACTTTGTTACATTGCTACATAGCTATATTTATGGAGTTTGTGTTTACTTGAAGATATTTTTATATATATATATTATATATATATATATATATATATATATAAAGCTAAAATTATATAAGCCTTGATTTTTTACTTTTATTGAAGGTGTATTACGAGGGGTGACTGGAGAGGATAGCCTAGACCAAGGCATACTGGTGTACAAATTTATATTTAATTAAGTAAGTAGCATATAGTGAATAATATGGGTCACCTCATCCATCCATTGGAGAAGCAGTGATTTTCCCCAACACAGATAGTGGCTAAGTACTCAATCCCGAAATCTCAATTTTATGTCTGTCCTTCGGGTTCTTTCATTTTGTAAATCTAGGCTAAGGAGTCTTTCCAAAGAGGGATCTAAAATTAAATTTGATGAATGGGTAGAGGAGAGACACAGAGGATTCAGTCTATCATTAATATACAATTGTGAGGATTCTAATGTCTCAAGCAGGGGAAGACGGCCTAATGTTGTGTGGATCACTTTGGCATGTTCTGGGTCTTTCGCTACTTGTCAATATATGTTTTAATAATGAGGCATATTTTAGCACTGTTGCTGACCAAGTTAATATCAATGGTTTATCCTACGGCAGGACAATGCGCCATGCCACAAGGGTTGTATGGTCACAGATTAGTACTAAGAACATGCCAGTGAGTTTTCATTTCTTCCCTGGTCTTTGCAGGCTCCAGCTCCAAACTTTATGCAGTAGCTCTGGGATGCAAAGGGCACCTGCAGCATGCTTCAAGACCTACTGGAAATGATGCCACGACAATGTGTTGTGGCCAGAAACGCCAACGTGCTACCAGATGGGGGTCTTTAATGATTACTCTCAATTCAGTATATGTCTCCAACTTGCAGAGGCTGAGCCATTTAGGTTTTCCAAGTTATAGAAAGATAATGGTCTTGATATCTACACCTCTGCAAGGAATCTTTGCGTTTCTTAAATGCAAACTAAAGCGTAGTTCTAGTTTTTATACAACTTTCCACAAATCAACATTACAAACAAAAATAAGAAACTTCGGAATATACAGTGGGGAAAATAAGTATTTGACCCAGTGGCAAGTTTTCCTACCTACTTAGAATGGAGAGGACTGTAATTTTTATCATTGGTAAACTTCAACAGTGAGAACCAGAATCTAAAAAATTTTTTTAAAATAATTAATTGGATTTTATTACATGAAATAAGTATTTAATCACCTACCAACCAACAAGAATTCTGGCTCTCACAGACCTGTTCGTTTTTCTTCAACCCCTTAAGGACCCTGGACGTATGAGTACGTCCCAGGGTCCATAAGGGGCTTTTTTAGGGGGATCGCTCCACGACTCCCCCGCCCCCCCACCGCAGCATAACTGCAGCGATCCGACACCCGGACATGGCAGCGGGGAGGCCTGTAAACGCTCCCATCACTGCCATGTCCTGGTTTGCCCCAATTCCGTCCGCAGACAGGAAGTGGGGAAACCGCCATCTTGATACAGTCTAATGCATTGTCTATGCATCGCGCCACCTAGTGGTCAAGCACCCTAGATGGACTCAATGTTACAGTAAAAAAAAAAAGTTTTAAAGTACAAAAAAAGTATTAAAAATTCAAATCACCCCCCTTTCTCCATTTTACAAATAAAAACTATAAAATAAAAAAGTTACACATATTGGTATCGCTGCGTCTGAAAAAGTTCGATCTATAAAAATATAACATAATTTATCCCGTGCCCTGAACACCGTAGAAGAAAAAAAATTCCAAGCGCCAAAATTGCGTTCTTGGTCATTTTACGTCACTTAAAAAATGGAATAAAAGTGATTTAAAAAGTTGCATGCATTCCAAACTGTTACACTTCAGCCCGCAAAAAAATGCACCCTTACTGACGTCCGTAGGTGTTAGTACAAAAAAGTTATTGGTCGCACAAAATGGCGCCGTGGTGGAAATTTCAAAAATGAAAAAGGTTTGGAATTTTTTTACGGTACCAAACATAACGGAAACCCACTTTTTGGTTTGCCAGATGCATATCAACCTGTAGAATACAGATAACACATTATATTTCCAAAGATTAAAACACCGAAAAGAAAAACACCCGCAAACTGGTGAAAATACGTTTTTTTTTTTTACAATTTGTACTTGGAATTTTTTTGCCCTTTTTCCCAGTATATTTATGTACAGTGAATAACACCATTGAAAGTACATTTGTCCCGCAAATAAAAGCCCTCAAATATCTATGTAGATGGAAAATAAAAAAAGTTTTGGCTGGGAAAGGGGAGGGGGAAAAAAAAGAACGTGTCAACAACAAAAAAACGGCGAGTCCTTAAGGGGTTAAAGACACTGGATGTAAACTTACGTCCAGGTGTCAGTAAAGGGCTTTGTAGTGGATGGGTGGGTGCCATCTGCTAATTGCAGCTGACACCCACCGGTAACAACACGGAATACAGCCGGCTCCATTCCATGCTGTTTAACCCCTTAGAATGAATTAATGAATTAGAAACTGTGCCACACAATGTTCCTCACTCCAATCGGTGCCCCTGTATCGAGATTGTGGGGCCCTGATCAGCTTACATTGCGGCTGGAAGCCTTGTGAAGTAGTAAAACTGCCATCTTTGTACACACAATTGCATTGTTTGTAAAATGCAACAGGCTGTATAAAAGATCGAGCCCCTAAGTGGTCAAGCACCCTAAGGGGAGTTAATGTTAAAAGATATATATATTTTTATTTATAAATATATATATATTATTATATATTATATATATATATATATATATATATTATATACGTGTTTTCCCCGAAGTAAGACGCGTCTTACATTCTTTTTACCCCCAAAAGTCCCACTATGTCTTACTTTTGGGTATGTCTTATATTGGCGGGTTTATATGGCCCCATAGGCAGGTATAGGGCAGGCTGTAGGCAAGGTATAGGGCCGGCTGTAGGCAGGTATGGGCAGGTATAGGCAGCTGTAGGCAGGTATAGGCAGCTGTAGGCAGGTATAGGGTCGGCTGTAGGCAGGTATAGGGCAGGTATAGGCAGCTGTAGGCAGGTATAGGGCCCGGCTGTAGGCAGGTATAAGGCAGCTGTAGGCAGGTATAGGGCAGGTATAAGGCAGGTATAGGGCAGGTATAGGGCAGGTATAAGGCAGGTATAGGCAGCTGTAGGCAGGCTGTAGGCAATAATATCAAAATAAAAAAACAAACAATCACTTACCTGGATCCCCGCTGCTCCGTCTCCCGTGCTCTTGGCTCTGCTCTATCTTCTTGCCGGCACAGGCGGGGTGACTTTATCAGGCCGCGCACGCATCGTGATGACGGGAGCTGCGGACAGCCGCGAGTCTGCGTTCGCCCCGAGGCCACTGCGGAGCACGGACGCTCTCTCTGTGCCCCGCAGATGGTATCCCCTTCACTTATATGTGCTCCGGAGGAGTCGCATTTAGTGTAAGGAATAGCGACACAGTGTCCGGGCCATCGCAGCGCCCTGACACTGTGCGCTGTACTAGGCATTCAGCAATAAGCGCACCCAGAGGAGCCGCATATAGCAGAAGCGTCCCAGTCGGCGCCCGGGCCAACGCAGCCCCCGAGCCCAGACAAAGTAGAGTATAAAGGGAGGGCGGGGGGGGCGCGGGGGGGGGGGGGGGGGGAATAAAAATATATAAGAACAGATACACGTCTTTCTTTCGGCGGTACGTCTTACAGTAAGTCGACCTCCCTCACTCCCCCACGTCTTACTAATCGGGGGTGTCTTTCTATCGGGGAAACATCGGTATATGATATATACTAATATATATATATATATATTATTATATATATATATATATATATATAATATATACATATATATATATATACACAGCACACCTCACACACATACATACATATATCTACACATACACACACATTAAAAGTTCAAAGCACCCCCCTTTTGCCATTTTACAAATAAAAATAAATTGGTATTGCCGTGTCCAAAAAAGTTCAATCTATAAAAATATAACATAATTTATCCTGTATACTGAACACTGTAGAATAAAAACATTCCAAACGCCAAAATTGTGTTTTTTTTGGTCATTTCAAGTCCCTTACAAATTGAAATAAAGTGATAACAGTCGCATCCACCCCAAAATGGTACCAATAAAAAGTACACTGCAGGCTGCAAAAAAATGCACCATCATTCAGGTCTATGAGTGGAAGTGCAAAAAGTAATTGGTCGCAGAAAATGGTACTGCAATGCAAATTTAAATTTTTTTTATTTTTTTTTGTGGTATTATAACATAACACAAACCCTACATATTTGGTATTGCCGGAATTGTATCAACCTGAAGAATATAGAGAACACATAATTTATACCGGAGAGTGAATGCCGTACAAAAAAAAAAAAACAAGCAAAAAAAAAACCCTGCAAACATGGCACAAGTATTTTTTTTTCACATATTGACCCACTTAAATTTTTTTTGCGGTTTCCTAGTATATTCTATGGTACGGTGAATGACACCATTAGAAAGTACATCTTGTCCTGCAAAATAAAAGCCATATAAATGGAGAAATAAAAATGTTATGGCTCTTGGAAGGCGAGGAGGAAAAAATTAACGTGTCAACCCCCCCCCCCCAAAAAAAAAGTCCAGTCCTTAAAAGGTTAAGAGGCCATCCTACTCTGAACTCATTACCTGTATTAATTGCACCTGTTTTGAACTCGTTACCTGTCCACACAATCAATCACACTCCAACCTCACCACCACCAAGACCACAGACCTGTCGAAAGACACCAGGAACAAAATTTTAGATATGGGGTGGGCTACAGGACAATAGGCAAGTAGCTTGGTGAGAAGGTTAAGGATCAATGTTACCCCTAATTCTCAAAGAGAGGACCCTGAGTGAATTAGAGGTTGGGAACAACTATTAAACAGAAGATTCACTGTAGATGTTGGATTACCTTATTGAGCACAAGAAACACGCTTCTGATAAAATTTCAATCTTAGAACAAAAATTGCAGAAACAGATTGAGATATTTCAGTCAGATATAAGAGAGAGGAAGCATTGCAAATATATATGTTATAGGAAAGCTTTTGAAACAGGTCTAGTGTATAAATTGAGGTAAAAAATGTGGTGGTGAATTCTTATTCTGCCAAATATACAGATATTTCCGAATTGGACCTGTTAGACACGGACGACAATATTGTAACTGGTGTAAGACTCACACTCGTCCAGCTGCCATCTTAGACAGTCTCAGGGGCTTTTAGCTCTCGGATTGCCACTCTGGTAAGCGAATTTTTTGGCACACTGACAAATCGCTGTATTTTAAACTGGTTTCAGCCAGCTTTATTCAGGCATACAACAAACCAAAACATAACCATAAACAAAACCCTGGCTGTCCTGCCAGTTACTGAACGTATAGATACCCTCTCTACACGTGGTCTAGACCTAATGTCCGGCACTGTTCTCTCTTCGTAAAGGCTTGCCTCAAGCCTCTGGGGTAAGAGCCTCTCCTCAGCTCCTCTATGGCTCTCAACTCTACACACCAGGTAGCAAAACCACACCCCCAGATCACCTGTAGCACCAGGCTTTTTAATAGGCCTCCAGAGACCTGCACAAAACCTGTCCTGGTACACGGGGAGTAGGAACCCACCCAACATGTTGCCCGCTCCCGATAAAAGCCGACCCAGAGTAGCCAAACTAACTATACACAGCTGCCAACGCTTAGGCCATGTTCACACGGCTTATTTGGGCACATATTTCATCCCGTAATATCACGGCGTAGCTGCACGAATTACGGGCTGAAATTATGGTCCAGGCAATACAGTAATCACAGTTCTCATAGAGAATTTTGGTTAGACTCCTCTCCCCGCTCAGCGAATCTGCCGCGGGGGGAGATAAGTGACATGTCATTTACTAGGCAGCATATACACGCCGCTAGTAATGATAGTCTATGGGCCAGCCAGCTGCCGGCCCCCCCGCTCCCGCCACTGCCCCGCCCCCGTCCACACGGCGTAATTGCTGGGCGTGATTACGCCCCACAATTAAGCCGTTTCAACATGGCCTTACTGTGGCTGACAACATACCGTATATACTCGAGTATAAGCCGACTCAAGTATAAGCTGAGGCACCTACTTTTGCTACAAAAAACTGGAAAGACTTATTGACTCGAGTATAAGCCTAGGGTAGAAAATCTGCGGCTACTGTAAATTTAAAAAAAAAAAATGGTCCCCCATAGGCAGTTTAAATGCCCCCCATAAGCAGGTATAGGCAGTTTAATGCCCCCCATAAGCAGGTATAGGCAGTTTAATGCCCCCCATAGGCAGGTATAGGCAAGTATATGTCCCCTATAGGCAGGTATATGTCCCTTGTAGGCAGGTTATAGGGTGTTATAAGCAGGTTATAGGCAGGTATAGGCAGGAATATGTCCCTATAGGCAGGTATATATCACTATAGGCAGTTATATGTCCCCTCATAGACAGGGTATAGGCAGGTATATGTCCCTATAGGCAGGTTATAGGCAGGTATATGTCCCCTCATAGGCAGGTTATAGGCAGGTACAGGCAAGTATATGTCCCTATAGGCAGGTATAGGCAGGGCTGTTTTAAAAAAAAAAAAAAAAATACAAGCACTTACCTCGCTACTCAGACTCCCGGGCGCTCTGTCTTCTGGCACAGGGTGTGTGATGTCATCAGGCCGCGCAGGCAGCGTGATGACATCGCACGCTGCCTGTGCTGGAGACTCCGCAAGGTCGCATGTCTGCTTGCGGCCTTCCGGAGTTCTACTGCAGAGCAGGGAGCGCTCACTCTCTGCTCCACAATAGAATCTTCGGCTGTGTGTACTCCCAGGAGTTGCCTACAGCTGAAGCGATCCCCGCCGCTGCCCAGGCCATAGCAGGTGTGACCGAAGATTGGCTAACTCGGTCTTCAGCTGTACGCGACTCTCAGAGGAGTCGCGTACGGGTGAAGTGGCCCTGTTGGTGCCCGGGCCATCGCAGCGCCCGAGCGCCGACAGTGACTTGAGTATAAGCCGAGGAGGGATTTTTCAGCTCATTTTTTGGGCTGATAAACTCGGCTTACACTCGAGTATATATGGTATATGGCTGGCTCCTACCCCACCAAGGCTAGGAAACCTTGGTGGCATGTTGCTTGCAGGTATCCTGCTTTGTTCCATCTAGTGGCAGAAACATATGACTGTCTGAGGTCACTCTGCCACACTGGTTAAAGACAGAATTTAAAGAGAGGGGTCCCTAAGAGCGGGTGCAATCACCTCTATGAAACTAATTCTAATAGTAACAAAATAAATTGCACATGGAACAGCAACCATCATGTCCTATAAACAAGAATATGACATATCTTTCTAGTTACAAACATCTTCTATGCAACTATGGCAACTGGGCATATGAATATACCTCCCGTGACTCCTATAGGTTTACCTTTTTTTTTTTTCAGGCCAACTGAATATTCAACTGCGAGTCAGATGGGGTTATCACAGCAAGTAAGGGGAAAAGAGAACTCTTTAAAAATGTTTAATATTTCCCCAGTTATTCTAAATCCAGATGAAATTTATTTTCTTAAAAAGGTCTATCACATACGTAATCTCCTCTGACGAATTTATTTGGACAAAATATATGAATTTGCCTGCCGGGAAACTAGCATTACATAACTATCATACAACAACAGCCAATGATAGTGGACAACTATTAGTCAAACATGCCCACTCTCCCGCTTATAGCGGGGGGGCCCCGCAAATTGGGGTCCCCCCCCCCCCCCGCCTCGCCGGCAGAGTTGGCTTTCCTCCAGCAGGCGGCGGGGGCTCTTTAACTGACCGCGACGACAGAGTAGTGCTGGTGCGCTACTCTGGCGCCGCCGGGCCGTTCCCACAGGCGGGTGAAGCGGCCGCAGCGTCCGCTCACCCGCCCAGAGTCTCGCTGTGCAGGGAGGAGGCAGGAGGGATCGCTCCCTCCTCCCCCTGTATGTACCCGGCCCGTGTGCGCCGTACATACAGGTCAGCGGCGCAGGGGGAAGTGACGCGTGGCTGCTCTCACTTCCTCTGCGACGCTGAGGAGATCGTCCGGAGCGGCCGCGCTGCAGGAGCCTGTGTCAGGTGAGTGGCTTTTATTATTTTATTTTTATTAGCTTTAGGGGGGCACTACCTGGCTAACAAAGGGGGCAATACCTGGCTAACAATGGGGCATCTACCTGGCAACAGAGGGGGCACTACCTGGCTAACAATGGGGGCACTACCTGGCATTAGAGGGGGCAACTACCTGGCATTAGAGGGGGCACTACCTGGCAACAGAGGGGGCACTACCTGGCAAACAAAGGGGGCACTACCTGGCTAACGAAGGGGGGCATCGACCTGGCTAACAAAGGGGGGCATCTACCTGGCTAACAAAGGGGGGCATCTACCTGGCTACAGAGGGGGCATCTACTTGGCTACAAGGGAGCATCTACTTGGCTACAAGGGGGCATCTACCTGCCTGTAAGGGGCACTACCTGGTTATGGGGGGCTACTACCTGGCTATAAGGGCATCTACCTGGCTTTCTTCCAAAGCCATTATGCAGTTAGGTGGAGTGGGTGTGGCTTTTTGAAGGGACGGGGCACACCAACAAGATGGGCGTGTCCACGCAAATTTTTGCCGCGGCGCGCCGCCCACTACAGTCTCCTGCTTTTTCAATTTCAAAAGTTGGCAACTATGCTATTAGTCCAAGAGGAGCGAGCAATTAGAATTCTAGAAGATCTGGAAATTGAAAATGAAACTGGTATGTGTAATCCAATAACCTCATTTTCATCATTAAAGCCTAAATCATCTTCTACTTCACCATTCTCTCAATATAGTATTATAGATACTTTTGTGAAACTGGTGACCAATGACCTGAAAAAGGTTAAGGCCAATAAAAGGGATAAGTATGCAAATTTATCAGATGAAGAAACACTAGAATTACAGAAAATGTGTGAGAATAATGATCTAGTGTGCAAGCCCTCAGATAAGGGCAGGAATATAGTTTTGATGGAAAGTCAATACTATACTGATATGTGCTTGCTTCTACTTGGTGATGCAACACTTATTCTGTACTTGACGGTAAGGCCATGTTCACACGGCTTAAAATGGGCCGTATTTCGGTCCGTAATTACGCGCCGAAGTGCGCCAATTACGGACCGAAATACGGCCCGTTCATTACGGTAATTCACAGTTCTCATAGAGAACTATGGATTACGTCTCCTCTCCCCGCCCGGCGAATCCGCCGGGCGGGGAGATAATTCACCTGTCACTTTCTAGCGGCGTATACGCGCCGCTAGCAGTGATAGTCTATGGGCCGGCGAAGTGCCGGCCCCCTGCTTACTCCCCCGCTCCCGCTCCCATCCACACGGCGTAATTGCGGGGCGTAATTACGTCCCGCAATTAAGCCGTGTGAACATAGCCTAATCCATCATCTATATTTGTGAATAAACTCAAAATACCTCTATTATAGGTCAAGAACAATGATCTGATCACTACTGAGGAATATAAATATCTCTTTAATGCTAATCCAACAGTGGCAAAATTCTAGGCTTTACCAAAGGTGCACAAGCAACATCATCCAGGCAGCCCTATTGTGTCAGGGAACAATTGCGTTACTCAGGATATCAGTCAATAGGTCAACGAGATTCTGGCCTCATGTGTTACTACCTTACCCTTCTTCCATAGGCCAAGTCTACACAGCACACAAAAATGGTCAGATTTTCAGTGGTTTTCGTATTTTGAAACTGCTGGAAATCTGACCTAGGTATAGGATTCATTTTCAGTCCTGGCAACAACTGCTGGCGCAGTTATTAGAAAATGGAAGACAATTGTTAATCTTCCTCGGTCTGGAGCTGCATGCAAGATTGCAGGGGGGGAGGGGTGTTGGGTTGGGGGAGGGGGAAGAAAGATTCAGGTCAGGAATTAGCCCAGAACTACAGAGGAGGACCTGGTCTATAACCTGAAAGGAGTCAGAACCGCAGTCTCAAATATTACAGTTAGTAATTTGGTCTTTTTTTGGCAAGCATGGGGACGGCTTTTCTTTGCCGTTTGTGGATCCATGCCCTCTCCTCTCGCATCCACATGTTCCGCTCAAAAACCAGACGGAAGAATGAACATGTTCTGCGTTTTTCAGACCGCCCGTGGTGTAAAAAACCGTCCTGCGGATAATCTGTGCAGTTGATTTTCCATTGAAGTCTGACAAACGACGTAGCTTGTCGTTTGTCAGACGGTTTGTAAAACCAGAAACCGTCTGAAAAACTGACAAATAACCGGTTCCGTGGGGACAAGCCCTAAGAGTCTCATCCACAAACAGCAGCTTCAACCCCTTAACGACCTTGGGCGTATGAGTATGTCCCAGGGCCGCTAAGGGGCTTTGCAGGGGGATCGCGCTGCGACCCCCCGCACAGCCGGCGGGTGTTAGCGGCAAATCGCCGCTAATACCCGGCAGTAACAGCGCCGGTGGGTGGCTCCGCCCGCTGGCGCTGTTTTACCCATCAGATACCGCGGCAAAGATGGCCACGGCGTCCGAATGAACGCCGATCGGTGCCGCGCACCGATCGGTACAGTCATCGGCAGCTGCGGCGATCCGATGACCGGGCATGGTGGTGGGGAGCCTTGTGAAGGCTCCCATCGCTTACCCTGGCCGGTTGCCCCACTTCCGTCCGCAGACAGGAAGTGGGGAAACCGCCATCTTTGTACACCCTAATGCATTGCCTATGCAATGCATTAGGTTGTATTAACAATCGTGCCACCTAGTGGTCAAGTACCATAGGTGGCCTTAATGTTGCAGTAAAAAAAAATAAAAATAAAGTTTTAAAGTACAAAAAAAAAAGTATTAAAAGTTCAAATCACCCCCCTTTCCCCATTTTACAAATAAAATCATTAAAATAATAAAAAAGTTACACATATTTGGTATCGCCGCATCTGAAAAAGTCCGATCTATAAAAATATTAATCATTTATCCCGTACACTGAACACCGTAGAAGAAAAAAAATTCCAAACGGCAAAATTGCGTTTTTTGGTCATTTTTCGTCATTCAAAAAATGGAGTAAAAATGGTCAAAAAAGTCGCATGCATTCCAAACTGCTAGCTAAAAAAGTACACTTCAGCCGCAAAAAATGCCCCCTCACTGACGTCCGTAGGTGTTAGTACAAAAAAGTTATTGGTCGCACAAAATGGCGCCGTGGCGCAAATTTCAAAAATAGAAAATGTTTGGAATATTTTTTCGGTACCAAAATATAACGGAAACCCTACATGTTTGGTATTGCCGGATGCGTAACAACCTGAAGAATACAGATAACACATTATATTTACCGAAGATTGAACGGCGTAAAAGCAAAACCCTTGCAAACATGGCGAAAATACTTTTTTTTCACAATTTGCCCCACTTGGAATTTTTTTGCGGTTTCCCAGTATATTTTATAGTATAGTGAATAAAACCATTAGAAAGTACATCTTGTCCCGCAAAATAAAAGCCCTCATGGGTCTATGTAGGTGGAAAAATAAAAAAGTTATGGCTTTCAGAAGGCGAGGAGGGAAAAACGAACGTGTCACCAAAAAAAAAAATGCCTGGTCCGTAAGAGGTTAAGAGGAGTAAAACAGCAGTAAGAGCAGAATAGCTGCGAGTCCCGCACCGAGGAGAGAAAACCCTCATTATAGAGTCAGTACCATCTTTATGTGTCTCTAGGCTTCTACTGGTAGTTGTAACCTGAACTCTCAGTAAAACTGAAGCAGTCTCTCTTTTCTATGGAGTGACTGCACAGATAGGAATGCAAGGTAGAGTGGAGAAAAGGGAAACCGCTAACTAAAGAAGGAAGTATTTTTCTCACGTAACATGTATCACAAAGGTGCTAATTTTGGGTTGTACACTTGATTTATGGAAAGTTGTTTTAAAATTGGCAGCAACTTGCCAAATGGTCGTCGTTGAAAACTCTCTGCCAACTTGCTGCTGTGGAGTTGGTATATCTCCTTCAGTTAAGTGATGAAAATGAAACAAATATGTCAAAGAACTGCTGCTCTGCTCTTGGGCTAGAACCACACAGCATCGGACAAAAAATGCCGGAAAGCCGACCGATTAATTTTTTCCTATGCATGACCACGGTTTTTATCACTGTATTTGCAAAAACCACGGTCAATTCTCTTTTTTTTTGGCGTTGGCCCATACAACTGATTGTATGGGAAACCAACAGCAACACGCAGTCAGATTATACAACATGTTGCTAAATCTGCCAGCACAGATCACAGGTCATTTTTTCTATTAAAGTCTATGGCCATGCAAAACGGTCGGATTTTCAGTGCTTTCAAAATACTAAAACTGTCAAAAACCCGATAGTTTTCGTGTGCTTTGTGGACATAGCCTTAGTGTTAATGAGAGTAACGGATATGGGAAACAGGTTGTACAAGGTCTATCAGAGCATGGAAAAGGGAGAAAATCCCAGGAGGGCAACTCTCACTGGCTGTAGACAAACATTAAAAAAAGAAGAGCAACAAAAACAAATTTGACAGAGCTGAGAGCCAGCATGTATTACAAGGTGACCATGCAAACATAAGAAAGTCTGAGCGAAAAGCAGGGTGCAAGATAAGATAAGGTCTGAAAATGAATGAAGATTGCAATAAGGTCAGGACAGGTGGCAAGCAAGAGAAGTCAAGGTTCAGAGCGTGGGTCAGACATCAGGAATATGGAACCCAACAATAGCAAATCACTAGGAAGTACACCAACAAACTGACAGTGAAGGTAGGAGGGAGAGAGGTAATAAAGGGCACTGTGCCCGGTGATAGCCTATCAATGGTGCGTTGACCCTTTAAATTTTAAGAGGCCAGCAAATGTGGACCTTAGGGGATGGGCCTACATGCGCCAGCAGAGACAGCAAGCCTGAGTGGAGGAGGAGCGGGGAGAGGTGAATGATGGTCGAGCTGAGAGAGGCAGACACGCATGCCTCCGCTTTCCAGAGCAGGGACCCTGGCACGCATCGTGAAAGTATCCCTCCCCCTCCATTTAAGCCTCTTTCTCTTTTGAGATTGCCGAAGTGTCCGGACAAGATCAAGAGCAAAGGTCATTAGGTTTGGTATGCAGATTTATATATATCCTTCTTTGGCTTACCCTACCTCTTATGGCCTGGGGATCTACATGGCATGGGTGGGCATGTTCTACCCTTGGCTGCATTTGTTTAGCCTATTGGTAGGTCACCTGTATTCTGTAAGTATCTTTTATGCACATCTACCAGCCCATTTTTGCCGATCCCATATCTGTTGTGTATCTTGTTACCAGGTAACATCTAAGCGTGTGAATCACGCTGGCGCGGATGTATTTTACATTCAAGTTCCCGGCACGCATGCGCAGTGATGGCAGCAATATGAGCGCCTCTTCGTAGCTTCCCCTGGCTGATATCTGTGGGGCGCGCTTGCTCCGGCGGTGTTAACTTGCTAACGCGCGTGCGCTGTTAGAATCAGTGTCACAACGGCGTGGGTTCCATTACGCCGTTTTTGAATTCAGATACTTTATTGTTTCCACACATTTCCGGTTTTGACAGAGAGGCGGGAAGGCCGGCGTACATTGCAAAGGTATTTAATTAGCCATTCACTAATGCAGAGTCTGGCGGTATCCTCCCGCTCCAGCAGACAGAATGGGTGCTGACTCTATCCCACATCATAGGGATTTACCCGTTCCACTGCGTCCATACAAATCTTGAAGGGACGTAACTTTATTTACATCTGTGGTATTTAATGACACATTAGATAACCTTATCTGTTGTTGTCTCATTTTTTGGATTATCATATCCTGTTATGCCTGGTTCCTTTTAAAGGTACCCACATCACCACATTACATACTGCTATTTACTGTTCCCTGATGAACCCACTATATCTGTGGGGGAAACGCGTCGGGACAGGGAACCTATATGTTTTTGTCCATGTTTTCTTTGTTTTTGGTGATAGCTTGTAATTTTGTATCTGTATATGTTTTTTTGTGCTTTTGGTGGGTGTATAGTTTTGTAGTAATTGTCTGTTATAGCACTGAGGGACGATATAGGGTTTTATAGGGAAGGTTCCTGCTATGGGGTCGCCCTTTTTGGGGCGGGTCTCCGCTTTCTGCTAGTTATTGGTAGTAGGGCATAATAGGGATTGAGTTAGTATTTTTTATCCTATCATTAATAAAAGTTATTTTTTAATGTATTATTTAGCCTGAAGGTATCGGTATTTTTGATAGTTATTTGTGAATTTGGTTGTGATACCGGGCAACCTTATCTTGGGTTCTCTCCACCCAGTAATATTGAGGAGTTAGGTTGTTTTGTTTTCAAGATCAAGAGCATCAAGATTATCTTCAGGTTTCCAGAACCTTTCAGGCCTGAATCCCTTCCAGTCAACAAGAAAAAAACGCTTCTGCTGTGCGAAGTGGAGACTGCGGCGCGCATCGTGGCAGTGGTGCTTTTTGTCGCTGAATTTGGTGGATTTTCTACTTATAAACAGTTGGGAGAAATGTATTTGGTGGTGGTCCACATGACCAAGGCAGTAGTTGCACCAATCACAAGAGTCTGAAGGAGGCTCTACAGTTACACAGTTTATGCTCATTTTGTTGCCCACTGCAAGGAAAAGCAAGCATGACAACATAGAGAAAAACAAACGTATGTGACGTACATTTTGCAGAGTAATTGACAAGTCATTTCACAGGGTGTTGCTCACCAAATTGAACAGATTTCCTTTATGCCAGTTCCTGTATTTTCCTTTTTTGGTCTGTAATGTAGGCGGAATAAAGAAAGGAAGATAAAATGTCTCAAAACTGATGAACCACACACAGCTACTGTAGAGCAATGCCTGGCCTTGTGCTCACCAACTAATCAGCATATAATGTTACTTTTCCTTTATCCCACAGTATCAGATCAGCATGGACTGGACATTCTCAACACTGGAGATATGTGACAAAGCTGTGATTGTAAGGGTTGGTAGCCTATCTCCACCATGAGAGATCTACAAATGGGCGATGACAGGGAACAAACTTTTCTTAACTACACAAAATAGAATTGTTGGGGACATAAATAGCTATCCTACAACACTGTTAGAGTGAAATCATCTAATCATTTGTAGTCACTTTTCTCTGTTTCTTCTCACAACTGCACTGCAGCTTTTATCAAACCACAATACACTGATATCTCTGTCCGTCTTGTAATTTCAAAATCATGAATAAAATGAAAAACCTAGAGTAAGGACTGACACAAAGACACTGGACATTCAGGGAACATAAGCAGGGCCGTCTCTTCCATTGGGCCAGGTAGGCACTAGCCCAGGGGCCCCCCGAGCTCAGGGGGCCCTCTCGGCAGCTGCCTACCATGCACAATGGAAGAGACGGCAGTGAACACACGCAGGGACATGCGCGGCCGTCAGAGCAGGGGCCAGGCTATAGCGATTCCTGATGCGGCCCCTGCAATTCCTATGCCCTGCCTGCCCTGTGAGGTGTAAAGCATGGAGCTGAAGTGAAGCAGGAGCGATTCTCTGCGCTCCTGCACTACAGCCCTGCCCCCCCTCTCTTCAGTGCGCGCCACTGAAGAGCCAAAGACTTCGGGGGACACAGAGAGCAGGGCTGCCCCTCCCTTTACATCATACTATCGGCAGCTGAAGACTGCCCGGCCCCTGCGATTCCTGTGCCCTGCCTGCGCTTTACTCCTCACAGCGCAGGCAGGGCAGCACGGCAGAGGAGTGAAGCAGGAGCCAGTCTGCAGCGAAGCTCTGAGCTCCTGTATACAGCCCTGCCTCCCCTCTCTTCAGTGCGTGCCGCTGAAGATTGCTGGGGACACAGAGAGCAGGGCTGCCCCTCCCTGTACTCTCCTACCATCGGCAGCTGAAGAATGCCCGGCCCCCTGCTCTCTGGACTTCAGGACCAGTGAGTGATTGAGGGTGGGGGGAGGTGGTGGGTGGTGGGGGAGGTGTGGGAGGAGGTGTGGGGGGTGGGGGAGGTGTGGGGGGTGTTATGGGTGTGGGGGGAGGTGTTGGGGTGGGGGAGGTGTTGTGGTGTTAGGAGTGTGTGGGGAGGTGTGGTGTTAGGAATGGGGGTGTGGTGTTAGGAGTGGGGGGTGTAAGCCAATCCATTGTACACCATCTGCTGTCCCTGCGTATCTAAGCCAATCCATTGTACTCCATCTGCTGTCCCTGCGTATCTAAGCCAATCCATTGTACACCATCTGCTGTACCTGCGTTTCTAAGCCAATCCTTTGTACGCCATCTGCTGTCCCTGCGTATCTAAGCCAATCCATTGTACACCATCTGCTGTCCCTGCGTATCTAAGCCAATCCATTGTACACCATCTGCTGTCCCTGCGTATCTAAGCCAATCCATTGTACGCCATCTGCTGTCCCTGCGTATCTAAGCCAATCCGTTGTACGCCATCTGCTGTCCCTGCGTATCTAAGCCAATCCATTGTAAAAACCATCTGCTGTCCCATGCGTATCTAAGCCAATCCATTGTACGCCATCTGCTGTCCCTGCATATCTAAGCCAATCCATTGTACGCCATCTGCTGTCCCTGCGTATTTAAGACAATCCAGTGTACGCCATCTGCTGTCCCTGCGTATCTAAGTCTATCCAGTGTATGCCATCTGCTGGCCCTGCGTATCTAAGCCTATCAGATGTTATAATATCTGCTGGCCCTGTGTATCTAAGCCCACATTACTTAATACGTTGTGTGAATCTCTTTAGTTGAGGGGCGTTTTCAAGCTCATAGCTTAGAGCAGCCTGAGCGTAAATAGGGCCCTGGTTGGGGTACGTCAATTCTGCATAAACAGTGTTTTTTATTTTTATCTACATAGACACATGAGGGCTTGTTTTTTGTGTGACAAGATGTTCGTTTTAATGGTGCCATGAACGCATCATGTAATGTGCTGGAATCGAAAAAAAGTGGAGTGAAATGTGAAAAAATTTACTTGCACCGTGTTTGCGGTGTTTCTGTTTTTATGGTGTTTACTTTTTGGTATAAGTGATGTGTTACCTGTATTCTGCGTTGGTTGGGGGGCCCAGTTCACAGCTCTACCCAGGGGCCCACAATGCTGTTAAGACGGCTCTGAACATAAGTATCCCTTAAAATTGTAAGCAGCTATGGATAAAAAAAACTCTTAGCACATGGTATGCTGACATTCACATCAGTCGTAAAACTATTCAGAAAAGGTTTTTTCTATATACAAAAAATAGAAAACCTATCATATCTCTATGTATGTATAAATATATAAAAAAATTATACATATGTATAAACATATATCCTTTTTAATTAACAAATGCATTACAACAGCTCTATAGTGACCCTTCAGGACAAGTAGCCGATTACTACGCCAATTGCAACTCTGCTGACCTCCAGTGGCAACAAATTGTAATAGCATCATTGAAATGCCATTGAACCTGAACATGCAGCTCAGGGTACAGGTCATAGACCTTTACCCAAATTTAACTTTGTACTGTAATAAAGTAAGATATACAGACAAGCAAATGAAACCAAGAACCAAGAATTGCAGGTGCATTTTGATGTGTATTAATATTCTTGCATACTTTTTCCAAACTATTTGAAAATTAATTACATGCCCCATGTGCAGCACAATCCGATGTCCTGCCATAAAATAGTAAATTACATGATTAAGAGCACAACCATAGCATTTTAGTGGATCTATAGGCCGCCATTTAAAATTATGATGGGAAATTGTAGTTTTTAGTAGTTTCCCCTTTTTAAATTACCCTTTAAAACCTTTGGGGCATAAAACCCTTTGATAAACCCCCTTAACGGCACTTTAAGAAAAAAAAGTCAATAAAGCCCAGGCCCCTTTTCCAGAATTCCCCTTTTTAAATGGGGCATATTTCCACCATACTTGCCCAGATCTTGTAAAAGTAGCATTGGGAAGCTCTTGTTTTTTTCAGGACTTTTTTCCAGCATTTTGGGACACGTGCTCGGTTCCTCATTTATGGTCAGCACATAAAGAAAACATCAGTATTTCTTCTACGAAACGGGGCCCAAAAAGGGTTTGAAAGTAAAAATCCAAAACCAACAAACTTTTTAAAGGCCCCTTTCCCTCCTTTTTGCTTTTGTTTACGGAAACCCCCAAGGGTTTCCCTTTAAATTGAAGTCACAAATTTAACCCAGAAAACCGGGGAAACTTTTTTCAATTTCTGACTCCCCGGGTTTTCCCGGGCAGCCCTTGCCAAACTTAACAATAAACCTTAAAGTGAGGATGATGGGGACAAAAAACATTTTGGCGGGGTTTTGGATGGCGTTTAGAAAACAAAAGGGCGGGGGCAATGGGAAGAGCACATGTGCCAATAGCAGGTACTAAGCACAAGGCAAAGGCTAGAGGGAGGTGGTAGAGATGCCCACTCACTGTCAGCCGCTTTATACAGAACATCACTATCAAGGCCATGTGCGGCTGCCACACACAAGTCCTGGCATTAACTAGCACCATCCTGCAACTATAAAATAGTCAGTAAATTAAAGTGGCCGTCTATGTGGAAAACAACAAGGGCCACTTTAAAAATATTAAAAGGGGGGCCAAACGGGGCCGGGGGGCCCATTGTATTTACACCAAAGCTTGGGGTATCTTGTCCCCAAATACAGCATCCAAAAACCTTTTTCCCATTTTTAAAAGGGGGTTGCCCTCACCAAGGTTTGCTTTTTATTTTAAAGACCCTTTGCAAAAAAAAAGTCATTTTTGCAATATATGCCCATTAACAGGGGCCCAAAACCTATTCCTAATAATCCCCTTTTGTAGGGGCTGCATCAGCTCCTCAGGTCACAAAAAGTTTAAAGACCTGTTCAGTCTCTCCTGATAAAAACGCCAAGCGGGCGCTATATTTTACAGACCTGGTTTCCCCAGCAGATTGTAAAGCGGGTCAGTAGCAGCCAGTACAAAGAAGAAAAAACCCTCTAAATTTTCAAAAGAAAAAACCAAAAAAATCAAGCCCGAGGTAAGATGAAACAAAGGTAGGGGAAACCCCCTTTTAAAAAATTTTGATCCATTTTCCCCCAGGTTTTAAAAAGTCACGCCCCATAAAACTCCTTTGACATTTTGAGTTTTCTCTCCATCTGCAGACTGAAATGTGTTTGATCAAATGGTACAAAAACATATACTTCAGCTTTTGCTACCAAGTATAAAAAGAAAAATCCTTGTTGCCAGGGTCACCCGGAATTCAAAGACTTATTTTTAAAATTACTCTGCGACATTTCATTTTGACCCCAAATCCTCTCTTTTTCCCATAGATTTAAAAAAATAGTTGTAAAAAAAAATTTTGAAAACACTTAAAATTACTGTAAGGGGGTGGAAAAAATAAAACTTGGTTTGGTTTCACTTTACTGCCAATGACTCACAGGATGGATTTATCCAACCAAAAAAAACCCCCCAAAAAATTTCCCCTTTTAAAGCCCCACAGATTTTTTGACCGGGTTTAAAAATGGATTTTACTCCGATTTTTGAAAGGAATTCTGTGCAGATTTTTTTTTTTTTTTAAAAGGCAGCTTGGTGCAAACCGCTCAAATCCTGTCCCAAAATTTGTTTGCTGCAGATTTTCATTTCCTGCCCACCCAATTTCCTTTTTCCCCCCCCCCCCACCCCCCGGGCACGGATTTTTTTAAAAGTGTCTTTGCACAGACAAAGTAGAATTTTGTGTCAAAATCTTCAAGTGAACATATCCAAGTGGGCAGCAACGTGAAAGAAATGGAGCGTCCCCCGGTTTTTTTCCACAGTAAAAGAACAAACCCCAAAATATCTTTCTAGGGGATATCCCTATCCCCCAACCCTTCTTCTTTTAACTAGGTGTCAAGCCTTAAAGGGGTTTTTTAAAATCGCTAAAAAAGATCATGTCCCCATATTATGGGGGAGTAAAAAAAAACACTTTTGTAATTGGGTTTTCAAATTTCCTCCGGTCAATTGGTTTAGCAGATATGGGGCTTCCTGTAAATCTTTATTTTGTTTTTTTTTTGCTGGGGGTTTGGGGCAACGGCCCCTGGGCCCGGAAACCCGACCGCTAAACACAAACCCCCCCCTACTTTATTGGCCCGGCTGACATTTCATTCAGCCTGTTGGGATAACCCAAATCCAACAGGAAAATGCCCCAGCCAAGGGCCCCCGCGCAAAGATTGGCCCTGCACACTCTGTTTTACCTCCCCCTGAGCTGTTTTAAAAACGTTTGTGAAACCAAGGTCGCTTTGGGTGTAACCCCATCTCCCGCTCTAGGGTAATGATCTGGCAATTACTTGCTGTTTAAAATCACAGATCCCCTCATATAACACAGTAATTTTAGAGTCCCGCCTGTTTAAAAGGGGAAGAGGAGGGAAGGGGGGGGGGCAGTGGGCATTGCTCCCCAAAAAACCCAGTCCCGTTGCCCCGGAACAGAGGGGGAAGGGGAGGCAGTGGGCACTGCTCACATGTCTCAACAGTTTTAAAACTGGTGTATAACCATAAAGCACAGCAAGGAGCTTGTGGGCAGCCCCCCCAACTCTGCAACACAGGAGCTGCAAAGCAGGAGGCTTATAGCTGGGTTTTCTTCAGACATCCTTCTGCTTTTTTCCTTTCTGCCTCACCCAGAATTAAATCGTCACAGGCTTCAGGAGGAGGGGACAAAAAGCCTGCTGGAGAAAATCCACCCCTGGATTTCAAATTCAATCTCAGAGAAATTTCGAAAGCACGAACCCGTTTAAAAAAAAACCCCCCTTTAAATAATTTTTCCAAAAAAAAAAAAAGGGGTTTTGGGTGCCATTCAGCCCAACATAACTCCAACTGCAATAAAAAAGGCAAGAGAAAAATTTGGGAAGACAAGGTGATGGGGCCCAAAGGGGCCCCATTTTCTTGGTCAACCAAACTTTTCCAAAGAGAGCTAAAAATTTAATTTTTTTTAAAAAACCTGACACCCCCAAAATTTTTTTTTAAATTTAGTTATTAATCTTTGTTCTTAAAGCCGTTTTCTCACTACAAAGATTAAACGTTTTAAAATAAAAGGACAGTTTAAAAAAAGACTTGGGTTTTTTAAATACACTGGTCAATAGCTTATACTTTGGTCATGAGATAAGAACATTTTGAAGTGCATACAGGTTGCCCCAAGGTTCCCCCCTGCATACCAGGGGGACCCTCTTTTACTGATTAAACCGAAAGCAGGGAAAAACTTAAACCATCACGCCACTGATGGGCTAAAATCAAAGCAAACTAATTATATCTTACAAGATCACCTTTACTAAACAAAAGGAAAAAGGTTTGAGGACTAAAAGCATGGGGGTTTACTGAAATCTGGTTAAACCCCACGGGTACATGGCACTGGAAATTTACCTTTGGATTTTTTAAATGGATTCAGTAAATTTAAAATTGGGGGGAAAAACTAAAAGTTTAACTATCCCCCAAAAACCCTTTAAAAAAAATCCCGAGGGTGTAATCTACAAATTCGGATTTTTCATTTCCAATTTTTAAAGGCGAAATAAGTTTTAAAAAAATTAGAAAAGTTCAAAAAACCGTCATAAATTTTTCTTTTAAAATGGCAGAATTTTTTTAGTACAGGTTTTTAAAGGGTTTAAAAAGGGGGGGCCGAAAAACACCCCAAAAACTGCGCAAAAAGAAAAACGTTGTAAAAAACAAAAACAGGATTGTAAAATACTGGTGGAATTCTATAACCGAATCTGACGGTATTTTAAAAATACTGTGTAGACATAGCCTTAGGGCATGTCCCCACTGCACGGGTTTTCTGTCTGGCGGTTTTTCTGCCCGCGGTCTGGCCGCAAAACATTGAACATGCACAATCTGTGCATGTCAATGTGGAGGGGGAGGGCTTTTCTCCGCTCATCACTGATAATCCCCCCCCCCCCCACCCCCTCCGTGGCCGTGGGGACAGCCGCAAAACACGTCAAACACCGGCCGGGAAACCAGCCGGTATTTGTCCTGTGCAGTGGGGATGCACCCTTAGTAGTGCAGGAGATTCATTTCTAACAAAAGCTGAATATGCTAATCACTGCTGTAGATCCACCCTAAGCTTGAGAAGTGCACAACTGCTAAAAGTAAGTGAAATCACCTGGTGAGAAACCCTCTTTTAGGGGATAAGTTTTAGTTCTTATATCTGGAAGACTGTTAAAGGCGTTTTCTCACTACAATGATTAGCTTTAAACATGTAGACAAAATAAAATAAATAAACAAAAAGATTACTAAATACACTGCTGTTCTGATTTTGCTTTAGTTCAGAGTTAGCAGCAGATCTTATCTCCTGCTTTTGTACAGAAGTTTCCCTAGGTTACAGACCATCACTCTGTGCTCTAGCTGACCTGGCTGGGATGGTGATGTCACTCCCTGCTGTGTCTCATCAGCAGCACAGGACCTTTTTTTATCTAAGTTACTGACAACCTTTAACAATTAGAGCCCTGGAGACCTACTGTTTAACCCCTTAGGGATCCTGGACGTAAGAGTATGTCCCAGGGTCCCTAAGGGGCTTTGCAAGGGGATCACTCCGCGACCCCCCCCTCACAACCGCCGGGTGTTAGCGTCGCGGCCGTTATAGCGCGAACGGGCAGCGTCGCCCGCACGCGCTGGTTAACCCCTTCCTGACAGACGGTCGTCATAATATGGCTCTAAATTTTTTTGCTCTTTGCCTTCTGAAAGCCATAACTTTTTTATTTTTCCACTTAGATAGACATATGAGGGCTTTTATTACTTTTATTACAATTTTTATGTGACGTGAAATGACCAAAAAAACGCAATTTTGGCGTTTGGAATTTTTTTTCTTTTACAGTGTTCAGCGTACGGGATAAATTATATTATATTTTTATAGATCGGACTTTTGAATGCGGCGATACCAAATATGTGTAACTTTTTTATTGTTTTTATTTGTAAAATGGGGAAAGGGGGTGATTTGAACTTTTAATACTTTTATTTGTACTTTAAAACTTTATTTTTTTTTACTTTAACATTTAGTCCCCCTATGGTGCTTGACCACTAGGGGGCACGATCGTTAATACAGCCTAATGCATGGATAGGCAATGCATTAGGGTGTACAAAGATGGCGGTTTCCCCACTTCCTGTCTGCGGACGGAAGTGGGGCAAACAGGAACATGGCAGCGATCAGAGCCTTCACAAGGCTCTGCGCTGCCATATTATCCCATCGGAACTCCGCGACCTTATCGCTGATGTCCCGATCAGGCTGAAAAACGGTGCGCGGCACCGCTTTTCAGTCATTCAGACGCCGCGGAAACCACCGGGTGTTAACTGCAATAAGCCGCTAACAGCCGGCGGCTGTGAAGCGGGATCGCGCCGCAATCCCGTTTCAAAGCCGGTTACCGGCGCTATGACGTACTCATACGTCATAGGTTGGTAAGGAGTTAACCCTTCAGATGCCGCGGCAAAGATGGTTGGCATCTGAATGAAGATTGGTGCCGTGCACCGATCTTCAAGGCGATCGGCATTGCCGCAGCATAGCTGCAGTGATCCGACGCCTGGACATGGTAGCGGGGAGCTCTGTGAAGGCTCCCATCACTGCCATGTCCTGGTTTGCCCCACTTCCGGCCACAGGCAGGAAGTGGGGAAACCGCCATCTTGGTACAGCCTAATGCATTGTCTGTGCAATACATTAGGCTGTATTAACGATCGCGCCCCGTAGTGGTCAAGCACCCTAGGTGGACTCAATGTTACAGTAAATAATAATAATCTTTATTTATATAGCGCCAACATATTCCACAGCACTTTACAATATAGAGGTTATAAGCACAGACAAACCAGACATTACAAAAAAAGCTACTTACAAATGAGACACGAGGTGTGAGGGTCGCAAGAGCTTACAATTTATTAGGGTGTATGGGTGAAACAAAGGGTGACAAGTGCTTGGTAAAAAAAAAAAAAAAAAAAAAAAAAAATAAAGTTTAAAAGAACAAAAAAAAAGTATTAAAAAGTTCAAATCACCCCCCTTTCCCCATTTTACAAATAAAAACAATAAAATAAAAAAAGTTACGCATATTTGGTATCGCCGCGTCCGAAAAAGTCCGATCTATAAAAATATAATCACTTATCCCGTACTCTGAACAAAGTAGAAGAAAAAAAAAATTCCAAAACACCAATATTGCGTTTTTTGGTCATTTTGCGTCACTTAAAAAAATGGAATAAAAGTGATCAAAAAAGTCGCATGCATTCCAAACTTCCAAAGTTATTGGTCGCACAAAATGGCGCCGTGGTGCAAATTTCAAAAATAGAAAAAAATTGGAAATTTTTTACGGTACCAAAACCTAACGGAAACCCTACATGTTTGGTATTGCCGGATGCGTATCAACCTGTAGAATACAGGTAATAGATTATATTTACCAAAGATTGAACGCCGTAAAAGCGAAACACCCACAAACATGGCAAAAATAAGGTTTTTTTTCACAATTTGTCTCACTTGGAATTTTCTTGCGGTTTCCCAGTATATTCTATAGTACAGTGAATAAACACCATTAGAAAGTACAACTTGTCCCGCAAAATAAAAGCCCTCCTATGTCTATGTAGGTGGAAAAATAAAAAAGTTATACCTCTGGGAAGGCGAGGAGGGGAAAACGAACGTGTCAACAACAACAAAAAAAAAAAACACGCCGGGTCCTTAAGGGGTTAAACCCTTCTATTAGCAATGTCCCTCAAACAGGCTCAACTAGGAATAGCAGAGCTGATACGTCCAATCGTTGCTGTAGTATCAACCACAGCCTAACCAGCAAGTGTGAGCCGGAAGCGGCCTATGAAGAGTAGATTCAGCGTGAGAACACCACTTCAGTGGTTTAACCCCTTCCCGACATTGGACTTATGCATACGTCCTAGTGGGAAGTGCAATCCCGCAAATGGATGTATGGATACGTCCTGGCGATCGTGCGGGCTTACAAGCGAGCAGCGCACGATCGCGACGTGGGACCAGCGGTAAATTACCGCTGGCCTCATGCCGCATCACCCTAAGACGGAGTGAGCTCTGGCCGCGGGTGTTTAACCCCTTAGCTCCGACGATCAATTAAGATCGTCGGAGCCAAGTCGCAGGTAGGAGGAGAGAGCTCCTCCTCCCTGCTCTCGGCGCAGTGCTGCATGACAGTGGAGCAGCGATCTCCTACCAGACGGCCTCTGTGACGTCACCATGCCCACAATGCATTGTGGGCATGTTGATTGACAGTTGCCATGGAGACCAGTACACAGCAATAAGCTGTGTACTGGTCTCCTATTTATGAACGATTTGACGATCGTTCATACAATTTCCTTCTGGGGAAAAGTGAAAAAGGTGTAAAAAAGACAAAACACAAAAAATTAAACAAATAAATAAATACACGTACACCGCCCTTTTCCACTTTACAAACACCAATTGCCCCAAAAAAGATCAAAATTAAATAAAGTGCCCAAAAATTTGTAATCACCGCGTGCGAAACCCTACCTGCCCTCTAAATTTTTTATTTAAATTTAAACCCCGCACGGTGAACCTGAAAAAAAAAAAAAAAAAAAAAGTCACAGAATGCATTTTGTTCATCCAGCAGCACAAAAAAATTGAATAAAAAAAATCAAAAACTCAATAAATGCTAAATTTGGGTCCCAAATTTAAAAAGCCCCAGTTCACCCTGAAAAAAAAAAAAAAGGCCTTACAGATACGGAAAAAAAAAAAAGTTATGGCCCTCAGAAAAAGCGATGCATAAATTTTGTTTTTACACAAAAAAAAACATTTTTTTTTTTTAAACCCTTTAAAACAAAAAAAAAAAAACATAAAAATTTGGGGTACCACCTTAAAATCGTATCGCCCCCACAGAGAAAAAACTAACTTGTCACAGGGCGAAAACAAAGGGGGGTAGCAGGGGGTAGCATTTGCTAGGGGCCCCCCAGCCCTTAGGGGGCCCCGGGAAAAAGCTGCTCCGCTCCGCTCCCCCGGGAAAATGCCGCCCCCGGGGCCCCCCCGGCGGGTAAACCCAAACATTTTCATTTGCGGCGGGCGGGAGTTTGGGGGGCCCCCGGCGCATTTTCCCTCTGAACGCCCGGCCCCCCCGGGCCCAGAGTTTCAACCCCAAGCGCAACCCGGGGGTAGCAGAACGGAGCGCCGATAGCCCGCCCCTGCAACAACCCCTCCCGGCGCTCTTTTGGTCAGGGGGCGCGGGGGGGTGACGTAAACATCACCGCCCCCCCAAAGCTAAACCCAGAGGCTGCAGGAGAGCAGCAGACGGAGCGAGCCGTGCCTGGGGGGAGCGGGACCAGGTGAGAAAAGGGATTTCTTATTTTACCTGCCCCCCGCCTGCCTTCCCCCAACCGGGTGAACAGCCCCCTATATGCCTGCCTCCCTAAAACAGCCCCCCTATATCCCCTGCCTGCCTATACAGCCCCCATATGCCTGCCTGCCCTATACAGCCCCCTAAAAGCCTCCCTTTATACACCCCCTAAATGCCTGCCTATACAAAGCCCCTCCATCAAAAACCTTTCCCCCCTATACACCCCCCCTTATGCCCCTATACAGCTCCCCAATTTTTGCCCCCTTCCCGAAATACGCCCCATACCCCCGCCCCCACAAGCCTGCCTCCCCTACTTTAGGGGGGCCCCTTTAGCTACCTAAACCCTCCCAATAGGGCCCCCTTATAGCCCACCAACCCCCTGTCTACCTGTATGGCTCCCTATAGCAACCAAAACCCCTCCGCCTATAGGGGAACTCCAAAAATTGGGGCCCAAAACCTAAAACCTTTGGCCTTTAAATTTGGGGGCCCCCAATAAAAATCCTTAATTCTAAAACCCCCTGCCCTTGGGCCCGTTAAAAGAAACCCCAAAAATAGCCAGGGGGGCAGGGGGCCTTGAAAAAATTTTAAAGGATTTTAAAGAATAATTTTTTTTTTGGCCTTTTAAATTTTCTGCAAAACCGAATTTTTTTTTGGTTTTTTTTCCCGGAAAAAAGGTTTTTTTAAAAATTCTTTTTGAAAAATTTGGGGCAAAACTTTAAAAACCCGGAAAAGGGAAAAGAAAACCAAAAAAAAGAAATTTCCCAAAAAACCGCCCCTTGGGTTCCCGGAAAAAAAAGGATTCCAGCCCCCTATTTTTTTTCCAGGGGTCGCCGATAGTTATTCCATTCGGCGAACTTCCCTAAATTTTTTGGTATAGCTCTGTAAGGGGGGAGGAAGAGGTCTGCCTCCATTTTCCCTTAGATCGGGCCCATTTTGCAGCGGTAAGGACATGCCTAAATTAGGGCCCCCTTGGGTTTAAGCCAAACTCAAAACCCGGAACTTTTTAAGCAGGTAGGAAGGGGGGCCCCAAGGGGGTTTTTGGGCACACCAAAAAGGTCAGCGGGGAAGCTCCCCAGGGGGCCCCAAAAAGGGGGGAGAGGTTTTGGGAAACCCCCAAAAAATATGGGGAAAGGGCCGTCCCAACTGCTTGATTGGGCATCCCAGACAACTTGAAATCTGGGGGTCCCCTTGTGTGGGACCCGGTGTATACCAAAATAGCAAAATTTTGTAAAAGTTTTCTCCCTGTTGTAAATACACTGGAGGACTTCCCCGGGCAGCCTCCCAAATGCCTGCCAATTCGCATAGGGAAGTGCCCGCCAAGGAAGGACCCCCAATTTCCCCAAAAACCCTTTTCCTTAAAATCCTTGCAGGGGGGGAAAAAGTCCGCGGGATTGCTTATATTTAGATATGGGGCCCTTTTGGACACCCCAGCCTTGCATATCATCTAAAATTTGGGTTTTGGGGGCGGTGAGAGCCCTTTTTTAAACCGAAAGATTGAGAAAAGGAAGGGGGGGAAAAATTTTTGGGGAGATAGTGGAAGCCGCCCGAAGGAAGGCATTCTAGCCCTTTAGCTTGGAAAGGAACCCATTTTCCACCCGGGGCCCTTCCGCGATATCCGCGAATCGGAATAATTATCCCCCCCAGCCATGGCCCGAGCAAAAAGCCCCAAAGAGCCCCCCGGAAACGGGGGGAACATAAAAAAAGGGCCATGGGTGAGGCCCAGGGGGAAAGGGTGAAAATTTGGATTGGCAATTTTTTATATTTTCAGTGTAAACCTAATAGGCCCCAAAGCACCGGCCCCAATCTCTGGGAAGGACAAGAGTGCCACGGGAATGCTTTGGGGGTGCGGGGGAGCCAGCCACAGTTTTTCTTTTTCCGCCCATTTAGAAAAAGGGCCTCACGAGGACCATGCAGGTATCGCCCCAGAGAGCGGCCAAATAAAAATTTCACCACTTTTGGGCACCGCCAGGCCCCCCCTCTTTTTGCAAAGTCATCAGCACCTTTTTTTAAAACTTTTTGGGGCGCCCTTGTCCCCATAAAAAAATTTTAAAATTGCCGCCTTGGAGCGTTTTAAAAATTCACCAGGGGGACCGCCAGGGGAGAGTCCCGAATAGAAAAAGGGGATTTTTTGGAAGAATTTTCATTTTAACAAAATTTAATCCTACCGAAGAAAGAGATGGGGGAGGGAATTCCATTTCAGGAGAAAGGCCCTTCAGTTCCCTGAAAAGGGGGGGAAAAGGGTTAGTTTTTTTTACAGGGTCTCGTATCTGCAATTTATTTGACCCCCAAATACTTAAGAATTGATCTCCCCAACAATGGGGGGAAAAGGGTTTTTTAAAGGGGAATCCGTTGCGGAGGGAAACCCGATTAATGGGGAGGGCTTTTTATTTAGGGAGTTTCCCTTTTTTAACCCGATCCCTTTTCCCAAAGGTGTTTAATAAAAGGGGGGAGGGAAGGGAGGCTAGTATGTGGTCCCAGGAGGCCCAGGAGAATGTCGTCTGCGAACAAGACAGCTTGAACCCCTTTGCCCCCCTTACTGGTTTCCCCTTTTAAAAATCCGGGTTTAGCTCTTATCGGGGCTCCCAGCGGCTCTACCCCCAAAACCCAAAAAAAGGGGGGGGAAAAAGGGGCCCAACCCTGTCTGGGTTCCTTTTTTAAAAATCTTAAACCTTTCAGGGGGTGCTATAACCCTTTTTTTATTTTTGCTGAGGGGGGAGGTATAGGGGCCCCTGGGATCGCAGTCAAGGAAGGGCGCCCAAAAAAAACCAAAGGCAGAAAAGGTCTCAAACATAAAAAGGCCACTTAGCCTTTTCAAACCCTTTTTTGCTTTTTGGGCTTGATAAGTCCCTTCCCGTATTTTGGGATTGGCTATCAATCGGGTTTGATTTTCCCCCTAGTTTTTGTCTCCTCCCTGTCAAAAATGGGACAACCCCCCCTGGTCCTTTTTTATGGGGGAAAGGGAGCCATTTAAAATTCACCCCCTTTTGGGCCAGAATCTTGGGAAAAAAACCTTTAGATGGGATTTTTAGGAGTGCTGGGGGCCCCGGTAATTTTGGCACGCCCCTCCCGGGGTCCTTTCCTGTTTTGGAATGAGGGAGTGTGGGAGAGGGCCAATTGATTCGGGAAGAGGGGATCCCCGCATAAAGGAGTTAAACTTTTTGAAGCAAAGGGGGGGGCAAAGGTTTCGGGGACACTTTATAGTATAGGTATGGCAGAGGGGGGGAGGGCCCGTTTTAAATTTTTGTAAATTTTCCCCCGCCTTTAATAAGGGGGGTTAAGGAGACATGACCCAGATGGAAGGGAGGCGAGGGGGGATTTTTTCAAAAAGTCTTTGATTTTTCGCCTGGATCTCCCGTATGGGGCAGCCCTGGGGGGAAAAAGTAAAAATTTTTGGAAAAAATAATCTAAGAAAATATCGGCCATTTGCTTTTGGGTCATAAAGTAGCCCTCCCTGTGTTTTAAAACGGGGGAGCGCCGATGGAGAGGAATTTTTTTAAACCTCTCTTTCCGCTGCCTGGGCCCAAAAATCGAATTTGGGCCCTTTTTTGCCCAAAATTGTTAAAAAACCTGCTTCGAAAAACACTAATACTTTTTAACCCCCACGGGGGGCTAAATCCTTTTTGGGCCCTTTCCGGGTTTGGTAAATAAACTCTCAGGGTTTGTAACCTAGGGCGGGACTTTCTTTCCCTTTTCCGAGTCCCCCCTTTAGGAGGGTTTGGCAGAGCCAAAAATTTTTTTTCTCTGCTTTCTTTTTTTAGTCTAGCACCTAGCCCCAAAACAAAATGGCCCCCGAAAAAAACGGCTTTAAAGACCTCCCAAAGGGGGAGGGGGGGACACCGTTGGGGCGTTAAGCTCAAAAAAGTCAACGTCCCCCCTGTAAATTTTTTTCTATGGGATCTGATTTTTTGGGTCAGGTACTCTTTTTTCCCATGGCATTTACGCCAGGGGGGCCCCGGTAATCAAGCTCGACCAAGACCGGGGGATGGGTCCCCACCATGGGGATTTGGGTTCAATCTTAGAGTCCTTCAAAGCCGGGGAGTTTAGGATATTGGGCCCCCGAAATAAACCCCGCCGGAGGGGATTTTTTTGGGTTTAGTAAAAGGTGGGAAATTTCCCCGTCCTTTTGGGGTGCCAATTTTCCAGAGATCAAAAAGGGATTGCCCCAAATCACTTTTCGGAAAAGGCCCCAAACCCGTCCCGCATTGACTGGGGGGTTTTTCCCTTGAGGGGAAATCCTAAACCCGGTGGGCAGAAAAGTTTTTGATTAAAGCACCTCCCCTGGGGGGCAGAGGAGAGAAAAATTAGAAAAACTTGTGAAAGGGCTCCCATTCAGAAAAGGGGAAAAACCTTGAAGTTTTAGGGAGTAAAGAAATTTCAAAACCACAACATTTTGCCATAGAGGGGAAACTTGCAAGATGACCTTATCTGCCCCCCGGAAACAATTTTAGATGAAAAAGACCCGCAGGGGGGAGGAGTTGGCTATCAATATGGCCACTCCCCTTTTTTGTTCCCTTAGTTTTCGAGAAGGCTGTCGATAAAACCGCCTTTCAAAATTAAAGGATCCCTTGGAGTTGAAATGATCCCCCCTTTAAAAAACAATATCCCCTTTTTTGGTTTCTACATTCCTGAAGGCTAGGCGGGCCCTTCACAAAAGAGTTCAGCCCCTTAAATTCAGCGTCATGCACCGAACCATAGCGCCTGCCTATCGGGGGAAAAACCCAAAGCCAGTGCGGGAGGGGCGTAGATTTCACCCGGTTTCCCTTGGACCGTCGGAAAAAACTGAAAGGGGGTGGGGGGAGGGGAAAAACTAGGGGGGGAGACAAACGCAGGGTTTACACCCAACACCACAAATTTAAAAAACAATTTTAAACCAGCAATTTAGCTGGCCCCAAAATATAAACCAGAGACTGAGCAGCCCCAGGAAAGGGAAAAAATGGGGGGGGGGAAATTCCCCTAATTGATGGCGTCTCTGGTTTTTTAGGGTTTCCCGGGGTAGGCCCAAAAAAAAAAGGGGACCTAAGGGAAAATCCAGGGGTTTTAACCCCAAAAGTCAACCCCCCCCGTACCAAACCAAAATTTACACACCTGTTTCAGGACAAACAGGAGAGCCACCAAATAACAAATCAGCACCAAAAGGCGCAATACAAAGAAAACCAGAAAAAAAACTCAGTAAGAGAAAAGCTCCCGCCTAACCCCCGTCACATTCAAAGTAGCGTTAAGTAATGAACCCGCCTTTCTAAAACTAAAATCAGGGGTCAGGAAACCCGTCCCCCTTTTCAGCGGGGGGGGCTTTGCCTGGGCTTTTTTAGCTGGGGAACCCCCTTTGGGGAAACGTCCCCTTTGGGAGATGAAAACAGCCCCCCCACCGGGGAGGGGTGGGGGGCAAAGCAGGCCAAACTCCCCTTTCTCTATATCTTTGGGGAAAAGGGAAAAAAAAACGCTTTTCAGAAATTAGGAAGATCTTTTCAGTGTCTTAAGAGTAGCGAGCGCCCCTTCAGAGCGCGCATTCAGCCCAAAGGGGGGAAAAACCATCTATAAGGGAATTTTCTCTTTCCCTTTTTGGTGGTGAGGAGCGGCTTAAGGTGACGGGGTTTTTGAAGGGGGTTGCCAAATAGGCCCCCCTAATGACGGGGCTTAAAACCCCCGGAATTGAATATGGCGCAGCTTCCCCAGCTTTTTTCCCTGATCGCCTCTTTTTCTGTGTAATCGGGAAGCAGCATATAATGTCCCTTGGGGGCGATGTAGCGGACTTAGGCCTAACGCTCTGGGGCCCTATCTAGCTTTAGGACCGGGGGGGGGAGCTTTCCATAAATGCGATTGAAAAAGGAGTCCAGGGCGATGCACATCCTCCCCCCCCCGGGCCTTTCCTCAGGGCCCCTAATTTTGAAAAATTGCATCTGGGCCTCAAAAGAAAGGGCTTCCCCAATTGGGGGGGCCCTGCCCTTCCCCTGGAGATTTGATTTGTAAATGCAAGGGTTTCATCATGCCAAAAATATTTCCGGGGATTATCGTGATCTTCCTCTACATCTCTACTCTGGAAGCGATTTGTTTTTAAAGTCCTTTTCTGATGCTTTGGAAATTCCCCCCCCTGCAGGCCTTTTTTCCCTGTGATCAAGCTTCGCCAATTTTTCCTTTTTAGGGGAAATGCCCGTGGAGCTGCACCCCCTTGGGGGGCTGCTTTTCCCCCCATGGGGGCTATGGGGGCAATGAGCCAAAAAGGTTACCCTAGCCACGATGGGGCCAGCTAACAGAGCCCGGGGGGGGAGTGGGTGGTAGACCCCAATCCCCGGGGGGTCTCCCTTTTGGGTTTTGGGGCGAGGGCCCCGTTACACGTTGTCAGCAAAGGGGCTGATTTATATGTTTCCCCCCTGGGTCTTGCAGGGGGGCTTTAGCAGCCATGCGCTTTTAAAAGTGGCTGAGGGAGGGGGGGGGGTCGGGCCCGCCTTTGCCCTTTCCGCCCCCGGCGGAAAGTCGCCCTTGGGGGTGCAGGAAAACTCACGCCCCCCTTTGGCCAGGGTCTGGGAGCGGGGCGAGGGGGAGGGTTTTTTTTCTTTCCTCTCCCGATGCCCAGGGGCCGGGGAAACCCCCCCTTAGGCGTGCGGGGGCAGGGCGAAGATGGCGCCGGGCCCCCGGCCCCCCCCCCGCGGAAAGGTAGGGCCCAGGGCGTCTGGCGCTGCAAGGGGCGTCTGGCCTTTGCCCGGGGCTTCCAACCCCGTTTTCTGGAACCTCCTTTTTCCCCCTCGAAGGGGGCTGGTATCCCCCCCGGGTTTTTGCGCCTTTTCAGGGGGCGGCGCGGGGGGCTTCTCTAGCCCCCCGTCCCACTCCATTGACCCTTCCCCGGGACCCCCCCTCCCCCTGTGTAAAAAATTTCCACTATATGGTTACTGTATGGGGAAAAATACAACTGCAGAGCCTGTGTACACTGGTTTATACCCTTATAAAGGCCCCATAATTTTTAAATTATTTTTTATTAGACATATTGGTTTTTTGTGAAATGAACAGTAATAGTGTAGGGGTATTTTAGTCAATTCAGGCAGTCACTATTGGTGGTAATTTGTGGTCATGTTCTTTCGGCATAATCAGGTTTCCTTTATGTAATAGCGTTAAAGTTGGGGAATTCTGGTCTTACATAAGTGGGGGTTTTTATTGGTAGCAGTAAAAAATGGCGATTGTAAAGGGGGAGGAAATTTGCCCCTTGTATTATCTACATTTTCTAAAAGCATGTCCTGGTACAAAGGCGGAATTTATAGGGATTTTGGGAGGTTTGGGGGGGGCCCTCCAAAAAATTTTTTTTGGGGGGCCCCGGCTTTTTCTAGTTACCCCCCCTGCTTTTAGGGGCACCTTTCAAAAAGTGAGCGCTGTTAAACCCCCCCCCCCCCCAAAAGAAAAAAAACACTACTAGGATTGCAGTATTTGGATTTAAAACTGCTTGATCAAAAGTCTTTTTTACCCAAAAAATTTATACCAAAAAATAATGTTTAACTCATCCTGCAAAAAAAAAGCCCTAGACAGCTCCATACACAGAAAAAAAAAAGTTTGGCTCCAGACAAAGACGATTCAAAAAAGTGTTTCCTTTTTTTAAAAAAGGTTTTTTTTTTGTTGGGAAAAAACGAAAAAATAAAAAAAAAATTTATATATACAAAATTTGGGGAAATTTTTTTTAATTGCATCACCTGCTTAGTAAAGCTAGCTTTTCATTTATTCCCCCATGTGACTGCTTAAAAAAATAAAAATAAAAAAACCAAATACTAGGATTGGCTTAATTTTGGGTTTTAAAAAAAAAAAAAAAATGCCTCACAAAAACCTTAAATAAAAGTGATCAAAGCGTTATATGCCCTCCATAATGGTAATAATAAAAACGTCAATTCATCCTGCAAAAAACAAGCCCATAATCAGTTCCGTATACAGAAAAATGAAAAATGTATGGCTGTCAGAATAGGACACCATAAAAATTTTTATAGACATTTCTATTGTGTAAATGTAATAAAACAAAAAAAACAACAAAAAAAAAAACTATATAAAATTTACATATCATTGAAATTGTACCGAACCACATAGTAAAGTTATGGCCCAATGTCATGGCCCAATGCTAAAAAAAACAAAACAAAACAACAACTATGGGACACCTGTGCACCTAAAATGCACAATTCACCCCTAGATAAGATCCCTGTGGGCTGTTGAATCCAAAATGGGGCGACTTCTGGAAGGTTTCACCTGGTACTTTGGGGGCTTTGCAAATGCGACATGGCCGCACCAAAATCTGCGTTCTAATAGCCAAATAACACTCCGTCCCTTGTACGCCCTGCCATGCGCCCAAACAGCAGTTTACACTCACATGTAGAGTATTGCCGAACTTGGAAGAAATTGCATAACACAATTTGGTGTGCTTTTTTCCAGGATTCCTTGTAAAAATGTAACATTTTCAGCTAAAATTTAAGATTGTTGGAATTTTTTTTTTTCACAGCCTAACGCTAAAAAAATGTGTGAAACACCTGTGGGGTCGATATCCTGACTGCACCCCTGGACATATTCCTTAAGGGGTGTAGTTTCCAATATAGGTTCTTTTCAGTTTTAGCACCTTAAAGGGGATGTATCACTTCTTCAGTTGGGCTGTTCTCCTGTAGCTTGATGCTCTCACTTCCTGAAATCCAGGGGCGTTTCTTCCCCTCCCAGCTGGGTATTTCTTAACTGAAGGGGATGACATCATCCCCTCTTCACTGTTCATGCTGGCTCCAGTGTGCCCCCCCCCCTCCACATATCACTGTCCTCTCCCTATGCAGTCTTACTTTGTAAGAGCTGTTTACATACCACAGGCCTGCATTCAGTCTAAACAGTCTTCAATGAACTCAGCATTGATCTCTGACAGCTGAAGGTTTGCTACAGTTGAATCCATCCAGAGCACAGATCCGTCTCCCTTCTTGTTTACATAAGGCACCGACGCACAATTCTGCTGTTTTCTGATTGTAGCAGTAGCTGCAGTGTCAATGAGGAACAGTTAGCTGTATAGAGTGAAATTTTTGTCGGCCCATTACACGCAGGAGCATTAAGGCACCGTGGCACAATTCTGCTATTTTCTGATTATAGAGACAGCTGCAGTGTCAATGAGGAGGCAGCTAGCTGTATAGAGTGAAATTGTTGTCTGCCCCTAATTCTGAGTGAGAGGCAGGAATGCAAGCTCCATGAATACAGCCATCCGGGGGGCCCGAACAGAATGTAAATTATTAGAGCCCTCAGCTAATGAAATGCAAGAAGGTGGGATCCCACCAGCACTGGAGAAGTTTGTTTACAGAAAACGAAGATAAGGCAGACTGTGAAAACAAGACAGCTTTGCTAATGACATCCAATTGCAAAGTTGCTTGTTTTCACTGTCCCCTTATTTTGAAGGCCATTTAATGAAATTATACAACCCTTTAAAGCATCGGCAAACCTGAAATGGTGCCTAAATAAAATCATAATGAAAATGAGACCCCAGAGTCCGGTAGGTGCTGCTCCTATTCTGGGGCTTGTGGTTGAGCCAAATAGCGTACTAGGGTCACATATCTGATATCTCTGAAAACAGCAGAATCTGGTGAATCAATATTAAGTTGCATTTCCCTGCACACATCTACCGTGTTCTTGTGAATAATGGATAAAAATGGAAAATCTGCAAAAAAAAGTGAAATTTTGAAATTTCACCTCCACTTTGCGTTAATTCCTGTGAAATGGATTAATAAACTTCCTAAATTCTGTTTTGAATACTTTAAGGGGTGTAGTTTATTAGATGAAGTCATTTATGGGGTTATCTAACATACAGGCCAATCAAAGTCACGTCAGAACTCGCTAGGTCCCTAAAAAAAATGTATATTGCAAATTTTCTTGAAAATTACTACTACATTTCTAAGCCCCCTAACGTCATAAAAAAACCCAGACATTTAAGAAAAAGGATGCCAACTTACAGCAGACATATGGTAGATGCTAGTTATAAAATATTTGACTGCAATAACTGTCTTACACGCAGAAATTTTTGAAGTTTGAAAAATGGTACATTTTTCACGATACTCTGATATTTTTCACAAAGACTTTTTAGACCAAAATTTCTTACTATCTTAAAGCACAATGTGTCACGAGAAAACAGTCTCTGACTCACATGGATAGGTTAAAGTGTCAAAAAGTTATTCTCACATAATGTGACAGATGTCAGATTTCAAAAATGGGGCTCTGTCACAGAGGCCAAAACTGGCTCCGGCGGTAAAGCGTTATCCCAGTCATTAAAGGGGATGTATCGCTTCTTTAGTTCGGCTGATTCATACTGCTCTCAGTGTCAAGTCTGATATACATATATATGAGTGTCGTATACTTTTATACTTTTGTACTTTTATATGCTTCAAATCCTAATTTTTCCCTGCTACTAAACTGCTCAACTATAAGAAACTATGCAATATAAGATGGTGCCGACATCCTGTGTACCGCACCCAGATGATGTCAAATATTTTACTGGAAATCAGATGTTTTACCAGAAATAAGAGGGACTTACAGGAAAACTACCCGAGATGACGTACTGTACAGTGGCAAACCTAAACCAATCAGAAGTGGACAGCAGAAGATGTCTGATTTGTTGAAATAATAACCACGCCTTAACCATGCCCCTTCCTTTCCTGTGTATATATACTTGTGCACTGAATAAACCCCGGGGAAGTGCTGATTGGACCAGGGTGAGAGCATGAGCCGGTTTGAAACGGAACTTTGTATCTGTGTCACTCTTAGCACAGTGCACACATGCTACCAGATCGGGAGTAACTGACTGACCCGGGTATTGTCGTTTCACGGCCACGACAATCTGACGCCCAACGTAAAGGGGGATCATCGAAAGGAAAACCACAAGCCTGCTGACCCGCACAGACTGCCAGATGAACTCCTGTCGCAACCTCACTGAGTCACGGTAAGTTTACTCATATTCTATATATGTGTTTGCTTGCCTGTGAATCAGGAAGTGATAGTTAGTAATCCGGTTGTTAGACGGGTCGGTGAGTTGAACGTCTGAGTGGTACGGATATTGTGTCTTTCCTTCGGTGATCTTGAACCGCAGCACTGTGACAATTCTTTCGTTACCACATTCGGTTACTGTTACTGCACACAAGTGACAGAATTAGCAAAGAGGAAGTGAAAGACAGCCGCGTACAGTGAGGAAAAAAGGGAAGTTGTCTGTTTAATTAAAAGAAAAGGAGAGAAAATTTTTTTTCTATTCTGTTTGGAGCCGTAACATTTTACTGGGAAAGGGAAAGGAAAGGAGACAGGGCAGGTATCCACAGGACCCTTATGGTCCCATAAGTTCACTAGAGACTTGGTAGAAAATTACTCTGTTACGGAGTAATAGAGGTACACTCGAACTGCAGTTTGGGGTTGGGGACCCAACGACAAGATTATGTAACCGGAGGATGGTGAATCTTGGGCGGTAACTGTGAGTTCAACACCAGTGAGCAGCTGCACTGGTGCTGTATGTCTGATTAGTAATTATGTTGCGGCTATTTAAACGAAAACAGACTCTCCCTGCAGGGGCAAGGACGGCTGTAGAATTAGAGCGAGAGAAGGAAAGAAATATGTGAAAGAAGTGAGTCACTTGTATAAATTAGCTGGATTGCCGTCAGACGGCGGACTGCAACCCAGTATGTGGAAAGATATACTTAATACAGGCAGAGGCATGCTGGAAGATAAGGGATTATTAGAAGCTGCACAGGCTCATCTCAGAGTTGCGAGGGCTTTGCAAGTTGAAGGATATGCAGAAGTTAAGGGAGAAGGAGGAGATGAAAAATCTGAAATGCTGTTTGGTTATGTAAAATCTGATGTGCCAAAATCAAATGTAACTGCAACTGTTGATGCGCCACCGCCCTATGATGGCGCTGGAAATGGACCGGAAGGGTGGACCTGCACCACGTGTGGTTTGCAGAACCCGGACTTCCGTGAAACCTGCGTCAGCTGTGGGGCACCACGCCCTCATCTGCGCATTTCCTGTCCCACTTCCGTTGCAATGTCATCTTTGGGTGCGGACGGAAGTGGGGCAACAGGAAATTCCTGTGGCGGCCATCTTGGTACACCCTCTGGCAGCCATCTTGGTATGCCAACAGGAACTTCCTCTGGCAGCCATCTTAGTATACCCACTGGAACCCGGAACACACCCTTGTATCCGGTAATAACGACTTCCGGATCCTATTACACAGGCCCAACTTCCGCTAGGCCCACAGCACCAGAGGAGGCTCAGTCACCTCCTCCTCCGGTTGTCTCATTGTTCCCCAGTGTACACAGCCAGGAAGCCCAACTGGCTGACACGACTCAATAATGCTCAGCTCCCGGACCTCCCACTATCTGATATCACCACTCCTGATGCCCCATGGGTCCCAGTCCCATGCCTCGGTCTCATATGACCCACCCAGTTCCGAGGTAGGGGATTCTACCATTACAGAACAATGGACGGGGGTGTTTCAGAGAATGTACACCACTATGTCAGGGGGACAGATCACTCTCAGTGTGGGTTATGGAGATCTTAGTACGCTTAATGTGGGGGCCATGGTAAACGCTGCTAACTCAGATTTGGAGCATAGGTCAGGGTTAGCACGCCGGCTGTTAGAACTTGGAGGTCCCCAGATACAAGCAGATAGCAGGACCTTAGTAGCCCAAGGTAACCGAGTGGAAGTAGGGGATGTGAGGAAGAAAATTGACTCAAATCAGTCCTCTCTCTAGCTTAGACAAGTCAGACCTCCCCCACCACAGGACAAGCTCAATTTACATGTTAATCAGCACAGCTCCTTCCCCAATGCCTCTGTAGGAAGTCGCCACAGCATGGGGTCAACCCATGAAAAGATCCTCATGAATCTAATTAGCACTGAACAAATGCTAGTCCCAGCTTCAAAGACTTCAATCAATCAAACCCAGTCGGGTCGTCTCCGATATTTCATATCGATTCATAGGCGATCCGCTCATAACTGGTGCATGGCGGGTTCATATCGCAAAATATGGAGCTCCCCGCACGCACAGGCCCATTTCCCGGTTTCCAGGACGCATGGGGACTGAGATATCCAGAACCGGGCCTACAGGGTCCATAAGATAAGCATGTTTGATATCCAGGCGCCGGGTAGGCCCAGACGGTTCTGATGGTACCACCGGCTCGGTTCTGTGCCAATGCCCTGCCGAGTTATAGTCCATTTTTGGTTTTGTATCAGAAACTGCATGACCTGAGTGGGAGGAGTTCATAGACCGTCCCAGGGGTGTGTAGGGGGCTGCCAAGTGGGCTGCCCCTCGCAGATATAAGCCGGAGCCAGGCTTGGCTCTTCCTGTTTGATCCAAGGAGGGGGGTACCTGAGAGCAGGTCCAGTAACATCATCACGCAGCAGCCAGGCCACATCTGCCCCCCCGTGCGGCCGGGCACCAAGCAACAACGGTAACTTGACTTATTTTAACTGCCTTTTGTCTGTAATCCATAATTGTATTTGCACCTCTCTCTGACCTGTATATTATTATCCATCTTGTACATATTACCTGTCTAGTGTGCCCTTCAAGGCTAATTAAATCTATAAATTTTAATCTGAGTTAGTCTGTCTTGATCAACGGCCTCACATGCCTAATTCTCGGTCTATAGTATTTAGCTACCCAAGGGGTTGGTTCCTGACCCTGCTATAAGTCGGTAACGGACCGGTCTTATAACTAAACGAGCGAACTGGTGGCAGCATTGTTGTTTCCCTGTGCCAGTGTGGGCAAGGGTTAACAGTGGAACAGTATCTGGCTGACCTTGAGCTCCCCCTAGTGGGCAGCGCAACGTCGAGATACACCCCAAGTCAGGCCGTCGTCCCTCAAGCGGGCCGGCGGACTAGGCTGTTTTCGTCACAGGGTACATAGCTTTCACCGGCCCTGGTCGCCTTCCCTGCTCTATCCTGATCCATGCTGTTGGCCCAGTTTATGACAGAAACCATCCTGAAGACAGTCGCCGCTTGCTCAGGTCAGCAATATGGAAGCCTCTAGTATATGCATCCGACCAGAGCAGAGAACGCATGCCAGACAGATCAATAGCTCTGCCACTAATTTCTTCAGGCATCTTTGGGTGCCCTATGAGTGACTGTATAGAAGAAGTGGCGGACATAGTGCAACAATACATTGCAACACAACCCACCACACTTAGTGAAATCAAGATTGTGGCAAGTTCTTCAGATGCTGCTGATACTGTGAAGAGAGCCATACTACACAGGATGGAGCCCAGCATACCTGATGTCCAGCCACCCCCTACACCACCTACTTTCCAGACACAAAATTCTGAAGTTGATTCCTTTGAATATGTAAATCAACGGTCTAGAAATAATCCACTTACCCCACAGCCCATTAGGCTTGCACCACAGCCTCCAGAAACCCTGAGGATGAAACCCTCAGGTATGTCAAGTTTACCCCAAATCAAGTTTCAACTCTAGTGAACCAGCTCCCGGATCCAGAAAAGCACCCTATGCCTTTTTTATAGAAGATTGGTGCAAATACAGAAGACCTGTGCAGCAACCTGGCAAGATCTAATGGCTATACTTGAAATCAAGGCCACAGATAGCTATCTAGCTATAATAAAGGCACACCTGGATGATGCTAGACTCACCTCCACGGATTCATGGGACTCAGGCGTGACCTTATGTGAACAACTGAAGAAATGGGCACAGGACATGCTCACAGACCAAGCTGTGTCAATGCAAGATGTCAAACAAGAAGATGATGAATCTGTGGACAAATATGCAGCTCGCATCACGCAACAATTTAAAGATTTGGGATTCTCAGCTGAAAACAAGACCCATGCCTCTTTGCTGACCCGTGTATTTATGGTTGGGTTACAAGAACAATTAAAAGGACAAGATTAACTCTGTCAGGCCTGAAACTGTGACTCTATCACTGAAGGAAGCTGTTATTATTGCCAAAGGATTCCATAAAGCACTTGTCAAGGAGAAGAAAGATGGGAAGAAGAAGAAAGTAATGATGATGACCTCAGGTTCAGGGGAGGGGGGGGGAGGGGGGGGGGAGACAGACCAAGAAAGTGTTGAGTGTGTGTTACCAATGATGCCAAATCTGACTCAACAAAATCAAGTGTATCAACCTGTTCCTCAACCACCAGTACAGTATGCACCTCCGCAGACACCACCGATTTATCAACAACCCTACCAACTTTATGCAGGACATTTCTTCAAACCACAGACTCGCACCTGAGGCAGAGGCCTGCTTCCTGAGACTAAAACAACGTATTCTCGAAGCTCTTGCTTTGGGTATCTCGGACTACTCGCAACCATTCCATCTCTTTCTCTCCGTACATCATGGCCATGCCTCTGGTGTTTTGGCTCAAAAACATGGAGATCGTGTGAGACCTCTAGGATACTACTCATGCAAGATAGATCCTGTTGCACAGACTGCTCCTACTTGCCTCAGAGCTGTTGTCGCTGCACAACTCCTTCTTGACAAGAATCAAGACAACATTTTGGGACATCCTGTGACTATCTTGGCACCTCATGACCTTCAAGGGATCTTGAAACAATCCCAACAACCTCACATCTCAAAGCAACGTAACCTTCGACTTCAATGCTCATTACTGATGCCTGAAAATGTAACCTTGAAGAGATGCACTACCCTCAACCCAGCCACCCTGCTTCCTCTCTCAAGGGGGGAAGATGGAGACCTGAATATCACACAAGAAGAAGATGAAGACACTTCTAATGATCATGACTGCCTTGAACAGATGGAGGCTGAAACGTCCCACCTTCCTACTGTCTGTTTCCAAGCTGGAGAACCCTGATTATGTCTCCTTCACAGATGGATCCAGATATGCAGATGAACAAGGACGATTCCATACAGGATTTGCTGTGGTTACCTTGCATGAAACCGTAAAGGCTGCATCTTTACCTTCGAGTATGTCAGCCCAGGAAGCTGAACTTTGGGCTGTAACAGAAGCTTGCAAGCTCGCTGAAGGAAAGACTGTGAACATATACACTGACTCAGCCTACGTATATGGAGTGGCCCATGACTTCGGCCTGAAGTGGGCCCTGCGAGGTTTCCAGACAGCTAGTGGAATGCCAATCAAGAACCAAGAGACTGTTCAGACCTTGATGTATGCTCTCCAGCTGCCGGCCCAAGTGGCTGTCTTGAAAACCAAAGCTCATGGAAAAATGGAGACAGAGGAGGCCAGGGGAAATTACAACGCTGATCAGGCCACAAAGGCCGCAGCCCTCCTCCCAGTAATTCGAGAGAAAGCAGGAGTGGCTGTATACGTACTCACAAGAACAGAGAAAAAGAAGCTAGAAGAAAAGAAGAAGATAAAAGAGAATAGGATGTTAAGAAGAATGAACAGGAAAGGGAAAAAGATGAGGATGAAGACCAGAATCAAGGATAAAATATTATGAACTCAGGTGCTGACATACTGAGACAATTTCAAACCCAAATAAGCACAAAGGAAAGGAGGAGTTGGGATATGCAATGCTTGTAACCCAGAAGGACTGGTACAAACGCCACAAAAGCATCTGGCCAAACCATTGTACCCTTTCCAACGGATCCAGATTTACCACATCGAGTTGCCCAAGAGTGGAAAATACAAATATGTCCTAGTGGTGGTGAATATGTTCTCCGGGTGGCCTGAGGCCTACCCCGTCCCTAACATGACTGCAAAAACTACTGTAAAAAAAGCTGCTGACTGAATTAGGCCTCGTTCACACGGCTTATTTCGACGAGTATTTGCCGACGGATTGACGATCGTCAATCAGACGGCAAATCCGTCTCCGAAATAAGTCACAGCCTATTTCTATTGATTTCAATAGAAAATACGGCTCGTCGTTCACACGACGCGGTTAGTTCCGTTCCGGATTGCCGCCGCGGATTGACGACGGCAAACCGGACGGAAAAACAATTCACATGTCAATTATTTACGGACGGATTCACCACCTACAATGATTGGAGATGGTGAATCCGTCGGGAAATCAGTTAAAAATACGTGCCACATTAGTGACACTTATTTGCAACTGATTTTCAACTGATTTCAGAACGTATTTACGATCGGCAATCCGTTGTAAATACGTTCTGAAATAAGCCGTGTGAACGAGCCCTTAGTGTGCAGATTCGGAATCCCAGAAGTTACAGAGTCTGATCAAGGACCTGGATTCACAGCAGAATTAACCAGAAACATTTGGAAGCTAGTAGGAGCTGACCTTGGATTGCACACTCCATACCATCCCAGAGCTCGGGAAAGATCGAAAGGGTGAATGCCACACTCAAAAACAAAATTCTCAAAGCCAGTAAGGAAACATCACATCCATGCCAGAAATCCTACCCATCGCCCTGTACTCTGTCCGAAACACCCCTAGACAGCCCACTGGTCTCACACCTTATGAGATATTATTCTTAGGCCCGCCTAGGTTAGGACAATACTATCCACAACAGTTGAGTGCAGGGAATGATAACCTTGTAAAATATGTTATAAGTCTGTGTAATGAATTGAAACCAACCCATGCCACAGTGTTTTCCTCTATTCCAGATCCTGACTCAGATCAGAGCACCCACAAACTACAACCTGGTGATTTTGTGTGGGTAAAGAAACATGTCAGAGATTCTCTGGAACCTAGATTTGAAGGACCATACCAAGTTCTTCTGGTATCCCCAACCTCAGTGAAACTAGAAGGAAGACCTACTTGGGTGCATGCCTCACACTGCAAGAAAGCTCCTGGAGTCAAGAAATCATCATGAATCACTCCTTTATCCTTTATTACATTTGTGTTGTTTGGGTGTGTCTGAAAATACAAGGGGAACGGCCTAGGGGGTTGGCTGGTGAATTCAAAGTTAGGGATCAGAATAAACCAAGACTCGAACCAATAATACCACAAATAAAGATAAACAAAGGTGTAGATTGGATAAATAGTATCCATTATAACCAACAGAGATTTGTAAACCACACCCGAGATATCCTGCGAAACATAATTGAGCAATTAGAAGCTATATCAATCATGGCCTACCAAAATAGCCTAGCATTGGAAAATATCTTAAAAGACACTCACAAGGGGGAATTGTGAGAAAATAAAGTATGAAGGTTCCTTTAGGAGTGACCGTTCTTGGCTTCCAGACCCTAGAATTTCTATCAGTCTTTATCCCTTATTTTTCCAGTAAAAACATGTTCACCAAGTTTTCCAGGTTTCCCTAACATGGATTGCCAGCAATCCACAAAACTGTCACTGCTAGGGACTGCTCTAAGGTAGCACCTGGCGGTCATGTGGTCAACCCCCGTCATCCTCACCATCAGAGGCAATGTAGAAGAGACCGGCGATCGCTTAGTTACGCCCCCTTGGAGCAAGCCTGGCAGTGATGCAGTGGGTTTATTACCCGCTCCACCTGTCCAGGTAGCCATCTAAACACGGTGAGACATATTCATTCTAGCTTAAGTTTAACAGGTGAAGAGGAACGAAGCGCATTGGAACAGATCATGGGGTTCACACAAAATTCGGGAAAAATTAGTATTCAGGGGGGATTATCAAGTCTGATACACATATATATGAGTGTCGTATACTTTTATATACTTCAAATTCTAATTTTTCCCTGCTACTAAACTGCTCAGCTATAAGAAACTATGCAATATAAGATGGCGCCGACATCCTGTGTACCACACCCAGATGACGTCAAATATTTACTGGAAATCAGATGTTTTACCAGAAATAAGAGTTACAGGAAACTACCCGAGATGACGTCTGTACAGTGGCAAACCTAAACCAATCAGAAGTGGACAGCAGAAGATGTCTGATTTGTTGCAATAATAACCATGCCTTAACCATGCCCCTTCCTTTCCTGTGTATAATATACTGTGCACTGAATAAACCCCAGGAAGTGCTGATTGGACCAGGGTGAGAGCATGAGCTGGGTTTGAAACAGAACTTTGTATCTGTGTCATTCTTAGCACAGTGCACACATGCTACCAGATTGGGAGTAACTGACTGACCCGGGTATTGTCGTTTCACGGCCACGACATCAGCTTCTCAACTCTAGAAATGCAGGTGCGTTTCTTCCCCTCCCAGCTGGGTGACATCACCCCCCTTCACTTTTCACTTATTTTGTAAGAGCTGTATACATACCACAGGCTGCATTCAATCTAGACTGAGCACTGATATCTTCTCCTCTCACAGCTAGAGATTTGTTACGGTTGAATCCAGCTTTCTATGAACAGCACAGATCTCCCTTCTATGCAGGAGAGTTAGGCATCAAGACACAACTGTGCTGTTTTCTGATTGTAGAATCTGCTGCAGTGTGTTTCTGCTAGGTGTGTAGAGAAATTGCTACGGCCCCTAACGCCGAGTCAGAGAGGCAGGGATCGACACACAATTGTGCTGTTTCCTGATTGTAGAAGCCCTGAAGTGTTATTCTGTTTCTTCTGGCTGTGCAGAGTGAAAATGTGCCGATCCCTTACTTTGAGTGAAAGGGGGGAATGCAACCTCCATGAATACGGCCCACTGGGGGCTGAACAGCTAGTAAAATGCTAGGAGGAGGGATCTGACAAGCACTGGATATCCGTGTAAACAGAAACAGAAGATAAGGAAAACTGTGAATACAAGACAGCTTTGCTAATGACATCTAATTGCAAAGTTGCTTGTTTTCACTGTCCCCTTATTCTGAATACTATTTAATGGAATGATACAACCTCTTTAATATTTAGGACCTATCCATGAAACAAGTGATCTATATTAAACTGGTGGGAGTCCAATAATTAAACACATAGGGGAAACCAGTCTTGAATCCTTGAATCTGCTGCATTAAAAAATACACATCAAAAGGCATCTATTACATAATTGCACACTAAATCCATTCCTTCTGGAATTAAGATATTAAAACACCATTAACAATAGGTAGTTATGTGAAATTATTATAGATTCCAAAAAATATGTAATAATTTTTTTTATATATAGAACCAACAGCTGCATTTGTTAAACAATTATTCGGTGCACAAATTTATATTCTTTATTTTTTATACACATTCAAACAAGGGAAAAAAATTGCCATCAATGTTAAAGGCAAATAAAAAAAAAAAAAAAAAACTTAAATAGCCATCTTTAAATACTTAATTTCAGTTGTGGGGCACTAAATCTCCCGCCATCGTTAATTGCTTCCTGGATAACCCCTACTTGTTTCCCTCATTAGAAGAAGCATCCGAGATTCATCCCTTTAAATTTTCACACTTTGCCATCTTATTAGAACACTGAAAACTCTTACATTCCAAACATTTTAGGACATCGTAAAGTAAGGCAGCAGTTTAATGGTACAGGATATTATGTGTCATCTCCAGGAAATAAAAATGTTTTACTTTCGTGGGAGTTATTAGTTATACGAGAGTTCCATCATTACTCAATTCCAGCAGCCCTTGAAACATGTCCAAAAGCCGCAATATATATACACGATATTACTCTCGTACGACCTGGGGATTTTTATCTGGGGCTTCCACATATCTTCATAAAAATATATATAAATATTAGAGAAAAAAATATATTCTAAAAAGGAAAAAAAATTAAAAATTACAAAAACCTGTGTGTGTATATATGTACATACACATTCATATACACACACATTTATTTATAAGGTGGATTTGTTGTTCCGGAAATATCGCATGGGTGCTCAGGCTTGCCTTTATGACACAGTTACAGGTCTATGCTTCCTTTTGCTTTAAATTTCTTGGCTGATCGCTCACTAGCTCTCATCTGAAGCTTGCTCCCGTAGATGTACGAAATAAATCCGTCAATTTCCACACTGAAGACGCAGTTCAACTTGGGAACAACTATCAAGCAGATAGAAAAAAAAGAATTAGTGAACAGCCCGTAAATTAAGAGATGGGAAATTAGATCCCAGTAAAAGTGTCTTTGGAGATATTGCTGCGATCATTGTGAGAAATGTCTCGGTTATGGTTGTCTTCAAGGTAACATTATCATAGCCTTGTACTTGGGCCACAAATAAAACCTGGATAACTTAACAAATGAAACCAATTTTCAGCATATGCCCACAGACAAAAGGCTCTTTGTAATAAAGTGGACACCCAGATGTTAAAGGGGGTTCCACCACAACTTTGTTTCCCCTCCTCAATTTGGCACATATGCTGAAGGTAAACACTTTTTAGGTAAATCTTTGCACCAAGTAGTTAGATAACATTGGTTCAAAGTACTGGTGTTAAAGAAGTTCCCGAATCAGTGCTATTCAGTGTTGTAGGTTGGTCAGCCATCTCAGAGGATGAGGAGGGCGGCGCTTGTGCTCTGCAATATTGAAACTTTCATAGAAATGAATGGGGAGGATGGCTATAAGCGCCACCCTCTTCATTCTCTGAGGTGGTTGACTTGTAGCTTGCACTAGCAAGCTGACCTGCAGTGCTGAAAACCCCCTTTAAGATCCTAAATATTTCATACCATACATGGGGCCAAATAACAGGATGTAGCCACTTCTGCATTCTTGTATTTAGTTGTTTTTCCTCCCAGCTTTGGAAAGAACCATTACTTTACTATTTCTCCGCCTAAATATTTCTATTTAGTTTTTTTGTAGTGCAAAGCAAAAAATGTAAAAAAAAAAAAAAAAATATTCTGCCATAATTGTACAAACCCATAAAATAAAGTTGTCTCAGTATTACAGTACTGTAAAGGTGCTGTCACACCAAAACCAGACTGTGTGAAAGCACCCTAAAGTGAAAGAGCAAAACAAAAACAACACACACACCCAAAAAAAAAAAAAAAAAAAAAAAAAAGAAGGGGGGGGGGGGGGGGGTTTCCCAGCTGCATGCAATTAAAGTTTAGTCATTGTATAACAAAAAGTTTAAATATTTTGTGCATTAGATCTTTATTAAGATCTCTGTAGTCCGTGAATTATGATTTTAATTGACTTATCCATTTTGTATCCCAAGGTGTTTCTTTGACATAAAAGTGTAATATGCTTTCAACTCTTTCTCGCTGCAGAAATTTTTTTGATTTGTCTATCTACATTGATGAGTGCTGGTTATTTGCCGGACAAAATATATTTTTAAAATTGTACCACTGACCATACTGGGAAACTCAAAAAACGTATTGTGGGACAGCGAGTGTTAAAAATTCCAGTGATAAATTATTAGCACTTTTGTTATGTTTAGGCATTATTTTGTAAAATAATAAAAAGCTTTTTTCCATTCTTTAAAATTTGCTGCATTGCAACTACTTTCTGTGACCATTAAAGGGAATTTCTTGCTACAAACATATCTGTAATGACGGGGACAGTACAAATAAGCACTAATGCAACTGGTTTGTATTACCTAAAATGTTTAGTATAGCAGCCATTAACTAATCTGTGTGCAAATAGAGCTACTTCTGCATCCTGGGTTCGGGTCAAGTCTGCTGTGCTGGGATTTGCAGCCTGCATTTAGTGCAACCTCTGGTCGGGACATGCCCCGTACTGTGATTGGCTGTCGTGCTCTCTGTGTGTTCACTCCCCTCTAAGCTGTGTGAAACAGGCTGCTCGTGCGCCTCTCACAGTGACCGTTGTGATGTAAAGGATCTGGGCAATTACTGAGTCTCTTTAGCTGCTATATTCACTCCCCCCAGCCATATAAAACACCCTTATACACTCTGCCTGATAAAAGCGGGGGAAGCACAGTGCATTTCTCACATTTGTTTTAGAAGCTCAGGCTGTATCTATACCTGTTTACACCAATGCAGGCGTTCTAGTTACAAGGATTGCTTCTGGAGCCTGATAGGCGACTATCACAGCGCTCCAGGTATGATAACCGACCATTGCTGTGACATCCACTCCCTCCCACAGAAGGAAGAGGACTAGGAAGGAGCAGGGAGGTGGTGTGATGATATCACTACTGCTCAGTGAAGGAAGACACGCCTACCGGAAGGAGAAACCCGCCCCTCGACTTGAACATCTAAGCCAAAGAAACTGCTCAGATGAATGCAAAAGTCTGTAGTGAGAAAACCCCTTTAACTTGTTAATTTTTCCATCTATGGACCTGAATGAGGGCTCTTTTTCTAAATGCTGAAGTGCAGTTTTTATAGGTTCCATTTTGGGATACTTTTTTTCAAAAAAGGGACAAAGGGACAAGAAAATTCAGTTTTTACACTGGATATATTTTTTTCTTTTAATAGATTGATCTTTTGGGAACACGAATACCAATTTTTTTTTTTTTAAAAAGAAGTTTTATTTTAAGTCCTCTAGGCGTACAAAAGTCCAATTACAGTGTAATGGGAGCTATGTATGAAGGTAGTCATTCTGGTGCACAATGTTGCATGCTAAACCACGCCCTGTTTCAATTAAGCCATTCCCCTCTATCAGATACATCGCAAAAGTATCTTTACTAAAATGCATAATAAGTGTGGAATAAACCGTGTACGACAATATTTTGTTGCGAATTTCTCCAGAATTCCGGCACACTTCTAGTAGTAAATGTGCCACAATATCTTTCTGGGAGGGGAGGGGGGGGGGGGGGTGCATAGCTAAAAATGACAGTGGTGTCTGTTCAGGATCCCTTCCGAATACATTAAATCAATGCCTATAACCAGGGCAGCTCCACCATTGTAAACAACGGCAACATAATTTACTTAGCTGAATCCGTGTTTATGTCATGTATGGATCTTAAAGGGGTTGTCTCATCTCAAAGTTTCATAGGAGCATGAATGAAATAATGCTGCTTTGCTCTGTCATTTCCAGGTCAATCTGTCTAATTAGCATATGAGCTCCGTGTATTCAGACTTCTGCCAATTAAAAAAATCTCATGCAGTCAGGACCAGGGAAGCTTCTTCGGTGAAGTAAACATGAGTAATTACTGGGTTTTGTCTGAAAGATCAGATAACAAACAAGCTCTCACTGTTCTGAGTTCTGTGCGGCCATTGTGATGAGGTCTTTCCCTGCTATCAGATAGAACAAACAGCAGGGGTGGGGGGAAGAAGTACACAAGACGGTCACTTGGGGAACAAGATAGCACAGAAGGTTCTAAAATCACTTGTAGCTCCTTAACAAAAAAAAAAAAAAAACAAACAAAAAAAACCAAACACACGAACTCTCTATATTTGGAAAACATCTTTATTTAGTGATCCCAACATGTAGAACGCTAATCTTTGTCACGAACCCCCCCCTTTAAGGGCATGTAACCAGATTGTTCATGGAGGGGGGGCCCTAATGTCTCAGCTAGCATAAGTGGAAAAAAAAATATGAGAATGTAGCTTTGACTATGCGTGAATCTTTCGGTCTAGGATTGTGGTAATGAACACTGAACGGTCTCTTGGGATTTTGCTTCTGAAGCCTTCTTACCTTTTAATTTATCTTCTTTAGTGATGATTTTAAAGATGTGTTTTGATTCTTGCAGTATGATTCCAGTAAGTCCTACATATGACGGACATTTCGACTTAAACACTGCAGACAGAAAGAGAAACAAGAGAAAGTCAGACAGCCAAAAGTGACTCAAGGCTATACTAATGCCAGCCATTACATGCTGGGGAATAAAGTGCTCAGGCGGTATTAAAAAAGACACGCTTAGGTACACCATCTCAGCTGACAGCATCCCACAGGGTTACAAACATTTAACAAATGTAGGCGATAGACTTCACGTTAAATTTTTTTTTATTAGTCATTGAAGTCCGTCAAAACACCACAGAGCGACATCACTTACAGAGATGATTCATCAGGCTCCAGCATAAAAAAGAAAAAATGCCTGTGGCTAAAGCTGACATCTCGAACAAATATAGCTGGATCGGATACAGAAAATCTTTTCCAGATATTTAGGTAGATAGCCAAAATCCATAACGTCGAGAGTAATCACTTTATTTATCTTAACTGGTTTGTGTTATTATTCAAGATTCAGGCTGATGACCCCTGTTGAAGAAGCAATGCAAACAATTTGATCCAGCAACCACTCTCTGGAAAAAATTCTTGTTAAAAAACCCTTCATATGCTTTAAATACATTTTAAATACTTAAAATCGGGTTTTCCAAGTCTTTTAAAAAACCTGCCTTTCACCTCCAACTGTTCAACTATAGAAAATTAATCTGTACCTACCTCTCCCATCACCACCGTTTCGGCGCTGCCAAAGCTCCCTCCCTTCAGTCCCTCACGGATGACACCATGTTACTGTATCACATGATGCTGCAGCCAATATATGGCCTCAGCATGTGAGCATAGGGGTCACAAATTATCTACAGAATCATGTAATCCATGAATGTGACTTCATCAGTGAGGAATCGGGGAAAACCACTGGAACGGTGGTGATGGGAGAGGTAAGTACGGTTAATTTTCAATCTAAGTCCAGTGGGAGAGTTTTTTTCTGGAAAACCCCTTTACGGCTTGCTACAGGAGACGATTTCACTGACATTTCAGAGGATAGACTCCTAATTCATAGAGCTAAACAAACAGCTAGTCCACTTTTATGCATCTCCCCTAAGTCACTCGATGATCAAATTACCAATGAGGGTACATAAACTACGGAGAGACAAAACCATATTGTATCAGAACAAAACCAATAGGTATCTTTCATATAAGGCTTAAAGGGGTTGTCTCGCTACAATGATTGGGTTTTAATTAAAAGATCTTTAAAAAACAAGCAGCTTTGCAATATATGTTCATTACAAATGTCCTACTGATTTTGAGCTAGCCCTGTTAGTATTACTACATCAGCTTCTCAAATCTCTATAGTAGCCGACCTGTTGATCCTTATCTTACTGGCTGTCAGGTCTGAATGACTCATCACCTTTGAAGACAGGTCAGAGCAGAGAGCCCCTCCCTCACAGAATGCTTCTGTAGTGCAGGGAGGGGGGAGGGAGGAGGGAGGACTCTGGGGTCTGTGTCCAAGCTGCCTGGATTAACCCTGTGTGTGCCTGCTTCCTCCTGCTCTCTACACAGATAGATGTGACAGCAGTGACCCTGTCTGTTACTATAATCATGATATGTCTTTGGAACTGTGACTATACTAATACTATACAGATCAGGGGGCATGTGAATACTTTATGCTCTCCTGTATTAGTGAGACATCCTGAGTATAGTAACACTTCCCTTGTTGTTGCTGGAGATGTGGAGACTTGTAAGCTAAGGGGGGGATATAGGAACACATAAATCCCCTCTGCTCTATTAGCACACAGTTTCTATTCCTCTCTACACTCCTAATCAGCCCTCTCCTGCAACGGGACCTAGGAGGGCACCCCCAAGGGTAAACTCTGAGACAAACCCCCCCTCCCCCCCCCCCCCCTTGTATAAAGTTACGTAGCTGCCTGTTGCTGTGGGGGGGGGGAGGGAGCAAAACAGACAGACCAAGAACACCCCCTCAGTTCAACTTACCAGGGGACACTGACAGGCTGAAAGCTCGTAATGAACAACCCTTTTTTAAAAAACCCCATGGGGTTTTACTCCCCAATCCTGATGTACTAAAAAGTTTTCTCCTTAGTGGAATTTCGCCTAATTATTGTTAATAACATGAGCAGGGTGGCATGAGCTAGCCATTAATATACAGTTCCTCTACGTAGATTTCCTATATGGAGATACTGATGTAGGCTCAATAACATTGGCACTATGCAAATCAGTGAATTTCAAATTAACATCATTACTGTTTATTAACAGTTTTTAACCCCTTAACGACCACCTGCCGACTTTTGGCATTGCAGGTTGTTTGCAGCAACATCTTTTGGTGTCGCTGCAGACATCGGGGTTTGCGGCACCAGGTGATGCGCACCTGAGAACAGACCCCCCCGGCTTAAAAAAAAACCCCCTTTGATTTTTCACAGTTAAAGACCAAAGCATAATAAAAGGGCTTTCCTCTGTCTGTCGGGGTGATCGGGTTTTTTCCCGTGACCTACAAGATCTCGGGGGGAAAGCCACGGGGCATCCCTGGGGCCCCAAGAGTAGCCCCGGGGCTGTCTGTGTTTTCCCCCCACGACCAAGGCGACTGACGCTCCCTGTGTAAAAACTGCCAGATTTGTAAAGTATTAGTAATGAAATGCTATCACTAAGTGTAAAAATAACCCCCCCCCCCCCCAAAAAAAAAAAAAAAAAAAAAAAAAAACAAAAAAAAAAAAAACAGTTATCCCTTCATAGGATTTAATAAATAAAAAAATTGTGCATTACATTACAAAAAAAAAAAAACCTACACACAAAGGTACTACTCGACTGTAAAAAACCTGTAAATTTTAATAAAACAAGTGTGAAATGTGAAGGTTAAAAAATAAGTGAAAGAAAAAAAATTTAAAAAACTTTTCCCCCCCCAAAAAGGACAACTTGTCCGAATAAATCACCCTCAAAACAACATTTTCATTTAAAAAAAAAAAAAGTTAAGACTGTTAAAAAACAAAAGGGGAGGAAAACTTAAAAAAAAAAAAAAAAAAAAAAAAATGTGCTGGTCATTAAATACTTTTTCAGGCGTTCGGCTTAAGGTTTTAAAACTACATTTAATTATAAATAGAGTTTTTTTTGTTTTTTTTTTTAAACAAGAATTTTTCTGTGAAGTGGTTGATTAATCAAATCATTTGCATTGCTTCAGTTAAAAGTCGTGGCTTCAAACTTTTTGTGCATCCACCCAACTGCAAAAATGCTAGGTGAGTGGACTTCATCAGGGAACAAAAATATATTTGAAGGTGATCTTCTGTGGGGGAGAAAATGTAACTGTCTTTCAAATGTTTCAGGAGGGATAACCAACTACTTTATGGGTAATTAACATTGTTGTAGATTCTTGTTAGATCTAACAAAACCTTTGGAACTAGGAAAAAATGTTAAGTAAAGAGGGGTTTAAATTTTTGGGGTTAGACTCAATGCCCAAAAAAGGTTAGTCTCTGGGATTCTGAGAATAAGAGGCTGGTATTTTTGCATGTTCTCTGGCAGCAGATAGATCTTTCTGGAAAGACAATCATGTTCAATGACATTTTGAAAACTTCTTGATATAAAAAAGGACCATTTTTCTGGATCCAGGTTCTGGCTGCTGAGAAAATCTACACCATATTTTTTTTAAAGCCTGTTAGAGAAGTAATGTCCCTTTCTGCCAAGGTCAAGTTTTCATATCAGACCTTTAAGTATCAAGAATCTCATGCCCTACTGTGGTCTAAAAAAAGAGAAAGCTTGTTTTAATGTTTCGCAAAATCTTCTTAATTCTCAGTGGTTTGAGGATTGATAGTTTAGGTCTAAATTCTAGGGGAACCCCCGGGTTAAAAAAATTTCCCACGAAGACAGAGGGGGTTTCTTTAAAAAGGGGTTTTATCATTTTATTAAATAGTCTTTTAGAATAAGGGGACAGTGAAAACAAGCAAAATTTTTTCAAAAATTTGATGTCATTTTGCAAAGCTGTTTTTTGTTTTCATAGGGGAAAAAAAATTTTTCCCTATCCTGTTTTAAAAAACGTATCCAGTGCTGGGTTTGGGTCCCTTCCTTTCATATCACTAGCCGAGAGCTCATTTTTACAAATCTGTTTAGCCCCCGGTGGGCTGTATTCATGGAGCTTGCATTCCTGCCTTTCACCCCAAAAAATAAGGGACCGGCACATTTTCACTTCAAACAAACCCGAAGGAAAAAAAGAATTACACTGCCCAGGGCTTCTACAATCAGGAAAAGCCAATTGGTGTGCGGGGATCCCTGCCTCCCTGCGAAGGGAGATCTGTGCCGTTCTTAGAAAGCGAATTAACTGTAAAAATTCCATCGTGGGAAGGAGATCAGTGCTTAGTCTAGATTTAATGCAGCCTTGGAATATATAAAGCTCTTACAAAATAAAACTGATAGGGGGAGAAAACATACATTGGACTCGAGAGGGGGGGGGGGGAATTGGGGGCCCAGCTGAACAGTGAAGGGAGGGAATATTCACCCACTGGGAGGGGAAGAAAAACCCCCTGCATTTCTTTTAGAAGCTTTCATTATGAATCAGTCAAACAAAAACGATACTCCCCTTTAAGGACAAAACATAAACAAATTGCCCCCCCAAAACACTTTGTTTTTCTACAATAAATTTCAACCGGGGCCCCCATTTGGATCCACCCCAGACCTTTAAGTAGTGAAGGAAAAAATAAAACATTATTTCCCCTGGCGCAAAACCGGGGTTTAGCTACCAAGCAACTCTTTCCCCAAAATTTTGGAACAATTATTATATCTTGTCATCTCTTCTCACTGCCACTATTTTCACCATCAGTTTTGGGAAAACTATGCAGCGGTAGCCCTAAAGGGTTGGTTGTAAAAATTAGAAGTGCAGCATTTCTCCCAAGACTATTCTGCTGCAAGCCCAAGAGAATTTTTGAGATATACCTTGAATTAGGATGTGGTAACGCACAGCCTTTAGGTCTAAGAAGTAAATTTCTGATTTTTTCATTAATTGGAAAGCTGGATATTTTAACTTAATTTGGATTTTTTTTTTGTATGCAATCCATATGTTTAGGATTTTCAGATTTATTGTAGTCTTTTGAGACCTATTTGGCTTCTTTAAAATATTTCAGAAACATTCTGGAATAGTGTCATGTTCTCTATTAGGGCGAGTTAGATTATAACAAAAAAAATAGGTTATAGGTTGATTTGCAATTATAAACATTTGCTTGGTGATATGAACACCATTTTGTGCCCATTCTGAACACTATCCAAGACCCGATGGTGGAAAAGAAACATTTCAACCTTTTCCCTACTTTGGCATTATTATTTATAGTAGTTGTCTAGGACATTATTTTTTAAATGGCATACTGCTGCCTTTTACAAATAAAAAGCTTTTGTTAACTCTTAATACACATTGCTAGTAGGTACCCCATCCCAAGACGGTGACTCTATTGGCACACATATATGGTCATCCAACCACATGGTGCCAGTATTTCAATTACAAACTGGCACAGAACATGCTAAGACATATACATATATTATACATATAAAAATAATCACACTTAGGCAGAGTTCACATGGCTTATTCACGGCGTTATTGCGGGACGGATTTCACCCGCAATTACGCCGTGTGCTCGGGAGCCGGCAAGACATTCATTATCCAAGGCGCGTATACTGCTGTGTATATTTGACATGTCACTTTCTCCCCGCATTTCGTGAGCAGGGAGAGGAGACTCAATCCATAGTTCTCTATGAGAACTGTGGATTGCCGTAATGACTGGGACGGATTTCTGCCCGTAATTCGCGCAGTACGGCGTGAATTACGGGCTGAAATCCGTCCCAAAATAAGCTGTGTGAACATAGCCTTAGATTTTGCTAATGTTCTGCATAATATGGTTTGGGAAATTAGAGCTAAAGATCAACACTGCACAAGAAAACAGTGGCCTCAAAGAAAAAAAAAAAAAAACAAAAAAAAAAAAAACACACACACACCCTGTGGTTGACATGGAAAAGATCTTAATGCCACTACTGCCTATCAAGCTCGGTTTGATATAACAATTTGTAAAGGCACTAAAAATAAATGGAGCGTGTTTCGGCTACACAAGTAAAGAATTTTCTTCACGGCACGTGGAGTGCAAACTGGGAAAAATTTTTATTAACTTTAAAACAGGGGGTTATGAAGAACAGCATTTCAAAGAATTTATGGACAACACGAGGTACATGGTTTTCTCATTTTTGTATGGCTGTAAAGAAGTTCCTTCCTATAAGGCGGTTAACTATGGTGAACGAATGGAAAATAAGCTCATGTCTTTTTGTACACTTATTTGTAACACCAAACTGCATTACCTCCACAGTCATTTGAAATGATTTGTACATGGTCCTGATCATGTTAGCAACGAACAATGTGAGCGATTTCACCAGGAAATAAGGACTAAGGAAGAATGGTACCTTGGACGGTGGGATATGCATAGGATGGCAGATTACTGCTGAAGAATGCAGAGCAAAAAGAAGCATCTCATTGCAGGAAATCACAGAAATGTGATGATTTCAGCAACACGCCTGTACAAAGAAACTTCTGTTTTGTTGTTCGTGTACTGAGCTTTTTGGGACTTCTTACCTCCAACTTTTGACTGTTATTAATTTTATGTATAATAAAAAACTAATTTATACAGATATAGGTCATGTCATATCTTGATTAGTAAACCTAATGGAAAAAAGGAATGCCATTTTCAGAATTTATGACCCTGTAATACCCCAAGAAGATTGTAACATCTCCGTCACCAAAAACGGTTTCCCCTAGGTTTAAGATATGACAAATTTTGTGGGAGAGGTGCTTAACAAAATTCCACCTTTGATTTTATCTGCAGGACCTAAGGGCTGCCCATTATGTGCTGATAATGTTAAAAGATCAGAAAACTGCCCCCCCACTTGGATGGATTTCCGTCTTGCCTCTGGTTCTGACATCAAAGTTTTCCCTTTCCGAACTCATCTACCTCTAATGTCATCCCCATGGGATGTACTCTAAAGAGACTTTTTTTCATCCAGAAAACTTTCCATTACTAGCGGTCTAAATATATACTCACCCTTAAACAGATTAGCAGAATTTATTTTTTGGAACGTGTATTGCCTGACTAGAGTATCATCCACAAGACCCTACAAAAGGAGTAAGGGTGCTTTCACACGGTGCGTTTTTGATGCGTTTTTTTGTGCAACAATGTAGATCATTAATTGCTGTGCCTTTCTGCACAAAAAACGCATCAAAAACGCACTGTGTGAAAGCACCCTAAATGACTATTTCAACCTTGGCCACAAATCTGACAGATTCTGCAGAAGCCCAAAAATCATGGATCTGATTATGAGAGGTTTGATCATTAAAGGGAACATGTCACATAGGCGATGCCTCCCTTGCTGAGGACAGTACAGGCAGACCCCGACTTACATCTGTCCCCTAGTTACAGAGACTTATGGGGCATGCTGTCACTTGTATTTCCATGTTCCACAGCTACTCTCTACTGTGGAACAACAAGTTCCAGCATGCCACAGCAGCACGAGGTGAAATCTTCCTAACAGGGGCACAGACAGCAAAACAAATGTGAAAAACCCTTCCCTGCACGATCCAAACCTTTTGTGCTACAGTTACATTTAATACATCTACCTGTTCCGACTAGATACAAATTCAACATAAGAACGAACCTACAGTCCCTATCCAGTTCGTAACCCGGGGACTGCCTGTATAAGCTAGTGACAGACATGCTGCTTCCAGCGCAGTGTTCCTTATTTTATAGGATGCAGCAGTTTCAGAGCATTTAGGGCCACATGTATGAAAACTGTCTAGGTCTAAAACTCACTTTGTTGCCCATAGCAACCAAACAGTGTGCCTCTCTCATTTTTCCAGAGGACTATATGTAATGAAAGGGACACTCTGATTGGTTACTATGGGCAACAAAGTGAGTTTTAGACCTAGAAAGTTTTCATACATGTGGCCCTTCATGCTCAAATCTGGCAGTTTGCAGCCTGTTCTGCCACAGAGGAGTCCGTTTCATTTCCTCAACAGGCATTAGCCCTGTTAAGGTAGGATTTCCCTTTTTAATCCATTCCTGATCCAGTTGCTATCTCTGTTCTAAATCATGGTATAAGTTTGCTGTAAACAGCTGGGATCCCAAGAATCACCATCCACACAGATTGTCTGGAAAGCAATTCTGTCTTTATTATCAGGAAGTAGAAGCTTTTATAGTATGTGATACGTATATATTGTGTTGTTTGCTCATTGATTGACATTTGATGGGACGAGTTAATAAGAATTCAAGCACGAGTTCATTTATGGCAATATACATTTTCTGCATGCTTTGCACAATGTGAAACCGTTCGAGTTGTTAAACCGTCCGAGTTGTTTTACTGTGCCGGATACTGGATGTCGAAACAGGGATCTCTATGCCAGTTGTCTCTGCTTTTTCCTTAAGCTATCTTCTTAGTAATCCATAGTGAATCCATTTTAATGTCTTCAGCATCATTCAGGACGGTACTTCCTGAAGGAAATTTTCTTGCAAAAAGCTGTGCATTTCAAGCATATAATATCGGATTTAACTGGTCAAGGGTAATAAAGATAGAGACTGATTCATGCAAATAGTATATAGACAGTTTCTAGATATAATCAATGAATATGAAAGGTACAGAGTTCTAATGTTTTGAATCAATTCTTATTGAATTATCACACACCCAGTAAAATCAACCTTTTAGTTTGACTAGATTAAAACCTGTGAATAAACGACGCGTGGGTGGGGCCAACACCTGTTCATGAATAAACTGGATTTTTTTTCTGACAGTACAGGCTGCAAACTGCCAGATTTAAAGGGGTTTTATCGTTTCATCATTTGGCAGCCGTTTATACTGGTTGCTAAGGAGAGCTTATGAAATGGAGGGGCAGGTTTCTCCACCCAGCAGGGAGTATCTTCTCTCTGCAGACACGTCCCAAAGTGTTCACGTGAGAATTCAGTGGGGGGAGGGGAGAGAATCATTGGAAGTGAAAATTTTAGTGTAACTCGATAGTGTATACCTACATTTCTCGCTCTCTCTGCATACTTTGTAACTAGAATGGGCATGTGACATTCAGGACTCTGGGAAAGATGGGCGATTTTTTTTTTTCTCTCTCTCACACACACAGTGATATATTCTGCAGATTATTATACCTCTGACCTCTACAGATCTGCAGAACAAAACTATATGCTTTATCTGTTTGTGTTCACATGGGACTGCACAAGATCTCTCTCTCTGCTGCAGGACCGCTGTCAGTGAACGCAGCAAACCCCGCACAAGTGAAAGCACACATTAATTCTCTCTCTCCGTTCACACATGTACCTGCACGCTGCCGTGCACTTCTTCTCCGTGTCACGCACGTTCTCGAATATGATCAGAGACGGCACCTGCCCAGAACTCAAGTGCACACATGTCCCTGCTCCCTCCCATACACAGCCTCTCCCCTGCTACTCCTTCTGACCCGCGCTACCGAATACCACCGGGGGCAGGACCTTTTTTCATAGAATATGAATAACACAAAAACTTTTTTTCCCACTCATGGTTAGTGGTTGGGTGAAGCCATTTATTGTCAAACTACAGGCAGTCCCCTAGTTACAAACGGAGACTTATGGGGCGTGGCTGACATTCAACACTGAGTCACGCCCCATGATAACCAAGTGCCAGCATGCCACAGCTGCACATGAGATACAGAACGTTAGGTGAAATCTTCTAAAAAAAGGGGCACAGACAGCAAAACAAAATGTAAAAACTGTTCCCTGTACTATCCAAAACTAAAAAAAATTTTGTTTTGCTGTAATTACATTTAATAAATATACCTGTTCCGACTTACATACAATTTCAACTTAAGGACAAACCGACAGTCCCTATCCCGTTTGTAACCCGGGGACTGCCTGTACTGTGTTCGCTTTTTAAATCATAATGACAACTAAACATTATGAATTTACCCATTAAGCTCCTTGTTAGAGATCAACAAGTTGTGCAAAAAGTACTGGAACATTAAACAGACGTTAGAGTAAAAATTCTAAATAATGTACACTGACGAGCAAAACAAAAGAAAATTTCCTGCTATCTACCCAAACATAAAAAAAATTTTGTTTCTCTGTTTCACAATTTAATCAAAATTTTTACCTGCCCGACTTTCATACGAATTTTCAACTTCAGGCACCACCGACTTACCCTATTCCGTTTGAACCCGCGGGACGGCCTGTATGTGTTCGCTTTGAAGTATAATGGATAACTCCATTTTGAATCCTTAAAATCTGCATTAAACTCTTTTGATCAAAATTGTGAAAAGTCTCAAACAGTTTCTTCAAATAGATGGTCTCATTTAGTTAATTTAAAAAAAAAAAAAAAAAAAAAAAAAAAAAAAAAAAATCACAAGAAATGTTATGATTATCCTGAAATTTCAGCCAAAAATCCCTAACTTTTTGTGAGTCTTAATTTACCTTTCCCTACACTTTTAAAGCTAATTAATGACCTAGAAATACCTCTTTACAGGAATAATCAGGAGCACCCTAGGCATACCGGGATTTAGGACGCCAAAATATTTTTGTATTCTGAATAGTACTTCTAATGGCTTTATTAAGAGTAGTAATGTCTTCATAACCAAAAAAGTATTTGCAGTCATCTCCACAACACACATCAGAGTAAGACTTTTCAAAGAACTTGTTATTTGTCGAATTCGAGCACAGAATCAGAGTCTGAGGAAGAAATGACTTGAGCCAGAGGTCTTTTTGTAGTTCTAGCATCAGAGCTTGCACCCGGCAGCAGTAAATTAGCCACAGAAGACTGAACAACTTCCCATATCACAGCCTTGAACTCCTCCAGAAGGGAAGACACAATTTGAAGAGTTGTTTGGAATAAAACTAAGATGCTGGAATCAATCTGCACATTTCATTACTTTTTTAGATTCACATTTAGGTTTTTGAGCTCTGACGTTGTCTCTCTAAGGACAGAGAGAAAGAGTAGGAAAAGAAGGAACCAGATCATCTATTGATTACTCATAAAATGACAGGCAAATGACTGATCTACCTCAGAGTGAGAGGTAGACAGCACTTTATAGTGCAGGTAGGCAGAATTCTTTATATAGTAGAGAACGTTGGACCAAGTGCAGGTCCACAAAATTAAAAGGGTTTTCCTTGTCAGATAGGTTATGCTGCCCGAGGACAGCAGAAGATTGTGTTTCCAGCAGCAGGTCACATATTGTGTAACTTACCTTCGTTTTATAGCATTGTATTCTTAAATCTGGCACATGCAATGTGTCGCCAGAGAGGAGACCACTTAATCCAGGAGTGGGTGTTAGCTACTTGCTGCCTACTGAGTTTCCTATTCATAGTAATCGGCAGAATCAGCAGCAGATGGGTTTGGCTAGCAGCAGGTTAGTATGGCTAACACCTGCTCATGAATGCAGTGGACTCCTCTCTGGTGGCACAGGCTGTGTACCGCTAGACTGGAGTAAACAATGCGAAAATAAATAATAATGTACATTACACAGTAAGTGACAGACTGCTGGAAACCTCAGCAAGGGCAGCAGAACCTATGTGACAGAATCCCTTCAAGTCTGACCACTGAACCATCCCTTCCTCATACCTATCATATGCCAGAACGAATAAACTGCTATGGATAGTCCCAAAATAAGTATGCATCTCTGTCTATACATCACTAGTGATGCTTGACAATCTACTTAGTACAATTCCTTTATGACAAGGACACCAATCTTATGCCTTATTTTACAGCTCAATTAATGGCATAATTCCACATCTTCCAAAAATTTTCCACCTCCCCCCAATGTAATTTTACCCATAAAGGGCTTGGGAGAGCTTTAAAATAGGTCAAGCATTATGGTTTAACCTCCAATTGATCTCAGCACAGACATCAGTATGACAATTTAATAAAAATTCTTACTACACCTAAATGGACCACACATTGTGCAGATATGGATGCTTTAATAGACTATTTAACAACCCGTTACTAAGTTTATCTGTGACTCTACAGATATTCTTCCTACCAGCACTAAGTACACCATCTGGCCACAAGACGACTGCTCTCCCCGACATACACTGGGCCTCATGCATGAAAACGGTCTAGCAGTCACACTATCTTTGTTGCAACTAATCACAGCTCAGCTTTTATTTTTCCAGAGCATTATATGAAATAAAAGCCGAGCTACGATTGGTTGCTATGAGCAACAGTCTTACTGCTGGAGATTTTTCATACATAAGGCCCACTGTGTATACCCACACAAGAGCAGGGCTACATCCTCAAAGTGTACCTCAACATATTGTATGGGAAACATATAGGAGTCTCTCAATAATCTCTACTTCTGCGATACAGATACTAAGCATCCACTTTGGAGCTTCCTGCAGGTATATGCATCTGTATCATTTCTTTTCACCTCTGTTCCAGTGCAGGCGTTGCAGAGTCTTTTCCCGTTTTGGTTTCTTCATATCTCTGACCAAGCAGGGAGACACTCCGTAGAGCCAGCGCTGGAATGGAGGCAAGGAGGAGATGAAGTATGTTTCTTTTTTTCCCAAAAATTTGGGGAGCAGCACCACATTTTTAAATAAAACGGATAACCCCTTAACGCAGGTGTCTGCAACTTCAGCTCCCCAGCTGTTGGTAAACTACAACTCTCATCATGCATTATATAATCTATAGCAGTGGGCATGATGGGATATGTTGTTTCCAAACAGCTGGAGAGCCGACATTGCAGACCCCTGCCTTAAAGTGTCATTTTATATGGATGTTACAAATATCAATGTCTTATGCTTCCCAAAGGATGAAAGGCCATTAGGGTCTGCTCACACGGCGCAAATTTGGCGCGTATTTGCGCTTAATAAGCAGCGAAATGCACGCTGCAATCACGGTAATCCATAGCTCTCATAGAGAACTATGGATTACGGATCGTCCCCCAGCGTCGTACATACAAATCACCCAGCGTATTGCGACACGTACTGTACGCGCCGCAATTACGCCATGTGAACACACCCTTATTGGTGATTGATCCAGCACATAAGACATATACAGTTGACTGATATAAAGTTAGGCATAATTATTATTGTGAAGCTATTAAGCAGTTCTTTACCAAGTCTTCTTGATGCTTGTCTCACTGCTAAACATGTTTTTTCAAATCTTAATGCCAGAAAATAGTTATAGACCAAAAACCTTGTTAAACTTGTGCCAGAATAAGTATAGATTAGTGCCCTTTTTTCTCTCTATATGCTGAAACCTGATGATGTAATGCTGCTCAGTGGTGTTTTGTCTGAAATCAATGAGCAATAAAAAATGTAATGTAAAGGTGATCAGCTACATTAGAGTGCCAAGCCTTAATATTATATTTTACTAGTGACAAGGATGTATCTCTGCAGTCCACGCACCCAAATCCACTAAACAATATCCATAAAACCATGCGTCGCATGAAGTGCCCTCTCTGGTCTTAGATACACTGGCTCAGAAGACCGTACCGGACAATAGACTTATGCAGCAGCTCAAAGTATCAAACGTGGCTGGCTTACATATGCCCTGCCTCAGCGGACAGTGCCGTACATGATTATGTTCAAACCATTATTATGGGACCTTGGTCTCACCTGTAACCATTGCTCCATGCAGATCTGCTTTTAGCATCTTGTTCTGAATCAACTGCGGTTGCCTAAATCAATGAAATAGTTGAGATTAAAATATGCACAAATGCGTAAGTGTCGTATCAGTATTTTTATCACTTTTTTTTGCTCCTTTGTATGGATAAAGATATTTGCTTTTAACTGCAAGTGAACCTATTCCCGTCGTGCCATCATAATGTGGCTCTTTCCTTCCTTTGTTTTAACCTTTTTATTTTTCCATCTACATAGACATATGGGGGCTTTTTTTTTTTGCGAGACAAGATGTACTTTTTAATGGTGCCAGATAATGTACTGGGAAACAGAAAAAAAATATGTTAGTTGGGGAAATAAGCAAAAAACCAAACTTGCGCCATGCTCATTCTAAATAATGTATTGTCTGTATTCTGCAGGTCGATACAATTCCAGTTATAGCAAATATGAAGTTTTTTTTTAATGTTTTATTACTAAAAAAAAAAAAAAAAAAACACATTCTCCATCTCTTAACTTATTGCTGTAGCGCCATTTTTTTGTTTTGTTTATTGTACTGAAAAGAAAAACAAATGTTAGTTTTGGGGAAATAGCAAAACCAAACTTGCGCCATGCTCAATTCTAAATATTATTGTCTGTATTCTCCAGTTGATACAATTCCAGTGATAGCAAATGACAAAGAGCTCTTTTTGTACATGTTTTATTAAAAAAAAACAAAAAAAAAAAAAAAACAAAAAAAAAAAAACAGTTGTCCATCCAGTTCAGCCTAATATCTTACATTGTGAATCCAGAGGAAGGCAAAAGACACCATGAGGTAAAAGCCAATTGTCCTCATTTTAGGGGAAAAATTCCTTCCCAACTTCAGTCTGGTAATCAGAATAAATTCCTGGATCAACGACCCTTCTCCAGAATCCTATTCACTATAACTTGTTATATTATTATGCTCCAGAAATGCATCCAGACCCTTTTTGAACTCTGTTAGTGAAGTCACCCTGACAAGTTCCTCTGGCAGAGAGTTTCACAGTCTCACTGCCCTTACAGTAAAGAATCCCTTTCTATGTTTATGTAGAAATATTTTTTACTGCTAAGTGTAGAGGATGCCCTCTTGTTCTAGATACAGTCCTGGGTATAAATAGATCTTGGGAGAGATCTCTATATTCTCCCTTAATATATTTAAGCATATTTAATATTTCACCCTGAAGCCGTCTTTTTTCTAAACTAAATAATCCTAATCTTGCTAATCTTTCTGGGTACTGTAGTCCACCCAGTCCTTTTATTATTTTTGTTGCCCGCCTTTGTACCTATTCAAGCTCTATAATGTCTTTCCTTTGCACTGGTGCCCAAAACTGTACACAATATTCCATGTGTGGTCTGACCAGCGATTTGTATAATGGAAGAATTATGTTTTCATCGTGTGCATCTATGCCCCTTTTAATACACCCCATAATCTTAGTTAACTCGGCAGCTGCTACCTGACAGTGGCTGCTACAATTAAGCTTACTGCTCAGTAAGATTCCCAAGGTCCTCGCCATGTCAGTTTTTGGGGATTGTAAATTTTTCTCTTCTACAGTGTTCAGTGTACGGGATAAATTATGTTCTATTTAAATAGATTGGACTTTTACAAACGTGGCAATACCAATTATGTGTAACTTTATTATTTTATTTGTAAAATAGCAAAAGGGGGACGATTTGAAGTTTTAATATTTTCTATAACCCTTTAAATGCTACCAAGGTGTCTAAAGGGATAAACAGCAAGGAACGGAGCCGGTTCCATTCGCAGCTGTTAGTGGAAGATGTCATAATCAGCTGGCACCCGCCATATATGGAGCAGGTTCAATACAACCTTACCGACACCGACATAGCAGTACATCTAATGTCGGTGAGGGGTTACATTGCTGCTAATATTGTAACATTCATCAAGAAGTAAGATAGCAGCAAAAATCTCCAGTTTTTATATGATACACACTTACAGGTCAATAATCTTTACTGAAGTTAGCGAAACTTTTTTAAACTTTTAAACACTAGTGGTATACTTGGATCTTGGGAGAAATCTCTATATTTCCCTTATTATTTAGCATATTAAATTTCACTGAAGCGTCTTTTCTCTAAACTAAATTAAACCTAATCTTCTTAATCTTTCGGGTATGCGTCCACTCAGTCTTTTATTATTTGTTGCCCGCCTTTGTACATCAAGCCTATAAGTCTTTCTTGCATTGGTGCCAAAATTACACAATGTCCATGGTGGTCTACCAGCGATTTGTAAATGGAAGAATTATGTTTTCATGTGATCTATGCCACTTTTAATACACCAATAATCTTATTTACCGGAGCTGCTATCTGACAGTGGCTGCTACAGTTAAAGTTACTGCTAGTAAGATTACAGGTCACTCGCATGTCAGTTTTTGGGGATATGTAAATTTTTTCTCTTCTACATGTTCAGTGACAGGGATAATTATGTTCTATTTAATAGATTGGACTTTTACAAACGTGCAACCAATTAGTGTAACTTTAATACTTTTATTTGTCAAATGGCAAAGGGGACGATTTGAAGTTTTATATTTTCTATAACCTTTAAATGTACCGAAAGGTCGTCTTAGGGATAAACAGCAAGGACGGAGCAGGTTCCATTCGCAGCTGTTGTGAGATGTCATATCAGCTGGCATCCCATATATGGAGCAGGTTCAATACAACATTCGACACTGACCATAGCAGACATCTAATGTCGGTGAGGTGGTTATATTGCGCTAATATTGTAAATTCATAGAAGTAAGATAGCAGCAAAAATCTCCAGTTTTTATATGCTACACACTTACAGGCTCCCCCCTCATAGACTCACTGAGCTTACGAACAAAGTCTTACAAAGCTATTAAACTAGTGATCTTTCCTTGTGGTCTATGGAGAACCCGATTTCAGTTATTATTAGTACTAGAATTATTACTACCACAAAATTAGAACTGAATGTTTTTAAATGTTCCTTATTGTAAATATTATACAAAAAATAATCATATTTTAATTTCTTATTAGTTAATGATATTCCCTAGGAGGTGATAGGTAATTTTTAACTCATTAAAGACATTGGACGTGCCTATATGTCCCGGCTGGAATGGTCTTCCCGCAAATGGATGTACAGGTACCAATAAAACTCATTCTGCAAAAAACAAGCCCATACACAGCTCCATACACAGAAAATAAAATTATGGTTCCCAGACTATGGCGATGCAAAAAACGTGTTTTCCTTTTTGAAAACAAGTGTTTTTATTGTGTAAAAGCAGTAAAATATAATTATATATATACACACAAACAAATTGGGTATCGCTGTAATCACAACGACCTGATGAGTAAAGCTAGCATGCCATCTATACCGCACGGTGACCGCTGTAAAAATTAGATATAACGTTGTGTAAAAGTAATAATACATTTAAAAAAAAAAAAAAAAAAAAAAAAAAAAAACACCTATATAAAATCAGTATCACTTCCGGCTGCTGGCCCGCTCAATCAGGCTCAAGCAGTGAACGGTCATCGTTCCCGTGACCGCTCCAGTCAATAACAGCATACAGTGGTCCCGTGCATGTGATGTCGTGACCTATGATTTGCTGGAGCTGTCACATTACCGATAACTGTTCACTGCTTCAGTCTGGATGAACGGGAACGTCCAGGAGGTAAATAGGAGTCCTATTTTTACTTCCATCCCAACGGACAAATGAGCATTGATTGGTCAAAGAAAACACCTTTAAAGCACAATGTGTCACAAGAAAATCTGTGAATCGCATGAATAGGTAAAAGTATCAAAAAGTTATTCGCATATAAAGTGACATCAGCTTAAAAAAAATAGTTCTCTGTCAAAACTGGCTGCGGCGGTAAGGGGTTAAAGAGAAAAATCAATTACTTACGCATCCTGCCGAAGCCCATTGCACAAGTCTCGGATATATTGTTTCCAAAGCTCGTGCAGGGGTAGGTACATGTGATACCTAAATGAGAGGAGGGAAGCAGATGACATTGTGGGCTTGGTGATGGCATAACTCTAGCACGAGACACGACACGTAGATACTCCACCTCTGTTGATCAGGGTTAATCTTGAACAGTCTCAGCTCTCTGCGTTCCTTGGCTGTGAAACCTTTTGCCTTGTGTGACTTTCGTATCTTTTTCTTCTGGTTAAACTCCAGCACCACAGCCTTCCTGCTTAGGAACTCCTCTGTACTCGACGTCTTCAAGGAGGGCATGCAGCGCTTAAGAAAGGCATGGACGAATGCTGCTGATTTTTTTGCGCCTTGAATCTGCAAAAAAAGTTGGGACACTACTGCAGTCAAGGAATTTGCAATATAATACAGTCCTATAGTTGACAGATTTTTTCTAGTCAAATTTGGCCACTATTAAAAACCTAAACTGGAAATCTGACGGGCTGTGCAGAAATGGGTAAATAGGCAAATCTGCTATTCAGGAATCTAGAAAATCTGAGTGACCACTCTTAGGGCATGTCACCACGGCACGGGTTTTCGGCCGGTTTGCGGTTTTGCAGACCGCCTGAAAAACCGGCCGAAAATGAGCAGAACGGAGCGCTATGGAAAACCCGTGCAGCAGTCCCCACTGCATGGGTTTTCCGCCCGCCAAACATTGAGCATGCACATTCTTTCGTCCCGTTTTCGGACGGAATCTGCGCTTGTGAATGTGAAGGGCTTTTCTCCGCGATGAGCCACCCCCCCCCCCACCCCCCACCTTGTAATAGTTTGCGGAAGTTTATTCCAAGATATAAACAAAAAAAAATTCATTGCCCTTGATTATTGCATAATTTTAAAGGGGTTTCCCTTAAATACTTTTTAAAACCTCCCTACCACCTCCCCATGGGATTATTTTCTATTTAAGCACAGTGGATGGTGGTAGGAAGTCTTGGAAATCCCCTGTAATGAATATATTGATATGTGTTATTTCGTTAACGTCTTACCTGTAACCCCAGCTGTTTGGCCTGTACTTCAGGTAACTTTTGGTAAATAATATCTGGAGGGGGAGGAAGAAAACAATAAGATTACTTGCCAGTTATGTGGAATCCTTCACTTTTAGACACAAGCAACCATATCCCATATGTGTGGGTAGAAATCAGATTGCACAAGATGAGTAACCAAGTTCACTGCATCTGGAGGACTTCTTGTTGCTCTACGCTTGACACAAAAACGGTCATCTATTTACTAGCAAGAAATGATTGATAACAGAGAGCAGTAGACTGCACTCGCCTGCCCTACGGTAGAACCTCCCCAAACATGAATTCTACTATTCTCTGCCATTGATTCTAAGAAAAGTCGCTAAACTGTCCAAAAGCTTACAACAGCTATTGGTCAAAAGCTCATTTGCCCAACAGTTTTTCCTCCTGAACTGCCCATACAATGTACGCTTTGCAAGCATGCATGTGTTTTCAAAGAGGAGAGGAAATATGCAGTGATTAGCATCAGCTTATTTTTCATAGGAACAAAAGAATTGGGGATGTTGAACTCCAACATGCCTATTATAGAGTGCATATCTCCAGCTGTTCCCTGGTAAAAAAAAAAAAAAAACAGTGATAAAAGGGAGCAGTAGTTTGCTACACTGCACATCGACAATACACATTTTTATATGGACTTTCTCTTAAAGGGCTTTTGCCAAGAAGTGACTTCCTTACCTCTTAATCTGCTCAGAAGAGACTATAAACAAAGCACGATGCCTCACAGGGGGAGAGAGAGGGGAGCTGAGAACACAGCCAGGAAGCAGGGAGCGTGTGCCATGTTCACTGAAATAATTACATTACAACCAGTGGACTCTATATACAAAAGACACAGGGCTGATTCACTGCTTTTTCTCCACAGTCCCTTGCCAGCTCCTCCATGTTCCCTGTCATCAGATAAGAAGTGCAGACAACGCAAGCGCGGCCAGATCAGCTCCTGGTCCTGTCTAATGTAAACTTTTAAGTAACTAAGGGCATGAAGAGAAAACTGTAGCTCACTTTTTGTAATCACATATATTTAGAAAAGTGATTAACTCCCCATTTTGGAGGATTCTACGTCAACATTACATCGTGGCAAAACCCCTTTAAGAGAGGTTGTCCAGGAATATCGTTTTTTATTACTATTTTAATAGCATACTCCTTCCCTATACAAATAAAAAGAATAAAATTATACTCTCCTCTCCCTTTGGATCCTCACCCGCTGCCAGTCTTCTGTTCACGTCTTTCCTTTCCCGGACGGGGACATCACCACACAGCTGCTGGTTGGCTGCAGCAGTCACATACCCCTTCCTGATTTTGTAGTTTGAAAGCAAGTGCTCTGCACCGTGAGGTCCAGTGGCACGTGACTGCTGCAGCGGTGATGCCACCAGACAGAAGACCAGCGGTGGATGAGGAAGGCATCCAAGGGGAGGGCAGCAGAAGGTTTTTCTACTGTATAAGGCAGCAGTATGCAAAAAAAATAATCATTTAAAAAAAAGAACCTGGCAACTCCCTTAATTGAGGCACAATGGCTACTTAGCAACATCATCTGACAATACAGCGAACAGCCACCTGGCTCATTGCTGTTTTGATTTTGTCCTGCATCCCCAGAGATAGTGATTCAAAACCAGATTATTAAGAGAAAATCAGACGAGATGTCTTCTTAGAGCAGCTGCCACAGCAAACAATTATCTCAACTATGGAAGGAACAGGGAGAGGAGGGGCGGCCACGGTGACCCAGATGTTCCGCACACTAGAAATAGCACATATAACCTGCATGCCCCATTTTTCTGTAGAGCTAACAAAAAAAAAAAAAGTAATGTATATAAAACTTAACTTTTACTATCAAGCTTAAAAGGCAGACAATGAAGGTATTAACGCCTAAAAGACAGTGTCAGGAAAAAGCCCGCCCCGCCGGCCCACTCGAGGGTCGACGGCCTGAATTGGGGTGTATTGTGATGTTGCGCTGCCCCCTAGGGATGCACAAGGTCAGCCAGATACTGTTCCACTGTTAACCCCTGTCCACACGGGCACAGGGAGAACGAGAGAACACCCTACTCGTCCAGAGTCCTGAACGGCTGCCACCAGTTTCTAGTTTAGTTATAAGACCGGTTCTTTACCGACTTATAACAAGGCTCGAAACCAGCCTTGGGTAGCTATATACTATAGACCGAGTACTATGATTGGGAGTCCGATGATCAAGACAGACTAACTCCGATTAAAGTTTATAGATTTAATTAGCCTTGTAGGGCACACTAGACAAATATATACAAAAGGATAATAACATACAGGTAAGAGTCAGAGGTGCAAATATAAGTATGGGTTACAGACAAAGGCAGTAAAATGTGTCCAGTTACCTTTTGGTTTGCGGCCCACATGGGGGGGCTCATGTGGCCTGGCTTCTGCATGTGGATGCTTCTGGAAATGCTCTTAGGTACCCCCCTTCCTGGATCAACGGTTGAGCCCACACGGGCTCCTGCTTATATCTGTGATGGGTCAGCCCACGTGGCCGCCCACTACACTCCCCCACACACCCCTGGGACGGCCTATGAACCCCTCCCATTCTGGCCATGCAATTGCTGACTGAAAAACCAAAAATGGACCATAACACGGCAGGGCATTGGCACAGAACCGAGCCGGTGGCATCATCAGAACCGTCTGGACCTACACTACGCCCTCATGCCCGACACCCCTATCCTAGGTGTTCCCTAAGTCCAGTTTTCGATTTCTCAGTCCCCATGCGCCCTAGAAACCCGGGAGTGGCAGCGGGCTGTGCAGAAAGATTCACATTTTAAAATGTGAAATTGCAGTATACCACGGTTCCATGATTCTCTTATAAATCTTTATGAAAGTTCGGAGCCGCTGTGGCTGGGCCCATTTTGGTCAAGTCTTTGTTCTTGGGGTTGGAGAGGGCACATGTGTTCAGGGCTAATTACTGGAAAGGAGGGTTCTTTTGATGGGTCCACCTCTCCTGCTGTGCTAGCTTCCTATGGAGAGCAATTACAATGGGTCTTGGCTGTGCTGATTAACGTGGAAATTGAGCTTTCCTGGGGGCCATCTGTGAGATCTGGCTAGATAAAGTTGGAGAGATGACTGTCCTATGAGTGAATTTTCCTCACACATAGTGTAGTACCTTAAAGGGAATTTGTCATCAAAATTAATTTTTTTTATTGATGAAATATGGTGTTCATTTTTTGTCTAAACTTTTAGTATATTTTTTTCTCCATTTAATTTGTGGTCAATATAAAAAATGCATCAGAATTTTCAATATTTTCCACCAGAGGGAGCACATACTAATAAAAAAAATTTTGGGTTCATGTACAAAGAGGATGTATTACAGTAATGCTGTGAATGTGGGCTGGTCTGGTGGTGACCTCACTCGCCTCCCCTCCCCTATGTGCAAAAGGAGGGGGAGGTGGATTGTAGACTCTGTAGCCACTGAACCACCATTTTGCTGGTGACTGAGGACACCATACAAGGCTGCTGTGTACCCATAACTGAAAAAGGAACAACAAGAGTGAAATTGTGATTACATTTAGGGTATGTTCACACGGCGTCTTTGACACCGTGTTACATACGCTTTTGTATACGTGTTTGGATCCGTCTGTCGGACACAAAACAGACCCAAACGTATCAAATAAATAGCAAGGGGAGTGATCGGCGATGTGTGTCTCACTGCGTCTTTCGGATACGTTCCAATAATTGAACGGATTTTAGCGGCAAAATCCGTAAAAATAAATATTTTTAGCGTCAGAAGTGAAAGGGAACTTTATTAGTGCCAAAATCTGAAAACAAAAAAAAACCCGATCATAACACCACAATCCATAAAAAAAAGTATTTTTAGCGTCCGAATCGAGAGAACTTTATTAGCGAAGAAATCTTGAATTGCGCAAAAATTGTTAGCAACAAAAGCATGATCACTTTATTAGGAATGAGGACAAGTCGGACATTTGTCTGCAGAATTGATAAGGTATAACCATCAGACTCTGCTGCTTCTCTGGCAAGCCTTGCTGGAGCACAGAGCAGCTGAACAGACGTTCAGTAGCTGCTGCTCTGGGCTCTACAATCATGGCTGCCTGCTGTGACCTGCAGACACTAGAGCAGAGCTGAGGTCAGAGTAGGGAGCCCGCCGGCCCCATAGACATGCATTATTCTTGGCGCGTATACGCCATGAATAATTGACATGTCACAATACGGCGAGCGGGGAGAGGAGACGTAATCCATAGTTCTCTACGCAGTACTGTGCGAAATACGTCGCAGTAATTACGGTAATACACAGTTTTCATAGAGAACTATGGATTACGCCCCCTCTCCCCACTCGCACAATATGCTGCAGGGGGAGATAAGTGACATGTCAATTACTAGCGGTGAATATGCGCCGCTAGTAATGAACGTCTACGGGGCCGGCGGGGTGCCGACCCCCAGGAGTCGTCGCGAGCTCCCGAATTCCTGCCGTAATTGCCGTGTGAACATACCCTAAGGCCTAACCACGGGAGATATCGCCCTAGTAAAGGCGTGGTTAGGTGTTTTGATAAAGGCTGATCACGTGATGCTGACACAGGTACATGAATTCTTGCTAAGCTCCTGCTCGTAAGATTTACAGAACAGGGAATAAAATGCGATTTATAGCTCCGGCGCTGACACAATTCTGCCTTTTGCTAGTGGACATGGTCAACAAAACCTGTTGTCAGGCGCACCCCTAACAGTTTAGCTGGGCTCCTTTAATACAGCAAGTCTGTTTCACTTACTTTATATAATAATATAGGATGACCTTTATCAACAGGGCTGCTTTAAACCCTTCCCGTCGCAGCCTATATTTTTGGTTACGTTTGTTTTTCCCTTCCCGCCTTCCCAGAGTCATAACTTTTTTATTTTTTCATCTATATAGACATATGAGGGCTTTTATTTTGTGGGACAAGATGTATTTTCTAATGGTGTCATTCATCGTACCACAAAATATACCGGGAAACCATCCAAAAAATTCTAAGTGTGGCAAAATGTGAAAAAGTACTTGCGCTATGTTTGCGGGAGTTTTGTTTTAACGGTGTTCACTCTCCAGTATAAATGAGGCGTTATCTGTATTTTTCAGGTTGATGCAAATCCGGCAATACCAAACATGTAGGGTTTTTGTTATGTTTTAGTACCGCAAAAAATCCAAACACTTTCTATTTTTGAAATCTTTGCTGTGGCGCCATTTCCTGCGACCAATAACTTTTTTGTACTTCTACCTACGGACTTGAGCGAGGGTGCATTTTTTGCGGGCTGAAGTGTACTTTTTATTGGTTTCAGTTTGGAATATATGTGACTTTTTTGATCACTTATTTCCATTTTTAGGGGACGTGAAAGGACCAGAAAAAAAACAAAACCCAATTTGAATTTTTTTTTACTAACGTGTTCAGTGTACAAGATAAATTATGTTATAATTTAATAGATCAGGCTTTTACAGACACAGCAATATAAATTAAGTAACATTTTTGTTATTTTTTATTTATAAAACAGCAAAAGGGGGTAACTTGAAATATCATTTTTTTTTTTTTTACTTTATAATGGAGGTCCCCCCCTAGTGTGCTTCACAACTAGGGGGTGCTATCATTTATACAGTCTATTGCATTGTATAAACAATGCAATAGGGTGTACAAATATGGTGGCTTCACTGCTTCCAGCCTGGGGCAGGAAGTAGTAAAACGGCCTTCACCAGGCTTCCAGCTGCCATGTTAAATTGATCAGAACCACGCAGCGTCTAAAGGGTTAAACAGCACGTAATGAAGCTATGAACCATCATACGCCAGACATGTCACTTTTGAATGCACTAAAAGATACCAGGCGTGTCGTGCCAGATTCATACAATGCACTAAAAAAAAAAAATAAAAAAAAAATTCACCATGTAATTTTTTTCCTCGCTATGTTTTTAGGCTACTATTGCCCTTTTAACCAGTTACCGTCGCAGCCACTTTTAACCTTGGCAGGGCCTCTGTTTTTAAACCATCTGTCACTTTATGTGGGAATAATTTTTGTGATACTTTTACCTATCCATGTGAGTCAGAGACTGTTTACTTGTGACACATTGGGCTTTACGTTGGTAAGAAATTTGGTCCATACACTTTTTTTTGTGTGAAAAATATCAAAGTATTGTGAACGTTTTTAAAAATGAGCAATTTTCAAATTCAAAGATTTCTGCATGTAAGACAGATAGTTATTCCACACAAAATAGTTTATAACCAACACCTACCATATGTCTACTGTACATTGGCATTTTTTAAGTGTATTTTTTACAACATTAGGGGGCTTAGAAATTTACAAAAAAAAAAACAAAAAACATACAAAAATGGGACCTTATTTACTCAAAAAACACTACAATTTTTTGGGCCATATTCACAGCTCAATGGCTGGACTATACTGAACCCAGTAGCAGACATCTCTGGCCTATATGCTACCTGTGAAAAATTAACAGGTGCAGCTAATGGCTGAGCAGCAGCTCACACACCCCACTACTAGGGGAACAATTAGATGATAAAAAACTGCACATTAACTTGATACCTATTCACACCAGCATGCAGAAAAGGCACAGTGTAATGCAAGGGGAGATTGCACAAATGTAAAAATACCAATAAAACAACCACTGTGTCTGTGTCTTTTGTATAGAGAATCCACCGGTTGTAATGTAATTATCTGAGTAAACATGAAGACGCTCCCTGGCTCTCTGCTCAGCCCCCTCCCTCTCTTCTTGCAAGCCCTTCGTGAAGGAATGAAAGAATGCTGCCTGCTGAGCTCATCTTCTCTCCTGAGCAAATAAGAGGGAGTAATAAAACGCATATAGCTTGTGCACAATACAGTTCTCCTCTGTGGATTAGCAAAACAATGTTTGCTCAACTACAGAGACTGAGTATCAGGAACGTGCATGGGAGGTGGAGTGATGTCATCACAGAGGAGGTACTTTTTTTTTTTTTTTTTAAACAACACCCCTTTTTTTCAAGCCTCAAGAGGGGAGTATCACCTTGTTAGGTAAGGAACTCACTTCTTGGAAAAACCCCTTTAAAAAGAACCTGTCGCAGATTATGCCCCCCTTGCTGAGGACAGCACAAGCTAGTGTCAGACATGCTGTTTCCAGCGCTGTGTCCCTTATTCTGTAAGATGTTGTAGTTTTCGTGTATTTAGTGCTCAAATCTGCAGTTTCCAGCCAGAAGAGTAAGTCAAAGAGTAAGTTTTTTTTTCACACCCCGCCCATCTGAGGCTAGCCCCGCCCACCTCAACTGATGAACCTATTACTTTGAATAGGTAGAAACATGTGAATAACTGTCAGTGGGTGGGGCTAACACCTGCTCATGAATAAGATTTGAGGGGTAAATGCTCTATAACTGCTGCAGCTTACAGAATAAGGGGCACAGTGCTGGGAACAGCAGGTCTGACACTAGCTTGTGACTTCCTCAGCAAGGGGGGCATTATCTGTGTGACAGGTTCCCTTTAAGTCATGAGATAAGATTGTTTATGAGCTCTGAAATGCACATGTTTTTGTGGTTACCTGCATACCAGATGGACGTCTTATCTGATTAGCTGAGAGCAGGGAGTAACATCACTCCACTGACAGACTGAGATCAAAGCAAATTTAGCTTAACTAAACAAAAGCTACTGAAAAACATGGCTTTATCTGTAATCTTGTTAGAGATAACAATATCTGACACTGTCAGAGAAATGGCTCCCTCAAAGTTGAATATGCTAATCATTGCTGTTGAACCACCCTTAGCCTGAGGAGACACAGGGAGTGCAAAACTGCTAAAATTCGGTGAAACAGCATGGAGAGAAAACCTTGTAATGCTTTTTAGAACACGAATCAGCAGCATCCAATAGGGCTGCTCCTCATCCGCGTTCCTGCTACATGCTTGCACATTAAACACACACAGAACTGCATGGCCCTACTGTTATATTTCACATTACAGGACGCATCACACAACATGTATAATATGCACCATGTGCCTGGAGAGTGCATACTTCCATTCAAACCCATGGAACAATTTGATGCATCTCTTCATGTCGGTTAAAAACCTGTTTTACACAGCAAGAAAATGGGGTTGTCTCGCTATATTGATTCCTCTTACCTCAGTCCTGTTTTCTTGGTTTCACCTTTAGGGGTGTTTTTACTGGCTTCTACTAGGCTGCAGTAGAAGCCAGGTCTGTAGCTATAGTAACCAGTGCTGGCAGCCTATCAGGAGAGATCAAACAGGTCTGTAGCTATAGCGACCTGAGGAGCTGATGCAGCCCATACAAGAGGGGATATCAGTAGGACACTGCTAATGGACACATATTGCAAAGTGACTTGTTTTAGCAAGATCTTTAACATAAAAAGGAATCCTTGTAGTGAGACAACCCCTTTGAGCATCACACGTTATAAACACAGTGCAAACACCACTTTCCAACCACAGCAATGACTACACTGAATAACTACAACTCCCACAATTCCCCGGAGTGTCTTGTGGGAGCAGACTTTATTTCTCTCTTTTTATACAAAAGCCATGTTCTAGAAGGACCCGCACAACTACACACTCCAGCATACCACAAATATATGGACACTGTGTAGGTCTAAGACTGTTTTTGTTTCCCATAGCAACCAGAGCACCCCTTTCACTTCACATAGTGCTCTGGAAAAATGAAAGGAGAGCTCTGATTGGTTGCTATGGCCAACAAAAAATCTTAAGCCGAGGCAGTTCTATACATGAGGCCCTAAATGCGGTAATTATAACGCAGCACAGACACGTGTTTTACAATCATTATCTTGTGCACATACAGAACACACTGCAGCCTTTCTATCCACCACAGACACTGACAAACTACAAGGGTCAGCATCGGCTAACAACGCTGGAGATTGCAGTCCCCTCAGCTTGCTCGCTAGTTACAGATACCGGAGCTAGAAAGCACTTACGGTCCATGTCAGCAGTCCTCACGTGCGGCCGAACCCGCTTTACTTCCGGCTCCTCGAGAGTGACGTCACTAAAAGCGTCGCAGTCGTTTGACGTCACCCTGTTGCCACGGAAACCGAGTCCCTCTGAAGCCTATTGGCGCACTTTGGAGACCAGAACAGTTCTTAGTGGAGGCTCTGATCGTTCAGAGAAGGTGATTGTGAAGACACTTGGGAAGTACTATATCTACAAGTCACTGGATCACAAGCAGCCTCGTAGATTGCAGCCATGGATGTGAGGACCAGTGGGATCATTCACATTTACCTGAGCCAGCCCTGACTCATGAATAGAATGCTAGAACTACAGTGATCACAGGAAGAGCAGAAATGGGGTGTAGCTCTATGAACTTATAGCCATGCATGGTCTGTGGAGAGCCGAGTGACGACCCCATGGCGCGGGGTTCTGTTCAGACAGTGCAGTGGCGGCATGCTGCACTGTGTTTCTGTTCAAATGCAGGAATCTTGACAGCAGACTCAGACTGGCTGACAGGGGAACCCCCGGTGGGCCATGAGCGTGACAGACCTGCAGAGTATAAGGCTATGTTCACACGGCTTAAAATAGGACGTATTTCAATCCGTAATTACGCGCCGGAGTGCGCAAATTACGGCTGGAATCGTCCCATTTCATTACAGTAATCCACAGTTCTCATAGAGAACTATGGATTACGTCTCCCTCCCTGCTCGGCGAATCCGCCGTGGGGGGAGATAAGTGACATGAATTACCAGTGGCGTATACGCACCGCTGCTAATGAAAGCCTATGGGCTGGCGAGGTGTCGGCTCCCGCCCCGTCCACACAGCGTAATTGCGGGGGTAATTAGCCTGCAAATAATCATGTAAACCCTTTAGCCTAAGGGGTTGCTTTCACACGGTGCGTTTTTCAATGCATTTTTTTGTGCAGGAAAGGTACGCAAATTAATGCTTTTACTTTTACTGCACACAAATCGCGGTAATTGCCGCGATTTTTGTGCAGCAATGTCAGCATTAATTGCTTTTCCTTCCTACACAAAAAATGCATTCAAAAACCCCACAGTGTGAAAGCACCCTAAGGCCTCGTTCAACGGCTTATTTCGCAGCGTTTTTTCCCGACGGATTGACGATCGTCATCCGTCGGCAAATCAGTCAGAAACAAGTCACAGCCTATTTTCACGACGCGTAGTTCCGTGCTGGATTGCCGCCGCGGATTGACGACGGCAATCTGGACGGAAAAACAATGTGCATGTCAATTATTTACGGACGGATTCACCACCTACAATGAATGGAGATGGTGAATCCGTCGGGAAATCAGTTACATCAGTTACAATACAAATACACTTAGTGACACTTATTTGCAACTGATTTTCAACTGATTTCAGAACGTATTTACCATCGGCAATCCGATGTAAATACGTTCTGAATAAGCCGTGTGAATGAGGCCTTAGAGATGTATTCAGTCATTTACAGCAGCTGTAGGGCGGGCCCTCAAAATCAACTCCACCTGTGGACCTAGGCACCCCAGTCTGACACTGCTTGACGGACCCCGGTATAATCAGTGGAGTCCGTCAGTTGCCATTGATGTCCGTCATCTACACGTCAAACCTTTTGTAGAAATCCACTGTAAACGATCCCAAAACCTGAATCTCGTTTAGTCCAATGGATTCAAACGCCTATCCCAAAAAACCAGAAATGTTCAAATCGTGCGTATTCTAGGTAAAAATAAAAAATTCATCAAATCTCTATGTCGGATCCAATCAAAACCCCAGAGAGATTAATGTAAATCGGTGTGGGAGGGGGGGGAGCTGTTCTGTCATCCCCGATGCGTAAACGGCGGGAAGAAGTGGCACTTCTTTCACCCGGTGTTCAATACACGTGGGGGAAGACTGGCATAATTCATAGCTCTCTATAAGAGCTATGAATTGCTGTAATTGCAGGGCGCATTTCTGGTTTATTGCAGAGCAATTACATGCCGAAATACGCCCCGCAATTACGCCGTGTGGACGGGAGCGGAGGGCCGGCACATCACCGGCCCATAGACTATCATTACTAGCGGCGTGTATATGCTGCTGGTAATTCACATGTCACTTATCTCCCCCGGCGGCGGATTCGCCGAGCAGGGAGAGGAGACGTAATCCATAGTTTCTATGAGAACTGTGGATTACCGTAATGTCTGGGCCGTTTTCCAGCCGTAATTCGCGCAGTATGGCGCGTAATTGCGGACTGAAATACGTCCCATTTTAAGCTGTGTGAACATAGCCTAAGGGTATGTTCACATGGCATAAATTCGGCCGCAATTACGGTAATTCATAGCTCTCATAGAGAACTATGGATTACGCCTCATCCCCACACACGTACAATGTGAACGTATTGTACGCCCAGGAAGATAAGTGACATGTCAATTACTTGTGGCAGTGAAATGCACGCCTAAATAAGCCATGTGAACATACCCTAAACCCCTTCAGGGTGGAGCTGTTTTTGAATGTTGTTTTCATTTTTTCTTCCCGCCTTCCAAGAGCCAAGTTTTAAATTTTTTTTATCTACATAGATCTATGAGGGTATATTTTTTGCAGGACAAAATGTACTTTTTAATGATAGCATTGATTGTACTGTATATTGTACTTGGTAACCCCAAAAAATTCCTTATGGGATGGAACATGAAAAAAAACATAATTGTGCTATTTTTGTGGTAGTCTTGTTTTCATGGAGTTCACTGTCCAGTATTAATGATGTGCTATCTGTATTCTGCGAGTCAGTACAATTCTGGTTATAACCAGTTTATATAGTTTTCATTGTTTTAATAGTAAATCTATTTTTTTTTTTCATTTTCTTCACGTCGCCAATTTTCACTCTGGTGTAGCTGTGTGACGGCTTGTTTTTTTTTGCAGGGTGAGATCAAGTTTTTATTGGTACCAGTTTGGAGTGCGTGACTTTTTGCTCCCTTTTTATTCAGGAGGCGGGATGACCCAAAACCACAATTCTGGAGTAATTTTTATTTTATTCTTTATGACATTCATCGTGCAGGATAAACAACATGATAATGTACGGACACAGTTATACCAATTAATGTTTTATTTTTTTTATTTATTTATTAGCATTTTTTTTATTTTTATTTGTTTTACTTTTTTAATTTTTTTTACATGTAAGCTATGTTCACAAAGCATCTTTTAGGACGTATTTCGGGGCGTAATTGTGCTGCAGTGCACCCCGAAATGCATCCTGTAATTACAGTAATCATGGCTCTCATCGAGAGCTTTGATTACCTGCCGTTTTCCCTGCTGCTTATTGAACGCCGGCAGAAAGAAATGACATGTCACTTCTTTCCGGCGTATATGCAGCAGGGATAATGAAAGTGATTGGGGCTGGCTGTGGGCCGGCTCCTTCTGTGCTTTAGAAGAATGTGCTGAGCAGCGCGTTCTTCTAAACACATGGCGTCTTGCGGTGCGCACAGGTAAGCGATGCAAGATGCTGTGTGAACATACCCTAACATTTATTCCCCCAGGAGACTTACAATTGCTTGATCTCTTGTACTATATATGGCAGTACTGATGTAATAGGAGGGTATAAGCAGCGAGTAATAGGAGTACAAACAGGGCAGCTGCAACTGTCTACAGTAGGCCCCATGACAACCTACCAGCACCGCACAGTCACATTATAGGAGATGGGTGATGGGCGATCGGGACCATTGTGGACCACAGCCACACATGCTAATCATTTAGAAGCTGCTGTTGGGGTCACAGCACCATCTAAATGATTAAGTGGTCTGGATCGTAGCTATCTCTGATCCTGGCAGCTATCGGAGGGTGTCGGCTGTATTTAACAGCTGGCACCTGCCTCATATGGAGTCAGTTTAGTGAGTGAGCTGCTCCATGTTCCCTTATCCTAATCTGGATGTACAGTTATGTCCATCTGTGCAATGGGGTTGAAGCTAAAATGGACAGTGACTGAATCCATCAAAGTAACAGATATGTCAATCCGTGCCAAAATTAAAGGTGTTTTGCCACAAAGTGAGTTCTTTACCTCTTATCTGTTCAGGGGAGAATATAAACAAAGCATGCTGAGTCATGAACGGCTGCAGGGGTGAGAGGGAGGGGGGTGAGCAGAGAGCGAGGAAGCAGGGAGCGTCTCAAAAGTTTACTCAAATAATAAAATTACAACAGTGGATTCTCTATGCAGCAGACAGACTCATACACTGCACTTTCTCGCCAGCCCCTTGCAAGCTCCTTCATGTTCCCTGTCATCAGATAAGAAGTACAAACAAGCAAGCGCGGCCAGATCAGCTCCTGTCAGCTCCTCTGGTCATGTCTAATGTAAACTTTCAGGAAACTAAGGGGGACTGAGCAATGCTGTAGCTCTCAGAGGCTTCACTTTTTGTAATCACTTATATTTAGAAAAGTGATTAAATACCCATTTTGGAGGCTCCCACGTCAACATTACATCGTGGCAAAACCCCTTTAAAGTCAATTGAAACTCCCCAAAAACCAACGTATCAATGAGAGACTATTATTTTCTGTTTTTCTCCTTCCACGACACAAAGCAAAAATGGAAAATACAACGCAGATCTGAATGTAGCCTAAAACCTGGTTCACACCTGCATTGGACCTTCCCTGTGGAGCCCCGTCATAGGTCCTGTCAAAAATGACAGAAAAATGAGTGCAGCAGGATGTTATTTTTTCTGATTACCTGATGGACCCCATGACGGAAGCCTGATGATCCCCATTATAATCAGTGGGGTTCATCGGGCAGCGTTGATGTTCGTCATGAAACGGATTTGCCAGTGCTTTTCTTTTAGTTTTTCTGTTCTTATGATGGAGCAGAAAAACAATTAAACCAATGCAGATGTGTTTCAGGCCTAAGATACAGCTCCCAACTTTAAAGGGGTTGTCTCACTACATTGATTCATCTTACCTTAGTCCTGTTTTCTTGGTTTCATTTTGAATTCAGGGGAGTGTTTACTGGCTTCTACTAGGCTGCAGTAGAAGCCAGGTCTGTAGCCATAGCAACCAGTGCTGGCAGCCTATCAAGAGAGATCAAACAGGTCTATAGCTATAGACACCTGAGGAACTGATGCAGCCCATACAAGAGGGGATATTTCAGAATAGGTAGAACACTGTTAATGGACATATATTGCAAAGTGACTTGTTTTTGCAAGATCTTTAACATAAAAAGCAATCCTTGTAGTGAGACAACCCCTTTAAGAGACTGCAAAAATTGACAAATTAGGCCACACCTCCAACCAAATGACATCAAACCAGGACACACCTCTAACCATGCCCACACACATACATTGTAATTTTTTAAGTCAGCCAAAGAGGGACACTTACGGTTCAATATACACTACCGTTCAAAAGTTTGGGGTCACCCAGACAAATTTGTGTTTTGTCGAATGAGTTGCAAAATGAATAGAAATATCGTCCAGACATTGACAAGGTTAGAAATAATGATTTTTAATTGAAATAATAATTTTCTACTTAAAACTTTGCTTTAGTCAAAGAATGGTCCCTTTGCAGCATTTACAGCATGGCAGACCTTTGGCATTCTAGCTGTTATTTTGCTGAGATAACCTGGGGAGATTTCACCCCATGCTTCCAGAAGCTCCTCCCACAAGTTGGATTGTCTTGATGGGCACTTTTTGCGTACCATACGGTCAAGCTGCTCCCACAACAGCTCAATGGGGTTGAGATCTGGTGACTGCGCTGGCCACCCCATTACAGAGAGAATACCAGCTGCCTGCTTATTCCCTAAATAGTTATTGCATAATTTGGAGGTGTGCTTTGGGTCATTGTTCTGTTGCAGGATGAAATTGACTCCAATCTAGCGCCATCCACAGAGTATGGCATGGCGTTGCAAAATGGAGTGATAGCCTTCCTTATTCAAAATCCCTTTTAACTTGTACAAATCTCCCACTTTACTACTTTAGTACCAAAGCAACCGCAGACCATCACATTACCTCCACCATGCTTGACAGATGGCTCAGTCACTCTTCCAGCATCTTTTCAGTTGTTCTGCGTCTCACAAATGTTCTTCTGTGTGATCCAAACACCTCAAACTTCAATTCGTCTGTACATAACACTTTTTTCCAATCTTCCTCTGTCCAATGTCTATGTTCTTTAGCCCATATTATTCTTTTCCTTTTATTAGCCAGTGACAGATATGGCTTTTTCTTTGCCACTCTGCTCTGAAGGCCAGCATCCCGGAGTCGCCTCTTCACTGTAGACGTTGACAATGGCGTTTTGCGGGTACTATTTAATGAAGCTTCAGTTGAGACCGTGAGGCGTCGTTTTCTCACCCTATAGACTCTAATGTACTTGTCCTGTTACTCAGTTGTGCACGAGGCCTCCCACTTTTTCTTTCTACCGGTTAGAGCCTGTTTGTGCTCTCCTTGAAGGGGAAATAGTACAACCCTTGTAGGAAAATCTTCAGTTTCTTGGCAATTTCTCGCATGGAATAGCCTTCATCTCTCAGCACAAGAATAGACTGTCGAGTTTCACATAAAAGTTCTCTTTTTCTGGCCATTTTGTGAGATTAATCAAACCAACAAATGTAATGCTTCCCGATTTTCAACTAGCTCAAAGGTAAGGTCAGTTTTTTAGCTTCTCTGATCAGCAAAACTGTTTTCAGCTGTGCTTACATACTTGCATAAGGGTTTTCAAAAAAATCCAATAGCTTTCTTACACAGTTAGCAAACACAATGTACCATTAGAACACTGGAATGATGGTTGTTGGAAATGGGCCTCTATACATCTATGTAGATATTGCATTAATAACCAGACGTTTGCAGCTAGAATAGTCATTTACCACATTAACAATGTATACAGTGTATTTCTGATTCATTTAATGTTAGCGTCATTGAAAAAAAACTGTGCTTTTCTTTCAAAAATAAGGACATTTCTAAGTGACCCCAAACTTTTAAACGGTAGTATATAAAGGATCAATATTTTAAATACATAACTGTATGATTGAATAGGTTTTTATTAAAATATTATCATAAAAATCATTGGACTATAGACATTTTCAGGATCGCCTTGCATCCAATGATGACATTTTAAGTAAGTTGTTATCTAATGTACAGCTAGGAAGTGATCAGATACTTTTTAAAACAATATAAGTCAGTTTATTGACAGAGGTTAAAAATAAGGACTGTCCCTCCAAAATAGGGACACTTGGGAGGTATGCCTGACTGTGTTCACATCTTTTAAGGTATTTCCAGTTACTGTGCTGTTATAGGAATGAAAAAAACCAAAATAACGGTGGTGCGTAATCCATTACATGACAACAGCATTGGTGCCTGACAGATCTCAATGAGTATAATACAGTTTGACAGGTTTCTGTCGTGATCTCCATCATTTGATCGGAAAAAAGAGTATTCTATGATGTAGGCCCTGAATGGAATCTCTGACGCAGATGGGAGAAGTAATGCAGGAGGCAAGCTCAGGAATTGTTTACTGGCTGCGATTTTGCCTATTGGAAAATCCGACATGAAATTATCAGCAGAAATCCAAAGCGATATCTCAAATTTCTACCAATGATTTTTACTTTATAGAGGCAGTTTTTGCCTATGATTTGGATGCAGGTTTGCTCCATTGAAATGGGGGTAACCCACATCACTCCTGCTCAAAGCAAATCCAAGCAGGAATACGCCCCACAAATAAAGTCATGTATTGAGTGCTATGAATGCATATTCCTCAGCGTTAACTATACACCCATAAAAAGAATTGGGGTTGAACGGGGGCCGGGCTGGAGTGCTGTGGGAAACACATGCTAGTGAGTGCGTACTTCACACAGCAGGCGTATAGCAGTGGGCACAGGTACGCGCCACTATATGCTGTGTGAATGTACCCTTAAAATCCGCCTGAACATACCCTTAGGCCGTGTTCACACGGCTTATTCACGGCGGATTTGTGAGCCGGATTGCGCTCGCAAATCCGGCGTGAATAAGGGGCGGGGCTGGAGCGTGGCGGGGGCGCCACTCCCCGGCCCCATAGACTGTCATTATCTACGGCGCGTACGCGCCGTAAATAATGTGCATGTCACTTTCTCCCCCCGCGGCGGATTCGCCGAGCGGGGAGGACAGGAATCCACTGTTCTCTATGAGAGCAGTGGATTACCGTAATTACTCCGATGGATTGGCGCCGTACTGCAGCGCAAATCCGGCGTGGAGTACGGCGCCAATCCGTGCCCAAATAAGCCGTGTGAACGAGGCCTTAAGGTTTCAATGGCTGTATCAAGTGAAATAATAATGTAAAACACCTATCCTTGACCAGAATAATAGAAAGTTGGCATGCTGGGACTTGTATGTTTCGTTTTCTATCTTTCTGCTAGCAGACATGTTTCTATAGACAAGCAGCAGGTACCCTTTGCCTAAAGATCAGCCTGTGCTTATTTGAGCTACACCCCTACTTACATTGGACATGCCTTATTTATCCTATTAAAATCAAGGCAGTGAGAGGGAATGAGAACTATTAGAGTAGGTTGCTGTTACTTGTAGTTCTAACCTTGTAGGTAGCATTATTATTAGTTATTTCCGTACTAGATACTTAAAGAGAACCTGTTACATAGGTTAAGCCCCTCTTGTTGAGGACAGCACAATCTAGTGTCAGACCTGTTGTTTCCAGTGCTGTGTCCCTTATTCTGTAAGATGCTGTAGTTTTTGAGCATAGAATGCTCAAATCTTATTCATGAGCAGGTGTTAGCCCCGCCCACCAAAGGCTAGCCCTGCCCACTGACAGTTATTCACATGTTTCTACCTATTCAAACTAATAGGTTTATCAGTTGAGTTGGGCGGGGCTAGCCTCAGATGGGCGGGGTTTGAAAAAAAAAACGACTCTGTTTGACTCTTTTCTGGCTGAAAACTGCAGATTTGAGCACTAAATACTCGAAAACTACAGCGTCTTACAGAATAAGGGACACAGCACTGGAAACAACAGGTCTGACACTAGCTTGTGCTGCCCTCAGCCAGGGGGCATAAACTATGTGACAGGTTCTCCTTAAAGGGGTTGTCTTGCTACAAAGATTAGCTTTCCAACATGTTGGGATCACTAAATAAAGATGTTTTCCAAATATATTACGTTGTTCATTTTTTTGGATTAAGGAGCTACAAGTGATTTTATCACCTTCTGTGCTCTCTCTGGTTCCCCAAGTGACCGACCTGTGTACTTCTCCCCCCCTGCTGTTTGTTCTATCTGATAGCAGGGAGTGACATCATCACACAGGTCACAGAGCACAGAACTCCGGACAGTGAGAGCTTGTTTCTTATCTGATCTTTCAGACAAAAGCCAGTAATTACTGCTGTTTACTTTAACTCAGAAGCTTCCCTGGTCCTGACAACATGAGATTTATCTAATTGGCAGAAGTCTGAATACACGGAACTCATATGCTAATTGCAGACAGCTTGACCAGGAAGTGTCAGAGCAAAGCAGCATTATTTCATTCATGCATCCTATGAAACTTTGAGATGAGACAACCCCTTTAAGAACCTACTTGCTCTTTACTTGAGCTACAACACTGACCATGGAGGACATGTCCCTAATGTCTTGTGGATATCAGGACATTGAGATAGATCAGGGGCCGTTGGGAGCTAAATGCTGACACTTGTAGTTTCCCAGCAAACGTGATGAACTGCCTGTGATTATGAATGACAGGAGCACTTTAATCGTAGTTGTGTTCTATATTTGTGTGAATCACATCAGACATTTTCCTGACCTCCTAATGCAGCAGCTCCACATATCTGTCAGGAATAAAGTGCTTTATGTTATGAAAGCTCAGTAGTAGAGACGTTCTATTAGGCTGTCTGCACTTGTAGAAATGGCTGAGGTCATGTCATTCACTTTACTTCCTTACTAGGTAGCTTGTCTATGTCAAACGGAGAACCCGCAAGGGGCACATTAAGCGCTCTGCCTCCTGAGTGAGGAATGCTATGTACAGTGGGTTGCAAAAGTATTCATACCACTTGAACTCGTTACAGCCACAAACTAGTTACAGCCACAAACTTAAGAGCTTGTCCCCACAGCCCAGGTTTTCACCTGGTTTTACAGACGTTTTTGGATTTGAAAGCCATCTGTAAACCGGCTGTCAACCTTTTACATTGACTTTAATGGAAAATCCGTGCAGCAGTCCCCACTGCATGGATTTTGCTCCGGAAGGTTTTTTACTTCTGGCAATTCGAAAAGCATAGAACATGTTCATTCTTCCACTTGGTTTTCGGGCGGAACATGAACATGTCAATGCAAAGGGGGAGGGCTTTAATCCGCACACCGTGAAGAAAAGCCGCCCGCCCCCCCCTGCGTGCCAAAAACAGACCAAATACCGGTTGGCATTTCTCGACCGGTATTTGGTCTGTGCCGTGTAAACGCGGCCTACATGTATTTTATTGATATTTTATGTGGTAGAGCAACACAAAGTACATGTGTGTGTCTACATTGCATCGGACAAAAACAGCCTGAAAGTGGCCATTTTTTTTCCGATGCAGGACTGTGTTTTTTGTCACGCTCTGTACAAAAACTGCGGTCACTTCTTGTTTTTTTGACGTCGCCTATACAATTGTAATGTATGGGACGACGGCAAGAAAACTAAAAGTGGCGGCGTATTATACAACATGTTGTATAATACTCTGGTGCCAGAAGACGAGTGGAGAAAAGACGAGTTGTGGAGACTACAGCTCGTCTTTTCTATTGCCGCCTATGGGGCTGCAGGGACAATCGTATCTTTGTCACTTTTAAAAAACTAAAGTGCCGAAGACATGACTATGCAGTGTAGACACGGCCTAAGGCTACGTTCACATGGCAAGGGACAAAATACTTGTCGGATTTTTTGTACCGGTTTTTGTCCCTCTTTTTGCCGCAGTTTTCAGATTTCAATTGAACAGTACTATAATCCGCCGTTTTCAAGTGAAATATGGCAGATTATAGAACATGTTCTAAGTTTTTTTTGTCACAGTTTTCAGATTTGAAATTCAACCTCAGAAACTTAGAGATGTGTAGACTATAGCTCAGTTTTTGTATTGAGGTTTATGGGGATGATTTATAGTCAGATTTTTGCTGATTCTAAATACAGAATCCGCTTAAAAAGCCTACAGTAAATTACTGTCGGGCAGCCCACTGTCCCTGCCTACTTGGCGTGCTGCCCCAGGAGGCAGACCCCAACTGGACGACAGCCCCTATGCTGCTAAGTGCAGGGCCATCAGGGAAAACGCAGAGTCAATCAGTCCGGGTTGGTAACGGTGCGGTAACGGATAAGCCAAGAAACGTAATCCAAGTGGAAGGTCAGAGACAAGCCGGGGTCCAAACACAGTCAGGAGCACAGTTCAAAATCGGAGACAACAAGCGAGGTCAGAAACACAGGAAAACTACAAAACACAAGACTACAGGGAAACCACAAGGGAACACCTTTGACAGGCAAAGCCTGGAGGAACTGGGGAGGTTAAAAAGGTCTGCCTGGACACCGCCCCTGCAGCTGATTGGTGCAGCATCTGGGCCCTCCGGTTGGTCCTGAGAGCTGTCACTCCTGGCTCAGGAGCAGCACCTCTCCCAGGGTGTGGTCCGAGGCCAGACTTATTAACCCTCGCAGGTTGTGGCGTTAAACGGGTGGAAGGCTGCCCAGACGAACGTATCCTGACAGTAGCCTATAGAAATTGCTTTTAACAATTGTGGATAACTAAAAAACTTAAAACTGTGGTGTACATATGTGTTCAGCCCCCTGTACTCTGATACCCCTAAATAAAAAAGACTGTGACTAATTGCCTTGAGAAGTTACCTAATTAGTAAGTAGAGTACATGTGTATGTAATTCGTTAGTCTACAGCTGTTTTGTGAGGGCTTCGGAAGTTTGTTAGAGAACTTGAGTGAACAAACAGCATCATGAAAACCAAGGAACACACCAGACAGCTCTGGGATAAAATTGTGGCAAAGTGTATTGCAGGATTAGGTTTCTAAAAAATAGCCCAAGCTCTGAACATCTCATGCAGCACTGTTCAAACCATCATCCGGAAATTGAGTATGGCATAACTGCTAACCTACCAAGACATGGCCATCCACATAAACTTATAGCCCAGACAAGGAGATCACCGATTAAAGAAGCAGCCAAGAGGCCCAGGGTCACTGTGGAGGAGCTGCAGAGATCCACAGCTCATGTGGGAGAATCTGTCCACAAGAGATCTATTAGGCTTTGTCCACATAACAAGGATTTCTAGTCGGATGCCAAACACTATGTGTGGAGGAAAGCCAACACTGCACATCACCCTGAACACACCATCCCCACCGTGAAGCATGATGGGGGCAGCATCATGTTTACTTCAGCAGGGACTGGGAAGATGGTCAGAGTTGATGGGAAGATGGATGGAGCTCAATACAGGGCACACCTGGAGCAAACCTGTTAGAGGCTACAAAAGACTTGAGACTGGGGCATAGGTTCACCTTCCTGCAGGACAATGACCGTACACATCCAAAACGCCAATTAAATGGTTTAAATAAAAGCATATTCATGTGTTAAAATGGCCCAGTCAAAGTCTGACTGAGCTAGATATATTCTGCAAAGAAGAATGGTCAAAAGTTCCAGCTTCTAGATGAGCAAAGCTGGTAGAGACAACACCTAACAGACTGCAGCTGTCATTGCAGCTAAAGGGGGTCCTACAAAGTATTGACTCAGGGGAGCTGAATACAGATGCATGCCACACCTCAATTTGCAAAAATGTGGAAAAGCATGTATCATTTTCTTTACACTTCACTAATACTTGCTACTTTGTGTCGCGCTATCACATAAAATATCATAAAAATACATTTAAAGCCTGGTTCACATCTGCGCTGGAGGTGAAAAGCTGGAGCTGCAGGATCCATTCACAACGGACACCAACGTTGCCCCGATGGACCCATTGTAATAAATAGGGTACACCGTGGTGTCTGTCATTGAGGCAGAAAAAAATAGCTGACGGAACCTTCGGTGCAGATTTGAACCAGTCCTAGGTTTGTGGGTTTATTATCAACGGTTCACTGTGTGGGATAAATATTGTTACATTTTAATAGGTGGGACTTTCATGGATGGGACAATATGAATTATGTTTATAATTTTTAATTTTTTTTATTATTTTACTTGAAAAATAGCAAAATGGGGGTGTTTTAAACTTTCTGGGCCTTGTGTATGAAAACTGCCTAGGTTTTAGACTTTCTTTGTTTCCCAAAGCAACCAATCAGAGCCCCCCCTCTTTAATTTTTTCAGAGCACTATATGAAATTAAAGGGGAGCTCTGATTGGTTGCTGTGGGCAACAAAGACAGTCTTACACCTAGACAGTCTTCATACATGTCCCCCTTTATTTTTAATGTTATTTATTTATTTTTAAACTTTTGGGGCGACATGTATGAACGGGCTTTACGCCTGTTTTTTGGCGTAAACTGCGCCTCCCGGCCTGAATCCCCCTGTCAGACGCAGGGATGCGGTGTTAGACGCAGCGTTCGCCACTTTCAGCTGCGCCCCGCATGAAGGGGCGGGCAATGGACGCGGTGTTGGCGCGGTGTAGGCGTTCCGGGGCGGGACGCGGCGCGCTCGAAAACTCCGAGGCATATACGATCGCGAGTCAGCAAAGCGAGGCGCAATGCAGCGCTCGGCAGCTCCGACAAGCAGACCTGGTTTGTTTTGGTCTAAATGCTCCGGCGGCAACGAAGTGAAGCGAGAACGGAGCATGCGAGGAAGCAGATAGAAGATCGCGACAGAAATCTCGGCGCTCCGCTCCGTGCAGCAGGAGTATGATTCCGAAAAACTCGCCTTTCTAAAGGCGGAAAACAGTGTCAGAAAAGAGCTGAACCTCAAAAATAAACAAATAAAAAAAAAAAATCACTTTCCAAAAATCTAGAACGGCGCAATATCAAGAAATCGGATATTGGAAATTGCCGGGAAATGCAGTAATTCAAATTCTGAAAGCTATTCTCATTGGTCGGCATAAAGCGGCCAATCAGAATACGAGCGACAGTGAACCATTAAAACCTATGGAGAATGATTGACCAATGAGAATCAACGGCGGGACAGTTCAAAATACAGTAAAAATGCAGAAAAGAGCTGATTGGTTGAGCTAGCAGGGGCTTGGCTATCTCGGCCAATCAGAATCGGAGCGACAAAGTCCCATTATAGCCTATGGAGAATTTAGAACCAATCAAAATCCAAGGCAGGACAGTTCAAAATACAGTAAAAAGGCAGAAAAGAGCTGATTGGTTAATGTGGCGGGGGCTTGGCTATCCCAGCCAATCAGAATGCGAGCTACTTCTCCCATTGTAGTCTATGGAGAGATGGGCGCAATGCAATCTCGGGGCTCAGCGCCGTGCGGCATGGAGTATGAATAAAAAAATTATTTTTATTAAGCGTAAAACATTATCAGATAAAGAGCTGAAACCTTCTTTAAAAATAAAGCACTTAAATCCCTAACAACGCGTTTGTCGCCGAGACCGGCGCTACATAAGGAGTTGCAATATAGAGAATTGCCGGGAAATACAGTAATTTAAATTGTTGAAGCGCTTCTAATTGGTCGGCAGAAGCCAGCCAATCAGACTAGGAGCGACAAAGACAAATTATATCCTATGGAGAAGTTTTGACCAAGCAGAATAGGAGAGACAGTGTCACATTATAACCTATGGAGAAATATAGACCAATCAAAATCCAAGGCGGGACAGTTCAAAATACTGTAAAAATACAGAAAAGAGCTGATTGGCTGAGCTAGCGGGGGCTTGGCTATCCCAGCCAATCAGAGCGCGAGCTACTTCTCCCATTGTAGTCTATGGAGAGATGGGCGCTCTGAAATCTCGGCGCTCAGCGCCGTGCGGCATGAAGTATTAATAAAAAAATGATTTTTATTAAGTGTAAAACATTATCAGATAAAGAGCCGAACCCTTCTTTACAAATAAAGCAGTTAAAAATCCGAACAACGCGTTTGTCGCCGAGACCGGCGCTACATAGGGAATTGCAATAGACGGAATCGCCGGGAAATGCAGTAATTCAAATTGTTTAAGCTATTCTCATTGGTCGGCATAAACCAGCCAATCAGAATAGGAGCGACAGTGTCCCATTATAACCTATGAAGGAGAATTGACCAATCAGAATAGGAGCGACAATGTCCCATTATATCCTATGGAGAAAAATTGACCAATCATATTCAAAGGCGGGAAATTTCAAAATACAGTAAAAATGCAGAAACGAGCTGATTGGTTGAAGCGGCGGGGGCTCGTCCAGCTTAGCCAATCAGAGCGCGAGCTACTTTCTCATAGAGTTCTATGGGGAAAAGAAATTCTGAGCGAGCTCTGTGATTGGCTAAGTTAAAAGAGGCGCCGTTATTTGGACCAATGGGAGAGCGAGCGACGCTCCTATGGGTTTTCTAATGCAATCTGAAATAAAACTGTACATGAGCCGAAATCAAATTATAAGACTACAGAAGTTGTCCCGATGTGTATATAAAATGAATAATAATATGGGGGTAACGAAAAAAAAATATTAATTCAATAAAATCATGTTTATTTCTTTATTTTCGTTATCCAAGGATCAATAGTATGGGTGCATACATGATTTTATTGATTTAATATTTTTTTTTCTTGACATGTCACTTTCTAGCGGCGTGTATACGCCGCTAGAAATGACTGTCTATGGGCCGCCGAAGTGCCGGCACCCCGCTCCCGCCCCCCCGCCTGCCCCGCCCCCCGCCACACGGCGTAATTGCGGGGCGGAAATAAGCCCGGCAGTTAAGCCGTGTGAACCTAGCCTAAGAAATAGAGCTGGGCACAAGTCAGTTAGGTGGCTGCTCCTAGTCCGCTCAGCATAACTGACAGATCTCTTGTCCCTTGTATGCCATGTGGGTCACTAGAGACCAAATGGATCTCTCAGTCTCCTTAAAGGGAACCTGTCACATAGGTTATGCCCCCCTTGCTGAGGACAGTACAAGCCAGTGTCAGACCTGCTGTTTCCAGCGCTGTGTCCCTTATTCTGTAAGATGCTGTAGTTTTCAAGTTTTTAATGCTCAAATCTACAGTTTTCAGCCAGAAAAATCATTCAGAGAGTTAGTTTTTTTCATTCCCCGCCCACCTTAGGCTAGCCCCGCCCACCTCAACTGACAAACCTATTACTTTGAATAGGTAGAAACATGTGAATAACTGTCAGTGGGCGGGGCTAGCCTTTGGTGGGTGGGGCTAACATCTGCTCATGAATAAGATTTGAGGGGTAAATGCTCTAAAACTGCTGCATCTTACAGAATAAGGGGCACAGTCAGGGGCGTAACTACCGGGGTAGCAGGGGTAGCAGTTGTTACGGGGCCCCTGCGCTTAGGGGGGCCCCGGGGTAACTGCTGCCGCGACCGCTACCCCGGTAATGTCGCTCCTGGGCCCGCTGGCAGTGAACCTAACAGTTCACTGTGGCGGGCGGGGAGCTGCGGGGCCCGGCGCATGCTACCTCTGATTGCCCGGGCCCTCCGGCCCGAGCGTTCAGAGGCAGCGCTACCCGGAGGTAGCAGAACGGAGCGCCGATCGCTCCGCTCTGCTACTTCCCCTGCCGGCGCTCTGTGGTCACGTGGGCGCGCGCGGTGACGTCACATCACCGCGCTGAGCGCAGAGGCTGCAGGGAGAGCAGCAGAGCGGAGCGAGCGGCGCATCGGGGGAGCGTGGACCGAGGTAAGTAAGGGATTTCTTATTTTACCTGCCCCCAGCCTGCCTGCCTATACAGCCCCCTATATGCCTGCCTGCCTATACAGCCTCCTATATGTCTGCCTGCCTATACATCCCCCTATATGCCTGCCTGCCTATACAGCCCCCTATATGCCTGCCTGCCTATACAGCCCCCTATATGCCTGCCTGCCTATACAGCCCCCATGTGCCTGCCTATACAGCCCCCATGTGCCTGCCTATACACCCCCATGTGCCTGCCTATACAGCCCCCTATATGCCTGCCTGCCCTATACAGCCCCCTATATGCCTGCCCTATACAGCCCCCTATATGCCTGCCTGCCCTATACAGCCCCCTATATGCCTGCCTGCCTATACAGCCCCCTATATGCCTGCCTGCCTATACAGCCCCCTATCTGCCTTCCCTACGTATACAGCCCCCTATATGCCTGCCTGCCTGTCTATACAGCCTCCTATATGCCTGCCTGCCTGCCTATACAGCCCCCTATATGCCTGCCTGCCTATACAGCCCCCTATATGCCTGCCTGCCTGCCCTATACAGCCCCCTATATGCCTGCCTGCCTATACAGCCCCCTATATGCCTGCCTATACAGCCCCCTATATGCCTGCCTGCCCTATACAGCCCCCTATATGCCTGCCTGCCTATACAGCCCCCTATATGCCTGCCTGCCTATACAGCCCCCTATATGCCTGCCTATACAGCCCCCTATATGCCTGCCTGCCTATACAGCCACCTATATGCCTGCCTGCCTATACAGCCCCCTATATGCCTGCCTGCCTATACAGACCCCTATATGCCTGCCTGCCTGCCTATACAGCCCCCTATATGCCTGCCTGCCTATACAGCCCCCTATATGCCTGCCTGCCTATACAGCCCCCTATATGCCTGCCTATACAGCCCCCTATATGCCTGCCTGCCTATACAGCCCCCTATATGCCTGCCTGCCTATACAGCCCCCTATATGCCTGCCTGCCTATACAGCCCCCTATATGCCTGCCTGCCTGCCTATACAGCCCCCTATCTGCCTTCCCTACCTACACAGCCCCCTATATGCCTGCCTGCCTGTCTATACAGCCCCCTATATGCCTGCCTGCCTGCTTATACAGCCCCCTATATGCCTGCCTGCCTATACAGCCCCCTAGATGCCTGCCTGCCTGCCCTATACAGCCCCCTATATGCCTGCCTGCCTATACAGCCCCCTATATGCCTGCCTATACAGCCCCCTATATGCCTGCCTGCCCTATACAGCCCCCTATATGCCTGCCTATACAGCCCCCTATATGCCTGCCTGCCTATACAGCCCCCTATATGCCTGCCTGCCTGTCTATACAGCCCCCTATATGCCTGCCTGCCTATACAGCCCCCTATATGCCTGCCTGCCTATACAGCCCCCTATATGCCTGCCTGCCTATACAGCCCCCTATATGCCTGCCTGCCTGCCTATACAGCCCCCTATATGCCTGCCTGCCTATACAGCCCCCTATATGCCTGCCTATACAGCCCCCTATATGCCTGCCTGCCTATACAGCCCCCTATATGCCTGCCTATACAGCCCCCTATATGCCTGCCTGCCTATACTGCCCCCTATATGCCTGCCTGCCTATACTGCCCCCTATATGCCTGCCTGCCTATGTGCTGTTCTCTTCAGTTATAGGTATTGTTATTCAACTGTTTATATTATTGCATCCTTTTCTCCATCCATTCTTTATTATGTATTGTTGCTGCGCTGCCATCTGCTGACCAGAATTTACATATGCTCCCTCTGTCTTTGTTCATAAAGTTTTTCTCTTAGGGAGTGTGTTTTTTTTTAGGATTTTGCTGTGTCATTTCCTGTTAGTTGTTTTCATCTTAACGTGACTGGAGCACACATCTTTTGGGCTAGCAGAAGCATCAATTTCTGATCAGCAGACTGCAGCAAAACAGAAAACAGCAGCAGTGCAGCAAAACAACAGAGCAGCAAACAGCAACAGCAAACAGCAGCAACAAACTGCACCAAGGTTTATACTACTACAAAGATAACCACAGTTCTGTATCAGTGATCATTGCTGTATCCAAGGTGAATAAACCACATTCTGTTTCATACCACTGTGTTACTATATCTACTAAGCTGAGCCTGCTTGGTCCTGTCTGCTCCACATTCTGGATACGAAGGTAGGAAAGTCTCCCAGTCACTATCATACACCAGCCAGTTACACCTTCATTCGCCTCATGTGGGGACAGATCAGTCAGAAATTGCTTTAGAGCTCAAGACATCAGTCTGAAATTGCTTTAAGGCCCAAGACCACAGTCAGAAATTGGCTTAGAGCTTAAGACATCAGTCAGAAACTGCCTTACAACCCAAGACTACAGTCAGAAATCTCCCTAGCAACAAGCACATGTGCATAATACCTCACATTGCTACGGCCACCCAGATTTGAAAACCCCACAATTCGCTCAAATCACCCTGGGAATCTTATTCTGGTGTCCCATAGAAGCCGTGCTGCGATTTTCAGCCCCCAAATCAAAAGTTGGTTTTCTTAAAGAGACAGTGCACCTTAAATAAAAATGGGCAAAAAACAGCTTGTCAATTTCCCAGTGTTTGAAACACAGCAAGGACAACTGATACTGATGATTTTAGAAGACAGAAGCAGAACTCACACTTCCAGCAGACCAAGTTGTACGTCCAAAACGCTCTCTCAAACCGACACTAAAGCTTATTGAAAACTATCACAATATAAAAGATGAGCTCTGTGATAACCTGGAAGAGCGATGGGAACGAGTTACCTCCCTTATGTCGGGCTTTCATTCCTTCAAAGGTGATGCCGAGAGCCTACAAGAAGCTGTTGCACGGCTGAATACAGCACACGAAAGATATAAGCGGTTGTTTGCAAAGTATATCACCTTCTTAAAAGACTCTAATGTCGATGAAGCCTTAACGGAGCTGAACAAGGCAGAATCAGTGGAAAGAGAAAGAGATGTCATGGTGCAGAATGCTAAAGATAAAGCAGAACTCCGTATCTCTCATCTACAGGAGACTAGATCGCACAGATCAAACTCATCTAAACATTCGTCACGAACATACAAATCATCTTGCTCAAGAAGCTCAGTCCTGAGTGACAGAATACTAGAGGCCCGCATAGATGCAGAACAAGCCAAAATAAGACGTGCCTTCAGAGAGAAGGAAGTAATGGCAGAAAGAAAACGTGCAGAAGCAAAGGCTCAGGCTGAAAGAGAAAGTGCAGAAGCAGAGGCTCAGGCTAAAAGAGCAAGTGCAGAAGCAGAGGCTCAGGCTAAAAGAGCAAGTGCAGAGGCTCGGATAAAGATTCTTCAAATAGAGATGGAAGAGGAAATCGCATTGGCCAAAGTAAAGGTACTTGAGCGAGCGATGAGCCAAGGTCTTGATCCAGTTTGCTTGCCACAGGAAACAGACAATCCAGTTGATCGCACTAGTGACTATGTGCTGAAACAGTTACCGGCAGAGCCCCCTGTCTCTAATACTGTTCAAGTTGACAACAGTGAAACCTCCAAGTCAGCTCTACCTGTATCTCTGGTGCCACCCACAGAACCCACACAAACTAATGATCATCACCCAGACGTGCCTTCTCAAGGACAGGTAACACAGGAAGATGGCTACCAGGTATTTTCTGGCCTAGTTCCACAGCGTTAACAGCGGACATCAGAACTTCCAGAGGCTAAACCACAGCTCAACCCTGCAGCAACATCATTCTACCCGGGAACATCTCACCCTTTCACGCCAGGCAACCCATACACCCAAGGGGTACCACGAGTTGACACGGCAACAAGCAGTGAGAAAGCAGATATATCTGAGTTCGCTAGGTACATGGTTAGCAGGGAGCTGATTAACACCAGTCTTTCAAAATTTGATGACCGAGCAGAGAGCTACAGAGCCTGGAAAGCAACCTTCAAAGCTGCCATTGCCAACCTTAACCTAACCGCAGAGCAGGAGCTTGATCTCATGGTCAAATGGCTGGGCCCAGGCTCTACAAATCGTATCAAGAGCCTCAGAACTGTCTATGTGGGACAAGCAGAAGCAGGTCTTGCTGCTGCCTGGCAGAGACTAGAGCGTACCTTTGGCAGCGCCGAAGTGATAGAGAAAGCCCTATTCAAGAGACTGCAGAACATTCCAAAGATCAATCTCAAGGAAGTCCACAAGCTTCAGGACCTAAGTGATCTGCTCATGGAACTGGAACTCGCTAAAAGAGACCCTCGTCTGTCTGGACTATGCTATCTGGATACCGCCCATGGGGTGAATCCAATTGTCGTAAAGCTGCCTTACAGTTTGCAAGAAAAGTGGGCAACATCAGTCTCAAGATACAAAAGGACACACAATGTCACCTTTCCCCCATTCATTCATTTCTGCAGGTTCATCGATGAGCAGGCCCAGATGAGGAATGACCCCAGTCTTGAATTCCTGGAGTTCAACACTACAGCTGCATTATCTTCAAGGTATGAAGGTGTCACACAGAAACACAGAGACTTTAAGAACAGTGTGAGTGTAGGAAAGACCAACCTGCCACCACCTGCAGCACCCACGGGTAAACACCATACTAACTCTCCAGGAGACAAGTCCTTCAATCGTGAATATCCCATTCATAAAAAACCTCTCTCACTAAACAAATGCAGAGGATTTAGGTCCAAACCCATACAGGAGTGCAAGAAAATCCTCACTGAGCTAGGGGTATGTTTCAGATGCTGCGCTTCTTTGGAGCATATGGCTAAGGACTGTAAATCCGCCATTAAATGTGAGGAGTGTCACAGCGACAGACATGGCACAGCTATGCACCCAACCCCACTCACCAGCGATTCATCCACTGCAGTGACCAGTATTCCCGCTACAAGCCATGGCGGGGAGCCCCAGAAACACGCTGACACTGCCACAGATGTTTCCTGCTCATGTTTGGAGGTATGTGGAGAGAGCCAAAGGGACAAATGTTGTGCCAGAATATGTCTTATCAAGGTTTACCCAGAGAGACAACCAGAAAAGGCCGTAAAAATGTACGCAATCATTGATGACCAAAGCAACCGGTCCCTAGCCGGACCTAAGTTCTTTGAAGCCTTTGGGATCAAAGGACCCACAAAACCCTATACCTTAAATACCTGCTCAGGCAGCATAGAGACTTGTGGCAGAAGAGCAGAGGGATTCATTGCTTCTCCTATCAATGGGGATACAGAAATACCCCTACCTACACTGATCGATTGCGACCATATACCCGATCACAGAGATGAGATTCCTACCCCAGAAGCTGCATTTCACCATCCACACTTAAGGAACCTAGCCAGCGTTATTGCACCTTTGGATTTGGACGCCGAGATTCTACTCCTGCTTGGCAGAGACAATCTAAGGGTACACAAGGTGCGTCAACAGTGTAACGGTCCTGACTACGCCCCGTACGCCCAGAGACTAGACTTGGGATGGGTAGTCATAGGAAATGTATGCTTGGATCAATCAGGAATTGACTCCTTTAAGACTTACGTGCAAGGGGACGGACGCATATCTTACATCAAGCCGTGCCCTCATCACTATGAGGTGAAAGAGAAGCTACCAGACCTCATACAGCTGCCCGACGTCATTCCCTCCACCTATGCTGACAATCCGGGGAGATCATTGTTTCTCACAACTAAGGACGAGGACCTAGTAGCCTTGTCAGTAGAAGACAGAGAATTCCTCAAGATAATGGACAGTGAGTTCTCTAAGAATGAAACCGATCACTGGGTTTCTCCATTACCCTTCCGAGCTTCCAGAGTAAGACTCCCAAATAACCGGGAACAAGCTTTGTCAAGATTTAACTCTCTTCAGCGTACCCTAAACAGCAAGCCTGAAAAGAGAGAACACGTTGTCACATTTATGGAGAAAATATTCCAGAACAACCATGAAGAACCGGATCCATCCCTAAAGAAGAACGAGGAGTGCTGGATACGGGCGCATTGGGAATGAAACATCTCCTTCCAAGACACATCTTGCAGCCGTGACAGCGACCTTCCCAACATCATCTCCAACCTTCATCAGCGCCACCAACTAGTTATGCCCGAGAATCAGAATAAGAGAAATGTCCATCAGCTCAGTTTTGCATCTACAGATGACTTCATAGGCAAGAAGCGAGAATGCTCTCCCAACAGTAACAGCGATTGCCCACTGGAAAGCAAGAAAGCCAGAAATGAGTCTCTAAAGGAAAACTCACAGACTCCATTGCTGGAGGAGCCATTGGCTCAAACGACCCCTGAAGAGCACTACAGCCGTATGATGTCAGCACTTAATGAGCATCGCAGTTTTGGGGAACAGCAACAACGGCTGTACCAAATGGCCAACACCATGGCAGTACCAACCCACAGTGATCTGCTCCGGGCACGACAACAAGTGACAGCTGTTGTGGTGCATAACCCCGGACCAATGGAAGCTCACATATCCACCTCCATTAACTTCTCGAGCCAGAGGAGGAAGCAAGGCCTGCGACAGCATCGGGGTACTTCCTACTTCATTGACAAGGAGATGTGTCACCCGCCTCCACTGCTGTCACCACAAAACACCCCTCACATCACTCTGGGGCCACACCTGAGACCACCATTACTTGGGGAGCCATCTGCATTGTGTCAGAGTCCAGGTTACGATTTCTTGCTACCAGCCCAAGCTGAAATGTTTGCACGACAGCAAGAAATTTCACGGAAGCAGAACTTGGCCAGACTTGAGATGTCGGCAGAAACTATCCGCCAAAAGAAGCTGGAGAATCCACACAGACAGCAACCTTTAGCTGGTGATCCACTGATTCCTCCCAAGGAATCCCAAAGTGCCAAGGGAACAAGTCGAAAGTCTGCTCATCACCGGCTGGAGCCCCAAGGAGACCATAGTGAAACAAAGGAACTCTGGGATCAACACACCCACCAAAGCCTGTCATTAGCTCCATCAGAGTCACCTACTTATCATTTGGAACCAGGAATTAACAAAGGAGATGCAAAATGTTTGCCCTCCAGCTCAGTGCCTCCACATCAGCTGCTTCCCTGTGGTTTCCACAATGCATTCCTTCCACCCAGTCGCATTTCACCGAAGAAAAAGTAATGGTAACACCACAAACCACATCAGAAAGTAGGAGACCTCATGTTGATGAAGGAACGTCAAACCAAAAGGATTCATTGGCCTATGGGACTAGTTACAAAAGTTCTTCCCAGCAAAGACGGCAAGATCCGGAAGGTGGAGTTGAAGATATCCAGGAAGGGTGAGCCTAAAACATTTGCAAGGCCAATCAACAAACTCATTCTGATACTGCCCATTGAGGATTTCCTGAAGGATGAACAGTGCCGAACTTTGTTCCATATTCCTGAGTTGATAAACAGACTATCTTAGTGTTTATATTGCATCTAACATGTTTTGTTACAGGTTGTGGACTATATTTTATAGACAGTTTATAGTGAAATCCCCCTATGGGAATTTCAGACGGGAAGTGTGCTGTTCTCTTCAGTTATAGGTATTGTTATTCAACTGTTTATATTATTGCATCCTTTTCTCCATCCATTCTTTATTATGTATTGTTGCTGTGCTGCCATCTGCTGACCAGAATTACATATGCTCCCTCTGTCTTTGTTCGTACAGTTTTTCTCAGAGGGAGTGTGTTTTTTTAGGATTTTGCTGTGTCATTTCCTGTTAGTTGTTTTAATCTTAATGTGACTGGAGCACACATCTTTTCGGTTAGATGAAGCATCATTTTCTTATAAGCAGACTGCAGAAAAAAAGAAAACAGCAGCAGTGCAGCAAAACAACAGAGCAGCATATCTACTAAGCTGAGCCTGCTTGGTTCTGTCTGCTTCACATTTTGGATACGAAGGTAGGAAAGTCTCCCAGTCACTATCATCCACCAGCCAGTTACACCTTCATTCGCCTCATGTGGGGACAGAACAGCCTATACAGCCCCCTATAATGCCTGCCTGCCTATACAGCCCCCTATATGCCTGCCTATACAGCCCCCTACATGCCTGCCTATACAGTCCCCTATATGCCTGCCTATACAGCCCCCTATATGCCTGCCTATATAGCCCCCATATGCCTGCCTATACAGCCCCCATATGCCTGCCTATACAGCCACCATATGCCTGCCTATACAGCCCCCATATGCCTGCCTATACAGCCCCACATGCCTGCCGTATACCCCCACAAGCCTGTCTGTCTACTTACATGGGGCTCCTTTAGCTACCTAAACCCTACCTATATGGCCCCTATAGCCCATCTAACCCCTGTCTACCTGTATGGCTCCCTATACATACCTAAACCCTGCTTGCCTATATGGGCACTCTATTGGCTACCTAAACCTTGCCTATTTGGGGCCCCATATATCCTATCTAAACCCTGCCTGCCTAAATGGACCCCATATAGCCAGGGGGGCAGGTGCTGGAAAAGTCAGGATTCTAAGATATTTGTGTCTAAATCTGCAGGGACAAGTGGTCGGGAGATGTCATCATGATGGTGGACTGGACCGGATGGAGAACAAAGGGGAAAGTCAACGACTCGTCAGAGAAACGTCACCTGTGAGTCACAAGATGTAACTGCACTGTAATCACTTATATGTCTACAGAGTCTGTGTACACTTACTATATGGTCACTGTATGGAGGTAATATACAGTCTGCAGAGACTATGTACACTGGTGTCTACCACTATATGTCACTGTATGGTGGTTATATACAGTCTGCAGAGCCTGTGTACACTGGTATATACCACTATATGGTCACTGTATGGTGGTTATATACAGTCTGCAGAGCCTGTGTACACTGGTATATACCACTATATGGTCACTATATTATTATATATTATTATTATTATTATTATTATTATTATTATTAGACAGTATTGGTCTTTGTGTACTGATCAGTAATAGTGTAGGGTATTCAGTCACTATTCAGGTCAGTCACTATGTTGTGGTAATTTGTGGTCATGTTCTGGCGGTATAATCAAGTCCATCTGTAGTAGTGTGGTTGGTAATGTTGGTATTAGTATCGTGGGATTTGATTGGTAGCAGTATGATGGTGAGAGGTATGGTGAGGTATTTGCCCCTTGTATTATCTACATTATATAACAGCATGTCCTGGTACATGGTTGTGGTCAGGGAGGGGGGGGGCATCCAAAAGTTTGCTTTGGGGCCCTGGCTTCTCTAGTTACGCCCCTGGGCACAGTGCTGGGAACAGCATGTCTGCAACTAGCTTGTGCTGCCCTCAGCAAGGGGGGCATAAACTATGTGACAGGTTCCCTTTAAAGAAGATCTGTGACATCGAAGATTTTTATTTTAGTAAATACTTGTGTTCCCTGTGAAATAACAGTACTGGAGCATTTTCTCGTTTAACACTGTTCTTACTATTCCTTTGTTATTCTGTCTAGAAATGTATGTATGAATGAATCAGTCAGCTGGGTGTTACCATTCCAGTTTTTTAAAAGGGGTGTGTCCCTACACTGATTGGACAATGTCAGAGTGTACAGGACACACCCTCAAAGGGTTTAACCCCATCTGAGGGTTTCAGAAATTTCTTTTTTTAAAAGGGAAATAACGAGAAGAACAATAAAACAAAAGAGGAACTAAAACGGACAAATCGGGAAATTTGGCCAAAGGTCCCTTTTTTAAAGCTGGGGAAAAACCCACTTTTGGGACCCTCTGCTTTTTCCAGCCCTTTTCCCACCCTTTTACCCAGCTCTATTTCATAGCTTGTTTTTCTGAAATCCCAACGCGCTTTTTACTCAGTGATGAAAGCCCTTTTGGCTTTTTCAGCGGCCCTGGATCATGGGGCCCAATTTTCCCTTTTCACTTTTTTTGCCATTGTTATTTTAAATTTGTAGGCCTTGTAATTTTCCCTTTAAAAAGGTTTATTTTCATTGTGTCTAGGGGTTGAGTCACCTCTTGGCAGGGAACTTTTGGCCCCAAAAAATTTTTAAGGGTTGGAATAAATCAAATTTCGCGGGGGCGAGCCCCCCAATGACAGATATTTCAGACTGGGCACAGGTTTTTAACTATAGTAAATTTTGTGAATCATCTTTCTCGCCTTGGACGGGCCGGGGCTCCACGGGTTTCCAAAAACCCCCTTTAAATTTTCCATTGCTTTCTGTCACTATGGATATTCACTTTGACAAGGCGACGAGGGTTTACAATCCAATTTATTTTTCTTTCTGCTGGGGTTGTTTTCCTCTGCAATCCCAAGGGAAAATATTTTGGAACGGGGGTTCTTAAAAACCCGGTTTCAAAAAATTTCTAACCCTTGTGGCAACCCAAATTTAAATTTTATATTAATTTTAGGGGGGAGGGAAAACTACTTTGGGTTTGGGCCCCAGAAAGTGTTTTTTAAAAGGGTATAAATCACATTTAAGAGGGCCACCTATGGCTGGGGTTTATTTGCACAATGTTTTTGGGTTTTTTTATAGGAGTTGTCCCCAAATTTTTAAAATTGGGTAGCCATCCCACCAACAGCCCGCGTCAATCTGATACCGATGGCCTATCCCAAGGGAGACCAAAGGGATTTAAATTTCGCGCATTAAACCTTAGGGCGCGTCCCCACGGGGACAGGACAAAAAAACCGGCCGGTTTGCCCGGGCCCCCATTTTTCCTTTCTTTGCGGCCCCCTCCCCCCAACGGCCAAAAAGGAAAAGGGAAAAAAGCTTTTTTCCGCGGTGATCCCCGGGGGGAAAAAAAAGCCCTCCCCCCTTCACCCTTGAAAAAAAAGCACATTTTTTCCGTTCCGGGAAAAAAGGGCCGAAGATTTGCTTCCCCCAATGTTTTGGGCCGGAAACCCCGGGGGGAAAAAACCGCCCGACGGAAAAAACCCTGAGAGTGGGGACTGGGGCCCGGGGTTTTTTCCGGAAAAGCACCATTTGCTCATTTTTTGGCCAAATTTTGTCAGGCGGTCTGAAAAACCGCAAACCGGCTGAAAAACCGTCCGAAAACCCTTGCCGTGGGGACATGCCCTTAAAGGGGACCTGTGATGTCCTTTGAAAAATGGAGCTAGCTTCATGTATGAACAGTGGTGATCTTGACAATGCTTAGGCTTATTGCAGACTATTACAGGACTGTTAAAGGGGTTGTCCACTTTATATTCTTTTGATTTATTATGTATATAACAGGAAATTGTACAATTTTTAAATATATGTGTGAAATTTATTTAAATACATATTGCAAAGTCTGCTTCTGGTGGGGGATGGCCTTAACAGCATGTGAATGGTCAGCAAGGGTGAGCGCCTACACAAAATCCGAAAATAAGACCTACTGCAATTTTTTTCAAGCTTAGAAATATGAGGCCTCTCTGAAAATAAGACCTAGCAGAAGTCATTGCTGCAGCTCCCCCCACACCATACATTAGTGTTACCAGATCATTTAGATAGGTCTTACCTTGTGAGGAAGGCCATCTGGACAAGAGGTGATCATTTAAGGAAAGTGCTATTGATAGACATGAGAGGTTGGGGCTAATGATTCTAAAAAAAAATGGAGTCACAAGAAATTCACCATGAAACTTGGTTTTTGGGGAAATTCTGGGTGATGTTCCTGAAAATGTGACATGGTAAATGTACCTAATTGTTGTACGTATAGGCAAAAAAGTCAGTCACCTTTTATCAGGATCCTATGTCCTTTTTAAAACCCCCCCGGGCCCCCGCTCCCGCGCTAGCCCCGATTGCATAAGAAACAAATTGGTGGGACAGCGTGACATGGGGGGGCCCGGGCAAAATAAGGTTAAAATAACATTTATTGTGATCATCTAAAAAAGGAATTTAACAACGGCAAAAAACCCAAGGCGAGCAAAAATGAAAACACCTGTGGTTGGTTGAAATCTAAAGCGTTTGGGGTCTTTCGCCCTTTCGTAGCTACGACTAAGGGCGTTTAGCCCGAAACGCCCCTTTAGCTTTCATCCCAACCCCGGGGTGTTTATTTTTTTCTGCCCTTTGGGTTTTTTCCGTTGTTAATTCCTTTTGATGGATACACAATAAAGTGGGGGATTTTAACCTTTTTTGCCGGCCCTCCCCTGTCACGTGCCCACAATTTGTTTCTTCATGCTATCATAGATTGTTGTCCTGGAAATAGAGTCATAAGAAATTATTGATGGAATTCAGTTTGGCTGGTTCTGCAAATGTTTGTGATAACATGACTACAGTATATTAATAAATGTTGATTTTTTTTTTTTGTTCATGAGCGGAGAAAAGCCTTCCCCGTTCACATTCACAAGCACAGATTCCGTCCGAAAACCGGACGGAAGAATGTGCATGTAGAACGGTCTGGCGGGCCCGGGGGAAAAAATGCCAGATGGAAAATCCGTGCAGTGGGGACTGCTGCTCGGGTTTTCCATAGAGCACCATTGTGCTCATTTTCGGCCGGTTTTTCAGGCGGTCTGCAAAACCGCAAACCGCCTGAAAAACCGTCCGAAAACCCGTGCCGTGGGGACATGCCCTAAATGTGAATTCTTGTTTATGAAAAAATAAGACATCCCCTGAAAATAAGACCTAGCGCATCTTTAGGAACAAAAATTAATGTAAGATACTGTCTTATTTTCGGGGAAACAGGGTATTGCAAGTTGGGACAACTGACTAAGCACAAAAAGAACCTTTAAGAAACATATGGTGTCGGTGCCATGCACCCTGTCTGGGAAGAAGCTGTCGGGTGCAGCAGTGCCACACATATGCAGCTGCAGCCTGTAGAGAAGCTGAAAGATGCAAAAGACTATCCTCAAAATCCTGCTGCCATGGGGTTGAGTAGTAAAAATACCCAGATTATCTCAGCTGGCACTCCTGCTATGCTTGAGGATGGAGGGGAAGACAAAGAGACAAAAGCTTTCACACTTCATTCAGACAAGAGTGTTTCTGACCAGGAACCCACCCTGAAGGATGTATATGTTGATATCTCATTATGTAAATCTGCTTTATCCACTTTGATCACCCATATGGGAGATATGAAGACAGATATGTACCATGTTTGCTAAGATTTATATAAAATAACGTAATAGCTTAAAAGGGTTGTCTTACTACAAAAATTAGCTTTCAACATGTAGGGAACCGTAAATGAAGACTTTTTTCAAATACATTGTTTATTTTGCTTTTGTTGAGAAGATAAGAGTGATTTTATCTGCTCTGAGTGGACACAGGTTTCTCCAGCCTGCTCTCATCTTCTCTCTCTGCCGTCTGTCTTATCTGATAGCAGTGAGTTGGTACACAGGGCTTCCAGCAGCTTAAGAACAGAGTGTGTTGTCTTTAGCAAACAAAGGAGACTACTTGTTTACTTTGAGTTCTGAAGCCCTCTGATTTATATAATCTCATGTCAGTGCAATTAAAAGAGCTGTGAAAACCGAGCTGATATACTAATCACTGCTATAGAACCACCCACTGCCTAACCATGAAGAGACACGAAGCATTAATCTAAAACTGCTTGTGGCTAAAAAAAAAACAGCGTGGTGAGAAAACCCCTTTAAGCTCTGTAGAGGACTGTTAACCTGCTCTCTCAAAAGATCTAATACAGACTATACTAAGTATCACTGGGCTCTTTAGCAAGATGGACAGTTTAGAGAACAGGTCTTGTAGGGATAAAATTAGACTAGTGGGGGTTCCAGAGAAGGCTGAGGGTAAGGATCGACTCTCCTACTTCAAATTTTGGCTGGCAAATAAGTTTGGCAAAAGTAAACTTTTTTGCTATTGAGCATGCTCACAGGGTCCCAAGTTGTCCTCTTCCTTTGGAGGCTCCTATCCTGCCTTAGCTTCTTCACTTTTGGCTAAAGACTCTATTCTGCCTGGAGCGAGAAGCAAGAAGGATATCTTTATCGATGGTCAAGAGGTTCTTTGTTTATCGTGACTTTTACTGAGCTTCAAAAGTGTCTCAATTTTTTTTCAGATTTCAGAACCTCTCCATCATTTACTCAATTATGTACCTGCCATAACTTCAAGTGATTGCTTTGGGTTCAATATTCTTCTTTGACACGTCCAAGGTTGTCTTGTCTTGACTGGACTCTAACGAGTGACCTATGAAAGAAGCTGGTGTGATATTGATCCATGTGCAGTACCATATGCAGAACTGAAAGGGTGTTCCAGGAGTATTGAAAGCTCGTTGTTCCGTCGTGGTATGATAAAAAATAGGAAATAAGGCTCACACCTCCTGGACGCTCTCATTCAGTCCCGGCTGCTGATCTGTTCATTCAGGAAGTAAATGTGAATGTTCCTTGTACACGTAACAGGTGCAGCCAAACACAGGCCACAATGTCTGTTTTTAATATCCCAGTGGACCAACGAGCTTTCATCACCTTTGCTATTCCTAGCTGAGTCTGTTAGAGAGACATTAGTGATGGAGGTTTCCAAACTGTAGGGCAGAAGGCTTCAGAGCTCTAAAGGGTTATAATTTGTCAGTAAGTCACATAGTTGCAGGAAGTAACGCAAGCAGGAGATAAGAATTGTACTGGCTCTAAAGGAAGGCAAAATCAGAACAGCGAAGTATTTGGCAATAGTCTTTATTTACCTACATGTTTAAAGCTAATCAATGAAATGGGAATAGTTATTGCAAGCTTGTTATCTACCTACTTTTTCATTAGCAGAGGTTCTTGCTGGACAGTGCACTCTGCATTATTTTCACTTTGTAGCTCAAAAGGGGTAATGTTTCTCATTAGGCACCATGTAGGCAACACTTAAATGCCTTGATCACGCCACTGAAATTTAACCCCTCAACGACCTCCTACTGTCTTTTGATGTCGGACATTGCAGGTTGTTATTCTGCGGCTCATAGTGCCTCAGCTGTTCTAGGAGCAGAGCTGTAATTAACAAGCCTATTCCTAGAGCAGTTTCTCCGAGCACCGGGAAGCGAAGGAAACCTCCAATCCCCAGAGCTTAACCCTTTCATTGCTGAGGTCAGTGATCGTTGTAATATTCAAAGGGTATTCCCCTGCTCCATCGGGTGATTGGAACTCCTGATGACCCAATGGAGCAGGGGAATGTCTGTACAGGCAGCCTTGGGGACCTAGAGTAGTCTCAGGGCTGTCTGAATAACAAGCCTGCAGTCAGGACACACTGTGTGCTAACCTGAGTGCTACCTGTGTCAGTATGAAACAGAGTTTAATGTATTAGCATATATTAATATGCTAATACATTACTAAGTGTAAAAAAACAAACAAAATAGTTATCCCTTCATTATCCCGACACCAGCCGTCTTTAACCATCTTATTTGAGAAAATAGATCCAAAGTTGATCCGATGTAGTCCACCAAATCCGAAGTAGTCCAAATGGGAACCTATAAATAAATAAATAAACCTTACACATATACATATAGGCTGGATACTCTATTCAGCATGCAGGAAAGCTGGGTGATACCCATCGCCCACAGGTAACATCCAGCTTTCAACAAATGAAAAACTGTGTGCCACCTTTGGGGGATGGAATGTCACCCAGCTTTCCTGGATGCTGAAAAGGCTATTGCCATAGGCAATTTCCAGAGTCTGTCTCTTGCTGCCTGTATCCAGCCCCCTGTGGCCGCTGGTGACAGACCACAGGAGACAGGGAGCAGAGGGCAACTTCTACCCCCTGCGGCCTGTGTCTTGCCCCCTGCAACCACCAGAGACAGACTGCAGGGGGCAGGAGACAAGGAGAAACTCCTGCCCCCTGCGGCCACTGGTGACAGACCACAGGGGGAAGGACTGAGACAGGGAGCAGAGGGCTGCTATCGCCGCAGCTTAGCTAGGAACAGAGCTGTACTTATCAGCCCTGTTCCTAGAACAGTCTCTGTAACCAACAGGAAGTGGAGGAAACCTCATATGCCCGAGGCTTAACCCTTTGATTGCCGTGGTCAGTGACCACAGCACAATCCAAGGGCTTTCCCCTGCTCCATCGGTTAATCAGGACTCTCGGTGACCTGATGGAGCAGGGGAATGTCTATACAGTCAGCTCTGGGGACCTAGAGTAGCCCCAGGGCTGTCGGTATAACAAGCCTGCAGTCAGGGCACACTGTGTGCTGCCCTTACAACTGCCTGTGTCAGTATGACATAGAGTCTAATGTATTAGCATATACACTGTCAGACACTGATAAGAGAATTGACAGATATAAAGTCATTTGCTGTGGTTGAGCGATTTTTACCCTTTAGTTCAATTCTAATAAATGACAATTTGTGATTTGTAGCTTCTTGCTAGTTAAAGGGGTTGTCTGGGTACAATGATTGGGTTTTAATTAAAAGATCTTTAAAAAACAAGCAGCTTTGCAATATATGTTCATTACAATCGTCCTACCTGATTTTGAGTTATCCCTGTTAGTAGTATTTCATGAGCTTCTCAAATCTCTATTGCAGCTGACCTGTTAATCTTTATCTCACTGGCTGTCAGGACTGGTGCCTCATCTGCGTCAGAAAACAGGTCAGAGCACAGAGCCCCTCCCACACAGTATGCTTCTGTAGTGGAGGGAGGGGGAGGGCTCTGGCTTCTGTGTCTTGTGGTTAACCCTGTGTGTGCCTGCTTCCTCCTGCTCTTACACAGATTGAGGAAAGGGAGAGGCTGATCTGTAGTCAGTAGATGTGACAGCAATGAAGTGTGTTTTCTATAATTATGTGTATCTGTGGAGCTCTGACTATACTAAAAGAACTGATCAGGGGGGCATGTGAACGGTTCCTAAACTCTCCCTGCTCTGCTGTATTAGTGACACATTGTGATAATAAGTAACTCACTTCACAGCTGCCCTGTGTCTGTTCTGACAGGTTTGTTTTTTGCTGGAGATGTGGAAATTTTGTATGCAAAGCAGGGGGTATAGGAATAATTACATCCCCCCTGCTCAGCTATTAGCAATCACAGCTTCACAGACTCTCCCACACTCATAGATCAGCCCTCTCTCTGCTGTCTCCGTGGAGCTGACAATACAGCTGATCTAGCAGCAAGAGCCTGCAGCAGACCTAGGCAGGCACACACAGGGTTAACTCTGGCAGCAAACCCGCCCCTCCCCCCCTCCTGCTGTATAGAAGTTACAGAGGAGAGCTTTCTGTGTGCTGAGGGGAGGGGGGAAGAGGGAGGAGAAGAGGCAGACAAGAAGCTCGCCCCTCAATTAAAAAATGCTTTGCAGCCAGAAGCATTGAAGTGGGCTGAAAGCTTGTAATGAGACAACTCCTTTAACTTGAGTAGCCCGCAGTGCCCTATTTCTTTAGATTTGCTTTCCTCTGTACTCAACACCTAAATCATAGCTGTCAATCTGTATTCAGCAGTAAATAGCCACTATTAATCTTAAAGGGATTGTCCAGCAAAGAAAAAATATTCTTAAAGGGAAAATGACCTATTCTTTACGTCATGCTTTTATGTTAAGCACATTGTAAGAACTTTTAGTTGTGTTTTTATCATTTTCCATATCACTATCAATATTTTTATAAAATCCTGCAGTCTTCACTTTGGCCACTTGGCCTAATCATAGACTGTCCCTGTTTGTTGTGTAAAGAAAACTTTTCACCAATCTCCTCATTTTCATCGCAGACACTGAAAGGTGACACCAATGTATAGATAACATTGAATCCACCATTCACAAAAGAAAATAGTCACCCTTCCCCTCTCTTCCTCCTCACACAGTTTTTCCCCAGGTCACAGAGCATGCCTAGAAAACTCTCCTATAGAAGTCAATGGGTCTGCTCCTATTCACAGGCTCCTATGTCCATGAAGCTGCTGTAAAGCATCTATGTAAGTGCTTTTAAAATCAGCTCAGGCAAGATGGCTGCCCCCATAGTTATATACAGAAAACAGAATTAAAAAATGTACAGGCCTGGGGGCTGGATTGGGTAAAGAAATTTATACTTAAAGGGGTTGTCTCACTACATTGATTCATCTTACCTCAGTCCTGTTTTCTTAGTTTCACTTTGAATTCAGGGGTGTGTTTATTGGCTTTTACTAGGCTGCAGTAGAAGCCAGGTCGTTAGCTATAGCGACCAGTGCTGGCAACCTATCAGGAGAGATGGAACAGGTCTGTAGCTATAGCGACCTGAGGAGCTGATGCAGCCCATACAAGAGGGGATATCTAGGAATAGGAAGGACACTGTTAATGGACACTTATTGCAAACTGACTTGTTTTTGCAAGATCTTTAACATAAAAAGCAATCCTTGTAGTGAGACCACCCCTTTAACTACAGATTCCCCAGCCCTACTGCTCTGAAGATCTTAGGTAAACCGCTACTATTTGCATCCGGGTTACGTTACGAAACAAAGGAGAGGCTTACGCCCTTTTTTCTAGCAATAGTGTGTCCGAACAAGAACCACCCCAAAGTAGTGAGCTCAGTAGCTGGGGATCTGTACATAAGTATACGTCCACCCTGCAACAAAATCAAACAAGCAGCTCCTGGGCCCAGTGGTCACTTGCCACAAATTCATATCACTGTTCAGAAGGGACCAGCTCTGAATGGTAAGCAGAGACACATGACAGCTGCAGCAGCTGATTCCACGTTCGGAAGTTCAAGGGTGAAAACAGAAGACTGGAGAGATGCGACGCTGGATGCGGGGACTGGAGGAAGGTGAGTATCCAGCCCGAAACGCGTAGGCGTTATCTTACATGTTTTCACTGAGCACTATGTTTAGTGTCATTTAATTTATTATAATAAAGCATTGACATTTTAGTGGATGGTACCAAAGTTGGATTTTTTTCTGGTCATAATAAAGTATATCTCAGTTGGTGGGCCTGCCAGCATCCAGAGCACATCCTAACTCCTGCAATCTACTCTGGGAACAGGAGACATTCAGCTGCAACGAATGGCAACTTGATGGACATTGACGATGAACACCTTGGGCGAGATGTCCAAAAATTGGCGGTGCTACGTCAGTTTTTAGGCGCATTAAATAAGTGTAACGTGCGCCCGGAAGTCCGACCCTATCAAAAATCTGGCGTCAGGTATACCTTGCATAGTAAACATAATGCGCCTAAAAATAATGCGCTCTGCGCCTCCATAACGAAATGAGGTGCATAGCAGATCATTACAAGTGTATATGTGTTAGGCGCATTTCACATTTTACAAGTATGTGTTAGGCGCATTTCATATACTTGTAATGATAAGCTGTGCGCCGCGTGATGTGCCTCGATAGGGGCATTACATACTCTACCAATGAAATGTTTTTTGCCGTGATTAGCGCAAATCGCAGCACATAGCATATCATTAGATGCGTATGTAATGCCCCTATTGTGGCACATCGTGCACTGAGGAGCACATACTTGTAAAATGTGAAATGCGCCTAACACATATAGACTTGTAATGATGTGCTATGCGCCTCAATAGGCACATTTCGTTATGGAGGCGCACAGCGCATCATTTTTAGGCGCATTACAATGTGTAGGTCCTGGTGTACGACAGTTCATTTACATCCAAAATATGGCGGCAAAAGTGGTTTTAGCGCAAAAAACTGGCGTTGGCGTGTTGGGAAATGTCGCCTCTTATGTTCTATTTTTTCCTCTTTTTTGTATACGTTTTATTTTACTGGGGCCCCAGGAGCTGCTTGTGTGATTTTTTTTCAAGGTGGACAATTGCTTTTTTGAGAGCCATAAAAGACGCTAACCAGGGCCGGGAGGAAGGTAGGCGACCTCTTAGGCTATGTTCACACGGCTTATTCTGGGACTGATTGGAGCCGTACTGCGCGCCGTATTTGTGCTTCAGTACGGCTCCAATCCGTCCCAGTAACTACGGTAATCCACAGTTCTCATAGAGAACTATGGATCCCATCGCTCCTCCCCGCTCGGCGAATCCGCCGCGGGGGGAGAAAGTGACATGCACATTATTTATGCCGTGTACGCGCCGTAAATAATGCATTGTCTATGGGGCCGGCGGGCAGCTCCCCCGGCCCCGCCCCTTATTCAAGCCGTATTGCGGGCGGGATCCGTCCCGCAATTACGGCTTGAATAAGCCGTGTGAACTGGGCCTTAGGGCGCCACTTCATCCCAGTGAGGAGGGAGGCGCAAAGAGACATGGAGTGGGTTGAATTTTCCATTGGATGGGGGGGGGTGCTATGTACCTTAGGCCATGTTCACACGGCTTAAAACTGGACGTATTTCAGTCCGTAATTACGCGCCGGAGTTACGGGCTGAAAACGTCCCAGTCATTACAGTAATCAACAGTTCTCATAGAGAACTATGGATTACGTCTCCACCCCCTGCTCGGCGAATCCGCCGGGCGGGGAGATAATTGACATGTGAATTACGCCGCTGGTAATACAAGTCTATGGGCCGGCGAGGTGCCGCCCCGCTCCCGTCCACACGGCGTAATTGCGGGGCGTAATTACGTCCCACAATTAAGCTGTGTGAACCTAGCCTTACTTGGCTAGGGCACCAGAATACCTTGTCCCAGTCCTTGGCGTAAGCTATAGCACTGTAAACTTTTACAGCAGAACATTGAGCTGTATTGAAGCACTGGAGTCTGATAGAAGTACATTAGAAAAACACAGGGAGGTTACTTCAAGCCCATTCATTTCGGATTACGCTAGTTGTTTAGCCTGAAGTCATTGTTATATCCTAACATACTGATAAATGATATTACCTGCCGATACAGAGAGCTGATGCTGCTGTGTATGAAATATCCTCTGAGGGGCTGGCACAACTGCTGTGATGGGTGACGCCATTCTGGGTTTCGCTCATGTTTAGAGATAAATCTTCTATTACTCACCGCAGAAAAAAATAGCTCAGCAGTGAGTGCAAATCAGGAATGCAATTCCATGTATAGCGGATTTATGATTTATTCCAAGGCTTGACATAGATGAGATGAGCACTGGAGATCTGAAAGAGTGACAGCACTGAATCTACAGTTGTTTAGTAGAAAAAATATTAGCATTCATGTCCTCAGGGGAACCCCAACAAGAGGGGAAAGGCAACAATGGTGAAATAATTGGTCTGTGGTTGAGATGAGCTCCGCTCAGAAGGGTCTATCTTGTACTGTCAAAGAAGCAGATAAAGAAATGCTAATCTGGGGTCTATAGATTAGACAGCAGACATATGTGTGTTCAGAGAGGGAAGGGTTACATAACTGTCTCCTCATCCAAATTGTTGATAAAAATGTATAATCACTGAACCACAAGTTGCTACCAGGAGGCTCTCATTGCCCAGTTAAAAGGACACTCCAGGCAAAACTGATATCCTCTGTCATTCCCTGCTGTAGGGATAGAGGGGCAGTGCATGACACAAAGATTCGGGGATCATCAAGGAAAGAATATGTGTCATGCACCACTACACTAGACTGAACACAGTTTTGGATTGAGTGTTCTTTTATGGCTGTATTCACACTATCAACACAGTTTCTGTTATAATGGCAGTGCCAGATCCATCAAACAGAGAACACCAGTAGCCTCCATTGATTTATAATGGCTTCCGCAGTGGTTTTTGTTGTTTTGTTGGGACATAAGACAAAACTAGTGATGGAAACTACAAACAGTGCCTATGATGACAGCGCGGACAAAGCCTAAGGCTTTCCATTCAGTCTCTTCACCGTTAAATAAAGAAACACCGTATATACTTGAGTATAAGCCGACCTGAATATAAGCCGAGGCACCTACTTTTGCCACAAAAAACTGGGAAAACTTATTGACTCGAGCATAAGCCTAGGGTGGAAAATGCAGCAGCTACTGGTATATTTCAAAAATAAAAATGAATACCAATAAATATATAGGCGTATAGGCAGTTTAATGTCCCCATGGCAGTTTAGGCAGGTATAGGCATGTATAAGCAGGTATATGTCCCCCATAGGCAGGTTATAGGCAGGTATATGTCCCCATAGGCAGGTATAGGCATGTATAAGCAGGTATATGTCCCCCATAGGCAGGTATAGGCATGTATAAGCAGGTATATGTCCCCCATAGGCAGGTATAAGCATGTATAAGCAGGTATATGTCCCCCATAGGCAGGTTATAGGCAGGGTTTAAAAAAAAAAAAAAAAATACAAGTACTTACCTCTCTCCCTCGCTGCTCCAACTCACAGGCAATCCGTCTTCTGGCACAGGCAGCGTGATGACATAGCACGCTGCCTGTGCCGGAAACTCCAGACAGCCGCAAGTCTGCGGCCGTCCGGTTTCCACTGCCGAGCAGGGAGCGCTTGGTATCTACATCTGTATGCGCTCCCAGAGGAGTCGCCCAGATGCTGTGAGCTTACTTGGGATTCAGCTATATGCACTCCCTGAGGAGTCGCATATAGCAGAAGTATCCCTGTTGGCAGGGGTGTAACTAGAGGAGCAAGGGCCCCAAAGCAAACTTTTGGATGTGGCCCCCTACCTGCCCCCCCTTGCCCACCTCCCTGACCACTAACATTTACCAGGACATGCTGTTAGATAATACAAGGGGTAAATACCTCACCATACAATTCACCATCATACTGCTACAAAACAAATCCCACTATACCAAGACCAACATTACCAATAATGCTATTACATAGGGACCTGATTATACCGCCAAACCATGACCACAAAGTGACTGAATAATACCCCTACACTATTACTGATCAGTACACAAAGACCAATAGTACTGCCATATAGTGACCATATAGTGGTATATACTAGTGTACACAGGCTCTGCAGACTGTATATAACCACCATACAGTGACCATATAGTGATAGCTACAGTGTACACAGGCTCTGTAGACTGTATATTACCACCATACAGTGACCATATCGTGATAGATACCAGCAGGGCCGCCATCAGAAATTTTGGGGCCCCATACAGCTGGAGCGTCTGCCCAACGGCCCACCCTCCCCCAGCCGACCAAACCTCCGGCTCATCACCCTTCCCAACCATCCCCCTTCCCACAACCTTCGCCATCCCAGAAAAATAAAGAATTGTTTTTGGAGTCACAAGAAAAGAAAATGCAATTGTGCCATTGCTTTTGGATTTAATTCTTGCTGGGTTATACATGTCACCATTATAATGTTACTGGCAAAGCCAGTATACCCAGACCAATATTGCCAAGCAACAATATATAAATTCTAAATAATACCGCCACCTATCACTACCATATACTGACAACCCCACCAAAATTTTTGACTAAACCAGCATACCAAGACCAATATCCAAAAAAAAAACAAATACACCACCGGCCACTTTTTAGGTAACCCCATGCAGAAAGGGGGGTTGGGACCCCCTTTTGCCTTAGAACTCCCTCAATTTTTCGTGGCATAGATTCAACAAGGTGTTGCAACGTGTAAATTTTGGTACCAAGGGGCCAAAAAATGCCAAGAAAATTTTTCCCCCACCATGACACCACCCCACCAGCCTGAACCGTTGATACAAGGGAGGATGGATCCTGCTTTCATTTGTTGACGCCAAATCTGACCCTACCATCCCAAAGTCGCAGCAGAAATCGGACTCATCAGACCAGGCAAAGTTTTTCCAATCTTTATGTCCAATTTCGAGAGCTTGGGGAAATTGGAGCCTCAGTTTCCCCGTTCTTAGCTGAAAGGAGTGGCACCCCGGGTGGTCTTTCTGCTGTAGCCCATCTGCCTAAAGTTTGCCCTATTTTCGTTCAAGATGCCTCTGCTACCTTGGTTTAAGGGGGGCTATTTGAGTCACTGTTTCCTTTCTACCTCGAACCGTCGCCCATTCTCCTTTTACCTCTGGGATCAACAAGGCATTTTCCCCCCAAAGGGCTGCCGCTCACTGGATGTTTTTTTTTTTTGACCCTTCTCTGTAAACCCTAGAGAGGTTGTGCGTGAAACCCAGGGGATCAGCAGTTTTTGAAATACCAACCAGCCCCTTTTGGCCCAACAAACCCGCCACGTTCAAAGGCACCAAATCACCCTTTTTTCCCCATACTGATGCTCGGTTGAACTGCAGGAGTTGTCTTTACCTTCTACATCCCAAATGCACGAGTTCCGCCATGTATTTTGGGGAAAATTTGAAATTAAGGGAACACAGTTGGACAGTGTACCTAATAAAGGGGCCGTGAGTGTACAAGCCCTAATAATACGCCACATCTTTTCCACATACCTCCAACATAAAAACGAATAATACCACCATACTTTTTTGATTATAAACCACACACCCAAAAACCAATTTTCTCCTACCCCATATGGTAGAACCAGTACACAGGTGCTTTGCAAATATTTTAATTACTTTTAGGGCCTACAGGTACACTTTCTGAGGAATCTTCACTTTCCCCTTTTCTTCCTATTGGGTCCAGACCTCCATGAGCTTCCCCGCCACCACTGTCCCGCAGAATTTACAACACAAACACCTGAACTCATCACTTTTTTTTTTAAACATTTTGAACAGTGCCCCCTCCCCCATGTACAAAACCCCCAAATTTTTAATGGGCCCCAAAAGGGAAGAAATTTCCCCCTTGAATTATGGGGGGTCCCCCGGGCGGATGTAAAAAAACGGGGCCCCGGTACTTGGCACCCACCGGGCAATAGCTAGGAAGCTTGGGGAACGTAGGCAGCTTCCGGGCCCCCGGGCGGTAGCTTAGGGGTTTCCCCCCCAGGTACAATGGGGCCCCCGGCTTAGGCCACCTCTGTAGTAGAATAGGGCCCTCTGAGATTTGGGCCCCCTTTAGGGAAATAGCCACCCCCGTAGATTTGGGCCCCCCCGGGAAGTATCCCCCCTTAGATTAGGGCCCCCTGTAGGCAAACAGTCTCCCCCCTTTGACTAGGGCCCCCTGTAGGCAAACAGTCCCCCTGTAATTAGGACCCCCCTGTGTTCCCCCCAGTTATTTGGGGCCCCGTAGGCTAGTTCCCCCCGTTATTAGGGCCCCCTGAGGTTGTTCCCCCCCCCCCCTTTTTAGGGCCCCCTGTAGGAAAGTCCCTCCCCCGTTATTGGGGCCCCCCGTAGGGGATAGTTCCCCCCCAGTTATTAGGGCCCCCCGTAGGGAACCCCCCCCATTTTTTAGGGCCCCCCCGAAAGCATAGTCCCCCCCCCGCCAGTTATTAGGGCCCCCTGTATGCATACCCCCCCCCTTATTTTGGGCCCCCCGTAGGATATCCCCCCCCCCGTTATTAGGCCACCGTATGCATAGTCCCCCCCCCCAGTTATTTGGGGGCCCCCTGTATGCATGTTCCCCCCTTATTAGGGCCCCCCTTTTGATATCCCCCCCCGTTTTTTTTGGGCCCCCCCGTACATAGCCCCCCATTATTAGGTCCCCCTGAGGGATAGCCCCCCCCCTTATTAGGGCCCCCTGTATGTATAGTTCCCCCAGTTATTAGGGCCCCCTGTAGGCATAGTCCCCCCAGTTATTAGGGCCCCCTGTATACATAGTTCCCCCCCCAGTTATTAGGGCCACTGTAGGCATAGTTCCCCCCCCAGTTTATTAGGGCCCCCTGTAGCTATTTACTTACCTGGGCCGCGCTCCCCCGGCGTCTCCGTTCCTTCCGCCCCAAGCCCGCTGCTTTAGGCTTGGGGCCGGGGACAGGAAGCTCGGCAGGCGGCGCGATGACGTCACTCACACGCGCGCCGCCAGTATGTACGGCAGGGCAGGCAGCGCACAGCTCTCCCTGCCCCGCCGTTCATCTTAATTGTATGCGCGTCGCACGGACGTGCATACATTTAAGAGAGAGCCTCTGTGAAGCAAGGGGGCGGAGCCTGCCGCCACCGGCGGCCCCCCCTGGCTTCACAGACCGGTCGGGCCCGGTAGAGCAGTACTTGTTGTACTGCCCTATCGGCAGCCCTGGATACCAGGTACACAGGTGCTTTGCAAATAGTTACTTACATTAGGGCCTCACAGGTGAAGTCTTGTCTGGTTGAGTCGTTCACTTCCCCTTTCTTCTCTCTTGGTCCAGACCTCATGGGTGACTTGCTCCACCACCCACTCATTTCCCTGTAGAATTTACAACACAAATACCTAGAATCCTCACTTTTTTTAATCATTTTTCCCACTGAGTGCCCCCTACTCATGTACAAACTCTCCATTTATAATGGCCCCAAAAGGTAAGAATTACCCCTGGTAATTATGGGCTCCCCCAGTCGGGATATAGGTACAATGGGGGCCCCGGCGGGAGCTGGTAGCTTGGCACCCACCGGGCAGTAGCTAGGTAGCTTGGGGAGATGTAGGCAGCTTCGGGTCCCCGAGCAGTAGCTTACGATTCCCATGTAGGTAGAATGGTGGCCCCCTGTAGCTTAGGCCACCCCTGTAGGTAGAATAGGGCCCTCTGTAGATTAGGGCCCCCTTATAGGCAGAATAGTCCCCCCCGTAGATTAGGGCCCCCCCTTTAGGGAGAATAGTCCCCCCCTAGATTTAAAGGGGCCCCCCTTTTAGGCAGAAAAGTCCCCCCCCTGTAGATTTGGGCCCCATTGTAGGCAGAATAGTCCCCCCTGTAGATTAGGGCCCCCTTGAGGCAGAATGTCCCCCCCTGTAGGTTAGGGCCCCCCTGTAGGCAGAATAGTTTTCCCCCCCGTAGATTAGGGCCCCCTGTAGGCAGAATTTGTCCCCCCCCCATAGATTAGGGCCCCCTGTAGGCCCTAGTTCTCCCCCCCCCTTTAGGGCCCCCTGTAGGCATAGTTCTCCCCTCCCCAAGCATTAGGGCCCCCTGTAGGCATAGTTCTCCCCCTCCCAATCATTAGGGCCCCCTGTAGGCATAGTTCCCCCCCCCCCCTTTAGGGCCCCCTGTAGGCATAGTTCCCCCCCTTTAGGGCCCCCTGTAGGCATAGTTCCCCCCCCTTTAGGGCCCCCTTTAGGCATAGTTTCCCCCCCTTTAGGGCCCCCTGTAGGCATAGTTTACCCTCCTCTTAGGGCCCCCTGTAGGCATAGTCCCCCCCCTTTAGGGCCCCCTGTAGGGATAGTTCCCCCCCCCCTTTAGGCCCCCTGTAGGCATAGTTCTGCCCGCCTCCCCCTTTCGGCCTCCATAGCTAATTACTTACTTGGCCGCGCTCCCCCGTTGTCTCCTTCTCCTCCCGGCCCCAAGCCTGCTGCTTTAGGCTTGGGGCCGAGGACAGGAAGCTTGGCAGGTGACACGATTACGTCACTTCCGCCGCGCAGCCTGCCCCGCCGTTCATCTTAATTGTATACGTGACGCACAGACGTGCATACAATTAAGAGATAGCCTCTGTGAAGCAAGGGGGCGGAGCCTGCCAGCAGCAGCACCCCTCCCCCCCCTCCTGGCTTCACAGACCGGCCGGGCCCCGCAGCACTGCACCCGCCGCAGTGAACTATTATGTTCACTGCAGGCGGGCCCAGGAGCGGCATCACCGGGGTAGCAGACGTGATAGCAGCTGCCCCGGGGCGCAGGCCCCCTAATCCACTGGGCCCCATGGCAGTTGCTTAGTTTGCTACCCCGGTAGTTACGCCCCTGCCTGCCGGCATTCGGGCCATTGCAGCGCTTGAGCGCCGACAGTTATACATTTTTTGTGCTGAAAAACTCGTATCTCGTATCAATGATACCTTCCACTTTCCCGATCCTGTTCTGATCAAACTTTCAAAGACTGAAGAATAAAACAGCCTTCTACATGAGTTTCAAGTGGCATCCATTTTGACTTCATGCTAATGATTTTGATACAGTAAGGCGTATTTACTAATATCGACTGTTTAGGCTTAAACAGTCTAAAAATGTGCTAGATTTGTCACAGTGTCTCATGCTGTATGATGAAACTTGTGCATGTTTAGACACTTTTGTCTAACTTTAGTAGGCTGGGTTCACAATGTTTTTTATTTATGTATTTTGCAGAAATATTTGTAAGATAAAACCAGGAGAAATCCAAGACTTTTTTATTATACTTTTTTCTTTGAACATGTTTTTATTGGTGAAAAGAAAAAAAAAAGTAGGAGAATGCATACAAAACGAACAAAATGAATGTATATAAGGCACAAATAACATACATGAGCTATGCAAACATCAAATGCTCTTCACAAAACTTGTAAATAAAAGCAAACAAAAGAACAGTAAGGAACAATTAGTCTGTCTAGGGGGTGAACAGCAACAGCAACCCCCGATCAGACCATAAAAGACAACAACATGAGTGACACGTGAAAAAAGGGAGGGCAAAGGAAAACTCCAACGGAGGACAATGCACATAACCCGGGGTAAGTAGCTCTGGTTAATTAGAGTGAATAATATTTAGAGGGCATCCAAGTTGTCCAAATTTATGCTTTTTAAAACACATATAAGGGGTTTAGTCGCAACTCACAGGCACAATTATAATTAACACGCCTCTTAATTTCTACCACAGAAGGGAATTTTAGGGTCTTTCCAAGTTGCGCAATCGCAGTGCGAGGGGCCAAAAGAACATGAAAAACAACTGTACGGAAAGGGGGAGGTATGTCAGATAATCCAATGTCTAGAACTGCAAGCTGAGGGGTTAATGTAAAGTGAAGCTCCGAATCTCGACTAAGAGTGCAGCTATTGCATCCCTCAGTTTTCCTAATTTTAGGGCAGCCCCACCAAGCATGCAGCATTGTACCCTGTTGTCCACAGCCTTTCCACAGGTATTGGAGGAGCTATTACAAATGTGGGGGGATCCTGGTGGGGGGAGATACCAGCGCAAGTGGATTTTGTGCATTTAGTTCCTTATGGTTATGATTTTAGACAGTTTGGGGGGCATAACAAAAGCTTGCATCCAACTGTCTAAGGAATTGTACTAATAGTTCTTTTTTCCCCCTTGATCATAGTTGGGAGTTTGACCGGGGTTTGGCCGGAGGTGATTAAGTTATAAGTTAAAGGAAGACCTTTAATGTATCTGTCACGGGAGCCGCAGGCACCGGTGCGCCCCCCGGTCTCCCCTCCTGCCTGCAGGGCCCCTCCTGCGCCGGGTTGGGGCCGGGCCCCGGGTGCCCGCGCCCATCTCCCTGTGCCCGGGCGCCGGCACTTACCAGCCACGCTCCGGTGAACGCTGCCCCTGTCTGTTCCGGCCGGCCCCGCGCGTGCCCCTGTCCTAGGCGCGCGGCGACGGCTGGTCTGGATTTAAGGGCAGCGCCCCAGTAATGGTTATTGCTGGGCGCTGGTCCTATTTAAGGTACACGCCCCAACACACCTTGCCCCGTTCGTTGGTGTGCGTCCATGTTTTGAGATATTGAGAGTCGTTTTAT
>JAODAL010001260.1:52500-240840 GCA_025379985.1 Phyllomedusa bahiana | reverse complement strand
TTGGGGTTTTTTGGGTTTTTTTTTTTTTTTTTTTTTTTCGGGGGGGTTTTTTTTTTTTATTTTTTTCAACTCTCGTTAAAAACTTAATTTCAATCACCAAAATCACATGGCGGCCAACTCAGTGCATTTAGGCATGTGGGACATGGTCAAGACAATCTCCGCAGTTCAAACCGAGCATCATAGGGGGAAAAGGAAAGGTGTTTTTGATTCCTTTGAACGGCAGGGTTTTTGTTGGGCCAAAAGGGCTGGCTGGAATTTCAAAACTGCTGATCCCCTTTGGGATTTTCACGCAAACCCATCTCGGGTTTTTTACAGAGAAGGGTCCGAAAAAAAAAAACATCCTTTTGGGGGCAGCCCCTTGGGGGAAATGCCGTTTTGAAGCCAAAAGGTCAAAGGAAAAAAGGGGGAAAGGGGGGTTTTCGAGTTGATAGAAAGGCAACATTACCAAAAAAGCCCCCGTTAAAACCCAAAGGGTTTAAGGAGAAAAAAGAAACCTGAACGCAAAAAAAAGGCGAACTTTGAGGCAGATGGCTACAGCAGCATAAGACCACACCGGGGTGCCCCCCCTTTCAGCTAAAAAAAAGGAAAAATGAGGCCCCCAATTTTTCCAAACTCATCGAAATTGGACAGTAGAAATTGGGAAAAAAGTTGCCTGGTCTGATGATTTTCGATTTCTGCTTTCGAAAAATTTTGGATGGGAATTCATAATTTGGCGTCAACAACATGAAAGCAAGATCCCTTTCCCTTTCCCCCGTATCCAAAGGTTTTGGCTGGTTTGGGGGTGGTGCATGTGGTGGGGGAAAAATTTTTGGCACTCTTTGGGGCCCCCTTTTACCAAAATTTAGCATCGTTCAACACCCTTTTTGAATCCCATTCCCCCGAAGAAAGAGGCAATTCAGAAGGGAAAAGGGGTCCAAACCCGTTTTCTACATGGTGTACCAATAAATGGGGCCGGGGATGTAAATTAAAGGGCCCCGGCAGATTTTCTAATGTGGCCAAATAATTCCCCTCCGAACCTTTTTCAGGTACCTCGATTTTAGGTGGCGGCCCCCAAGGGGGCTCCGTAATGGGGGATAGGGGCTGAAAATTTACACCTGGGAGGACTCGCAGTACTGTTTTTCCCCCCCCATGAAAACCCCGGGCCAAAAAACCGTTGGAGATTACAAATTCCCTTTTTTTTCTCGCTTAAACCCAGATTACCCCGACACCCTGCTTCTGCGCAAAGGTTTCCCCAAAACCATTCTCCTTTTGGCTGTGGGGACCCCCCAGCTTTTTTCCCCCAACCCCCCCCCCTGACTCTGGTTTGACCTGGTACAGCACTCTTTATTTTACTGCCAGGTTTTTGGGGAAAACCTTGTTAGCCCCGGGGTTTTTGCGGTTTTCCCCCTTCACAACCTTTACATTTTCCTTTTCCTTTGCCAAAATGGGGTCCGGAGCTTTACAGTCCCGAAATTAAAACTGGGGGAAACCCCCCCAGGTCAGGCATAAACTGGGCCCCCACCCCTTTTCCCATCCAAACCCCAAAAACCACTAGGGAAAATAAAATTACTTCCCGGGGCACCCCTATGGGAAGAATTGTAATTTTTGGGGTCAAATGGTTTAGGTTTAACCCGGACCCAAAAAAAACACATCATTGACATTTACAGTACATGACATATTCTTACGCCCCCATGTCCCAAAATAGGGGGGGTCCTCCCCCAAAACACGTGGGGCATTAAGGGGCCTCACCCACGCCCACCTCATGTAAGGCAACCCACCAGAATCCTAGTGCACTAGTGGGGACCAAACTCCCCAGCCAGTAGGCGTTACCGGGTATTTGTTCACCTTGATGGGACACGGGGCCTGACATTTCTTGCAGAGTCTTGGGGAGCACCCCGGGCCGTGTAAACAACGACCTTCCCCAAGCTGAGTCACCCCCCCCCAGATCTTACAGTGAGGGGACATTTTTGGGGCCTTGGCCAGGCCCCTTGACCCCGCCAAAATATGCCCCGGGGGCCTGGTCAGCTTGAGACTGGCCTGGCCGGCCTTACATTTGGGGACCTTTTTCCCTCCCCCAAACCCCCCCCTTCCACCCCCCTTTGGGCCCCCTTTCCCCCCCCCTTTGAAATGAACATTTTACCAGTCATTCCCGGCCGACTTGTGAGGGCTTATGAGGTACGACTTGCAGTAAGTCCTCGGTGCCTTTTACCTCTTGACAATTAACGAGGGGCTAGCATCTTTGGGGTCCCCTTTTTTTCCTCCCAGCGCTGATCTCCGGGGCAAAGAGTGGGTAAACTATCCAGGGGCCACCCTTTTCGACCATCTGCCAGGCTAGATTCCTCCGGCTGTAACCACTTTTTCAAACCCAATGTACCGGTTTTAACATTTGGGACGACGGGATCCAAAAAGGTCCAGTTATGCCCCCGCCGGGGGCCCCACTTGGACGTTTTACTCCTAAACAGCCAGAATTCGCCCCCAACTTTGGCATATCCTGGGCATCCCTCGTGAGGTCAAAAAATTTCCTTTTGGATTCCCAGTCAAAAAGGCGCCACTACCCTTTTCCCCCGGGCCACTGGTAGGTCCTCGCTCTGCCACCCTTTCAAAGAGCGCGAGGGAACCTCGACCGCCGTGATGTCACTTCTGGAAAAAGCTTTGGCCACGGGGGGGGGGAAGGGGCTTGATGACCTCTGCACACTTTGTGCCACGCTTTTACCCGCCCTGCAGCTGGCGGTTATTGTGGCGTTCCTGCAAGGGCAGTCGATTTGGGCCCCTATTAGAGTCGTTGGTTTCCCCCGGGACGCATGGCCTCCCATGCACTTTCTGCTGTTTTGCTGTCCAACGGAACGCTGTTGGGCCCGGATAAGTTGCTTTTCAAGTTTGTCCTTTTTGGCCCCTGACGGGCTGTGTGTGGCGCTTTTACCCGGGCAAAGGGTTTCAGCCTTATTCAGCCAGTTTCCACGAGTCGTTGCCCCTAGCAACGGCTGCAGCAAAACACGTGTATGTCTCTTTAATGTCTGATTGCCCGCATTCGAAGCACCATATGTCGAGGTTTAGCTTCAGGTAGGCAAGCAGGGCTTCCACAGACCGAGACAGTGACACGGAAATTAGTTAAAGTTCCAGGCGCTGCCTGGGTTTATTCAGCAGAATTTAACAGAAAACAAAAACAAGCCTTAACTTCAGGCTAAACAGAAATAAACGCCTGCTCGGCTGAGCACTAGCTACACACAGTATATCCCTCACTATGCTTAGTTGCAGACAGCGTCTGTTACTCACAGCAAGGTTTGTTTCCACAGCATGACACCAGCACCCAAACACAGGCCTGTAGGTTTAGGCTTTAAAGGCCTGAGCCCCGCCTCACCTGTGGGCGGGGGAGGGGCCCACCCACCCGGCCCCTTGACCACTCCCAGAAAAGCCGACCCGACACAAGCGGATTGGAACCGCTTATACAAAAACATGTCAGTAGCATAGGCACTGACAAAACAAGACTGTCGCTTCCCTTCACCGAGTCCAGGCCACTCGGTGACACCATCTGCCCATGTACCGCCTAAGGCAGCATAGGAGAGTACTTTTTGGGGAAATATATCTACCGTCAACTATTCCCCCTTTTCACTGTCTCACATATAAAATTATAAAAAATAAATATAAAAATTTATAATATATATATTTATAATATTTTGTGTGTGCATGTGTGTGTGTGTATAAGCCGCACATCCAAGCCCTCACCTCCGCCTGCCGCCTCCACCTGAAAAACATCTCTCGCATCCGTTCATTCCTTAACTTCGAAAGCACAAAAATGCTGGTCCATGCCCTCGTCACCTCACGCCTAGACAACTGCAACATCCTTCTCTGTGGCCTCCCAGCTAGCACCCTCGCTCCCCCTCCAATCCATCCTTAACTCTGCTGCCCATCTGATCACCTCTCTCCTCGCTACTCCCCTGCCCTCCCTTTGCCAAACCCTTCATGGTTTCCCCCAATTGCCCAGCGAATCCAGTTCAAGTTAATAACCTTGCCCTACAAGGCTCTCCATAACCTCTCCCCTCCATACATATCTGCCTTAGCCCTCCAGATATCTCCCCTCACGCAATCTCCGCTCCTCACAGGACCTTCTTCTCCGCTCTCCCCGTGTCAACTCCTCACATAACCGTCTCCAAGACTTCTCCCGTGCTTCCCCCATACTCTGGAACTCACTGCCCCAACACCTCAGACTCTCCCCCACTCTCACCAGCCTCAAAAGCAACCTGAAAACCCATCTCTTCAGGATTGGCCAAATAACCAACAAAAACCCCTACTGTCACTACACTATCCGAAATCATGCCCTGCCCCTCACCTTCTTTTCTCTTAACCCCCTTCCTTGTATAACTGTAAGCCCTCACGGGCAGGGACCTCTCTCCTTCGTACCAATTGTTAGTTAGTAATTTGTCACCTTTGTACTTGTTTGACCTATATTATGTATGAAACCTGAATGTACAGCGCTCGGAACCAAGGGGCTCAAAAAAAAAATAATAATAATAATAAAAATATAATTATAATAATAATATATGTGTATATATAATATACAATATATATATATATTATATAAATAATGTAAGTCTATATTAACACACATAAATATATATATAATATATATATATATAATTTTAACGTGCACAATATATATATATAAAACATAATATAACAAACACAAACAACAACATATATAAATAATTATATATATATATATTTTAAAATATATTTTAAAATATATATTATATATAATATATATAATATATACAGTATACATACTCAATTACTACATTGTATACAAGCTTTATACAGGTACATCAGTGCAGGGGAACTCTACTTGAAGGGTTTTTACCATGATGGTTTATCCTACTTTAGCTTACAGTGTGTTCAAAAAGGGACAAGTATAATTTGTTTGAGCTGCATATCATGTGACTCAGCAGGCTTGACATCACCATGCCTTTCCCCACAGTGTGCTCATGCTAGTCAAACAAAGGTCTGTTTATGTAAAGAGCTACAATGTAGCTGAATGGTTAGCACTTCTGACTTTCACCCTAAGGGTTCTAGGTTCAAATCCCTGCAGAAACTAAACATGTGGATATTTCTTTTTTCTCAGTGTACATACCTGATTGAGGTTTCTTTTTTCTAATTACTAAGGAGTACAGAGGACAGGAGTGATTACTAAGCAGGGAAGAGAGTGAAAGTAGCTGTCTGAAAGGTGATGTCTGAACATGTGCAGCCAGTACTGAGGAGCTCTCATCACTGGACATATACTCTAGAGACGAGCTGTATACTATGGATCGCTAAGGCACCTAAAACCAAAATTTTACAGAACTTTTAATAACGATGAATGATGAAAATATTTATAATTTAATTGTGCAAGCTTCCCACGTCAATTTTACTTTGTGGTAAAACCCCTTTAAAGGGTTATTCCTGTCACCTAAAGAATAATGAGCTATTCCTGCGTGTGCATACAAATAAAAATAGCAATGTATAGACTATGCAGTATCTATACCCACTGGACTGGTTTAAAGCGAGCAGGGAAGTTCATGATTAGTGTTGCACTTTTGATTCATGCCAGCCTGTACTTAATGGACCAATATTTTGTAATTCATTGACATACCAGATGAATAAAACTCTTTGGGCGACATGTATGATCGGGCTTTATGCCTGTTTTTTGGAGTAACCTGCCCTCCAGCCCGAAAACCCCTGTGGACGCGGGGATTTCAGTGTTAGGCGCAGCATTCGCCACTTTCAGCTGTGTCCCGCATGAAGGGCGGCAGTGGGCGCGGTGTGGGGGCGGGGTAGGCGTTTCCGGGGGGACGCGGCGCGCTCGAAAACTCCGAGGCATGTAACGATGGCGAGTCGGCAAAGCGAGGAGCAGTGCAGCGCTCGGCAGCTCCGACAAGCAGACCTGGTTTATTTTGGTCTAAATGTTCCGGCAGAGGCGAAGTGAAGCAGGATCGGAACATGCGAGGAAGCAGATAGAAGATCGCTACAGAAATCTCGGCGCTCCGCTCCGTGCAGCAGGAGTATGATTCTTAAAAAATCGCCTTTATGAAGGCGGAAAACATTGTCAGAAAAGAGCTGAACGTAAAAAATAAACATAATTTTAAAAAAAAATCACTTTCCAAAACTCTAGAACGGCGCAATATCAAGAATTAGGATATTGTAAAATTGTCGGGAAAATACAGAAAATTCAAATTCTGAAACCTATTCTAAATTGGTCGGCATAAACGGCCAATCAGAATAGGAGCGACAGTGAACCATTTAAAACCTATGGAGAACGATTGACCAATCAGAATCAACGGCGGGACAGTTCAAAACACAGTAAAAATGCAGAAAAGAGCTGATTGGTTGAGCTAGTGGGGGCTTGGCTATCTCGGCCAATCAGAATAGGAGCGACAAAGACCCATTATAGCCTATGGAGGAGAATTGACCAATCAGAATAGGAGCGACAATGTCCCATTATATCCAATGGAGAAAAATTGACCAATCATATTCAAAGGCGGGACAGTTCAAAATATAGTAAAAATGCAGAAACGAGCTGATTGGTTGAAGCGGCGCGGGCTCGTCCAGCTTAGCCAATCAGAGCGCGAGCTACTTTCTCATAGAGATCTATGGGGAAAAGAAATTCTGAGCGCGCTTGTGATTTGGGTAAAGTTAAAAGAGGCGCCGTTAATTTGACCAATGGGAGAGCGAGCGATGCTCCCATGGGTTTTCTAATGCAATCTTTAAATAAAACTGTACATGGCCAAAATAAAATTATAACACACAGAAGTTGTATCGATGTGTATATAAAATGGGAATGATAATATGGGGGTAACAAAAAAAAATATTAAATCAATAAAATCATGTTTATTTCTTTATTTTCGTTGCACCCATACTATTGATCCTTGGCGCGGTGTCAGCGGAGCACAGCGCCACTAGCGCTGCGCTCCGCTGATCTCCCTGGCAGGCTGAAGACGCTAGGCCTTCAGCCTGCCAGGCGCCGGCCCCTACTGCTGACGTAGGCGGCGCGCTGACATCACTTCACCGCCCCCGCCTATGCAGGACGGCAGTAGGGAGCCGGGGGGGAATGGGAGCGAGCGGGACCTGCGAGGAGGGCGGGGGGCCGGAGCCAGAAAGTGGCTGGTTGTTTTTTTGTTTGTTTTTTATTTGTTTTTAACTAACTAAGGGGGCCCTGGCTACTACTGGGGGCCCTGACTACTAAGGGGGGCCCTGGCTTCTACTGGGGACCCTGACTACTACTGGGGGCCCTGGCTACTAAGGGGGGCCCTGGCTACTACTGCGGGCCCTGGATACTAAGGGGGGCCCTGTCTACTAAGGGGCTCCCTGGCTACTACGGGGGGACCTGGCTCCTACTGGGGGCCCTGGCTACTCCTGGGGGCCCTGGCTACTAAGGGGGGCCCTGGCTTCTAAGGGTGGCCCTGACTACTAAGGGGGGCCCTGCTACTCCCGGGGGGCCCTGACTACTACTGGGGCCCTGGCTACTAAGGGGGACCCTGGCTTCAAACTGGGGGCCTGACTACTAAGGGGTGCCCTGGCTACTACTGGGGGCCCTGGCTACTCCTGGGGGCCCTGGCTACTACTGGGGGCCCTGACTACTACTGGGGGGCCCTGACTACTAAGGGGGGGCTGGCTACTACTGGGGGACCTGCCTACCAAGGGGGGCCCTGTCTACTACTGGGGGCCCTGGCTACTAAGGGGGGCCCTGGCAACTACTGGGTGGCCTGACTACTAAGGGGGGCCCTGGCTACTACTGGGGCCCTGACTACTACTGGGGGCCCTGGCTACAACTGGGGGCCCTGACTACTAAGGGGGGCCCTGGCTACTACTGGGGGCCCTGACTACGACTGGGGGGGCCCTGGCTACTACTGGAGGCCCTGGCTACTACTGGGGGCCCGGGCGACTACTGGGGGCCCTGACTACTAAGGGGAGCCCTGGCTACTACTGGGGGCCCTGGCTACAACTGGGGACCCTGACTAATAAGGGGGGCCCTGACTACTAGTGGGGACCCTGGCTACTATTGGGGTCCTGGCTACTATTGGGGGCCCTGACTACTAAGGGGGGCCCTGACTACTAAAGGGGGGGCCCTGCCTACTATTGGGGGCCCTGACTAAAGGGGGGCCCTGACTCCTAAACGGGGGCCCTGGCTACTAAAGGGGGGCCCTGACTACATAAAGGGGGCCCTGGCTACTATTGGGGGCCCTGGCTACTATTGGGGGCCCTGACTACTAAAGGGGGGCCCTGACTACTAAGGAGGGCCCTGACTACTAAAGGGGGGCCCTGACTACTAAAGGGGGCCCTGACTACTAAAGGGGGCCCTGACTACAGAAAGGGGGCCCTGACTACTAAAGGGGGGCCCTGGCTACTAATGGGGGGCCCTGACTACCTAAAGGAGGCCCTGACTAGCTAAAGGGGTCCCTGACTAGCTAAAGGAGGCCCTGGCTAGCTAAAGGGTCCTGACTACCAAACACACAGCTAAAGTGGGCCCTGACTACCTACACACTAGCTAAAGGGGGGGGGGGCTGATTTAATGCACACTAGCTAAAGGGGGCCCCTAACTACCTGTATACTACCTAAAAGAGACCCTTAACTGAGTGTATAGTACCTAAAAGAGACTCCTAACTGCCTGTATACTACCTAAAGGAGGCCCTAACTGCCTGTATACTACCTAAGGGGAGTCCCTAACTGCCTGTATACTCCTGCATTATCTCCAGGGGTTAGCCCTTTCCCACCCTCCAACCCCTCAGGAAATAGGCCTCTAAGTTATGGCTTGTACCCGCTCTCCCACCCCTAGGCAGTTTGTACAGAGGTGGGAATGGGTAATGAGGTGCTGGAAGATTGAGGATTCTAAGATATTTGTGTGTAATTTCTACAGGGATGAGTTGTAGTTGGGACAAGTCATCATGGCGGTGTGGAACGGATGCAGAAGAAAAGAGAATAAGAACGACTCAAGAGAAGAGAACAACTCCTCAGTCAAGACGTCTCTGGTGAGTCCTTGATTTCAGGGGTTATTTTAAACTATAATTGGATCAGTGATGTATTCACTGTAATGTGACCTGAGCTGGTGTCTGACCTCTATGTGTGGTCTCTAAAATGGCGGTGTTGTAGGGTTTTACCTGAGCTGGTGTCTGATCTCTATGCGGTCTCTATATGGTGGTGTTGTAGGTTATACCTGAGCTGGTGTCTGACCTCTATGTGGTCGCTATATGGTTTGGTTTTTGTAGGTTATACCTGAGCTGGTGTCTGACCAATATGCGGTCTCTATATAGTGGTGTTGTAGGTTATACCTGAGCTGCTGTCTGACCATTATGCGGTCTCTATCTGGTGGTGTTGTAGGTTATACCTGAGCTGGTGTCTGACCTCTATGCGGGCCTCTATATGACAGTGTTTAGGTATACCTGAGCTGGTGTCTGACCACTATGTGGTCTCTATATGGTGGTTGTTGTAGGATATACCTGAGCTGGTGTCTGACCTCTATGTGGTCTCTATAAGTGGTGTTGTAGGTTATACCTGAGCTGGTTTTCTGACCTCTAGCGGTCTCCCATATGGTGGTGTTTTAGGTTATTACTGAGCTGGTTCGACCACTATGTGGTTTTCTTTTATGGCGGTGTTGTACGTTATACCTGAGCTGGTGTCTGACCTCTATGTGGTCTCTATATAGTGGTGTTGTAGGTTATAAACCCGAGCTGGTGTCTGACCACTATTGGTCTCTTTTATGGTGGTGTTGTAGGATATACCTGAGCTGGTGTCTGACCTCTATGTGGTCTCTATTTGGTGGTGTTGTAGGTTATACCTGAGCTGGTGTCTGACCTCTATGCAGTCTCTATATGGTGGTGTTGTAGGTTATACCTGAGCTGGTGTCTGAGCTCTCTGTGGTCGCTATATGGTGGTGTTGTAGGTTATACCTGAGCTGGTGTCTGACCTCTATGTGGTCTCTATATAGTGGTGTTGTAGGTTTATTGGCATTAGTTATAGTGCGGTACATGTGTCCCTGACTGTAAGAGTGAGGGAACACCTGACCCTGTGATAGGAGTTAGACTTTCTTGCTGGTGATTATTTTAGAAGGTGGTGAGGTGCATGACCAAGGGAAACATGGAGGGGATATTGTATGTGGGCTGTAGGGGGATATGGATGGAGCTACTTAGCCCTGTGTCTATGATATGCTAGACTGACAGATGTGTGAGACAGACAGATATGTGAGATAGACAGATATGTGACTCTCTTGCTATTGTACTACACAATACAGGCTGCTAATTGGTTGTTGGGTGATGAATTCTGGCAAAACTCAGGTCAATTCAGTTTGGGCTGGCCTAAATTTGAAGTTCAGCCCTTTCTTTCTCCACAAAGCCATGTGTCAGTCTACATTTTCTTAAGTATTCTTGTATCTCCTCTAGAACAGGCTGTCTGCTGTTTGGACACAAAGATGACAAGTTCCCTTCAATGATTTGTAAGTTTACAAGAACACTTTGGATTTATTTTCTGTTGATGCCCAGACTAATCATGACCAGGCATATAGCAGTATAGCTAGAGATGATTCTATTTATATCGATGATTTTAATTAGTGTCACCTAGGAGATCATTTCACCATGTGCAATTTAAGATGATCCAGAAACTCGATGAAGAAGAAACAGAATGAAAAAACATCTGAATCTGCCTGGTTTCTTAAAAAGAACTCTTACACATCCACAATTGGACTTAGAATATAGTATAAATATAGCCAGTGAACACACGTACCATTTACAGACCTGATTCCAAATCATTTATGCCCTATTAACCCATGAAGAAGTATATCCACCTCAATTAAAAACCGGTTACCGGGTCCAATTTTGGGGCACCATGGGTCAGGCAACGCTTTGTTTGTGGTTTTATAGATTTATTTGGCAAAGAACACAAATGAAAAACGCAACTTTTGAGGAGCTGAAGGGTCCCTCAACACAGGTGAAAGAGTTATATACAGTTAACCATTCACTGCGATGTCTGGGATTGGAGTAGTGGTGTAACTACCACTGTAGTGACCATATCGTAGTGGCTACTAAAAGGTCTGTGGCTTAAGGTTATGTCTCCAATGCAATAAAAATACAATTGTTCAAGCAGCCCATATCCTTTTAACCTCTTCCCGACATAGGACATACCCATAATTTCCCAGCGGGAAATGGTTCCCACAAAGGAGTAGGGGACCTCCTGGAGATGTGAGGAACAAAAGGGGCCCGCACGATCGCAAAATGGACCAGCGGTGATTTAAACCCCCTTATTTTGGACCTGCATGGTCGCGTAATGAACTGCAGGCAGAAAGGGTGAGTCCTCCTGCCCAGAATCGGCCCCGTAACAGTGCTTGGCCCCTACGGTTCACTCATGACAGCTCGGATGCTTTACAAAACACCGGCGCCCGGTGACGTCCCATCCCGCAAGCATTGGGGGCATGGGTTGACAGTACCATGGAAACCCTATAGAGCAGTTTGCTCTATATGGTCGCCTTGTAAAAAGGGTTTGAAAGATCATGTTACAAATTGCCCATGGGAAAAAGAAAAAGAGTAAAAAGTAAAAAAATAGTTTTAAAAAATCAAACACAAAATGAAAATAAAATAAAAAAGTCCTGCCCTTTTCCCCTTTTTTTAAACGGCAATCGCCCCAAGAAAAATAAAAAATAAATAAAGTACCCATATTTGGTATACGCATGCGTACACCCACCCTATAAATTGTCCTTTAAATTTTCCCTACGGGAACGTTTGGGGAAACAAAAGAAAAAACCACGAATGGTTTTTTTTCTTTCCCCCGCACTAAATTGAATAAAACCAATCAAAAACCTATAAACATCAAAGTGGTACCAATTTAAAAAATGTCAGTTCACCCCGCGAAAAAAAAAAAACCCTTACGCAGCTTTTATACGGAAAAAATTTACTTATGGCTGTCGAAATTGTGATGATACATTTTTTTTACAAATAAATAAAAATTTTTGGAAAAAAAAGGCTTTTTACATAAAAGCTATTAAACTGGGTTTGCCATAATGTCTCGACACGGGAGTAAAACTACCTTTTTTTAAGATAAAGCCGGGGGGCACTATTTTTAAAATAAAAATAAAAAAACTTACTAGGTTTTCAGTATTTTCTTAAATCTGCTTAAAAAAACGGGTTTAAAAAATGATCAAAAAACCTTGTCCCCCCAAAAATGATACCAATAAAACTTTAAACTCACCGCAAAAAACAAGCTGCTATATGTCCGTACACAGAAAAATAAAAAATTATGGGTCCAGACTATGGCAATACAAAAACTTGTTTTCCTTTTTGAATAAAAGTGTTTTTATTGTGTAAAAGCAGTAAAACATAAAAAATATACAAGTTTGGTATCACTGTAATTGTATTGACCTACTGAGTAAAGCTAATGTCATTTATACCGCACAGTGACTGCTGTAAGAAATAAAAAACACTACCAGGATTGCTGTATTTTGTTCAAAACACCTCACAAAAACCTTAATAAAAAGTCATCAAAGCATCATATGCACCCCATAATGCTTCCAATACAAACGTCAACTCATTCCACAAAAAATAAGCCCTTAATTAGCTCCGTATACAGAAAAATAAAAATGTTATGACTGTCAGAATAGGAAAATTTTTTACAGACATATTTCTATTGTGTAAAACTAATAAAACATAAAAAACGATTATTAAATGTATATAATTGCAATTGTACCGACTCGCATAGTAAAGTTATCCAGTGATTTACACTGCACGGCGAACAGCGTAAAATTGAAACCCAAAAAACAATGATGGAACTGTGTTTTTCCCCCACCATTTTCATGTCCCAGTGCTAAAAAAAAACGATGAAACACTTGTGCGCCCAAAATGCATAGTACACCTCTAGATGAGATCCATGAGGGGTGTTGAAATGGTGTAACTTCTGGAATGTTTCACTTTTTCTGGAACTTTGGGGGCTTTGCAAATGCGACATGACACCCACCAAAATCTGCGTTACAAAAACCAAATAACACTCCCTCCATTGTATGCCCTGTCATGCGTCCAAACAGCAGTTTACATCCACATATAGGGTATTGCTGAACGTGGAAGAAATTTAGCAACAAAATTTCAGGGGCTTTTTTTCCAGGATTCTTTGTAAAAATTAAACATTTTCAGCTAAAATTGCAGATGGTTGGAAAAAAAAAATGTCTAGACTTTCACAGCCTAACACAAAAAAAATTTGTGAAACACCTGTGGGATCGATATACTCCCTACACCCCTGGATATATTCCATAAGGGGTGTAGTTTCCAAAAAAGGGGTTTTTTTAAAAGTGTTTTTTTTAAAGGGAAATGTCACAAAAGTTGTCCCCCCCTTGCTGAGGGGAGAAACAAGCTAGGTCGGGCCCTGCTGTTCCCAGCGCTGTGCCCTTATTCTGAAAGTTTGCAGCTTTTTTTAGAGCATTTCCCCCAAATTTTCTTATTTGAGTAGGTGTTATCTCCCCCCCCAAAGGCTTGTCCCCCCAAATGCCCAGTTATTTTCATTTTTACCTATTAAAAGAAAATAGGTTTGTCAGTTGAGTTGGGCGGGGGTTTTGCTCCGTTTGGGGCCGGGTTTAAAAAAAAAAACGGACACTCGGAAGGACTTTTGAATGTTTTTTTTGGGTGAAAAAGCAGTTTTCGCTTTAAAAATACACGAAAACTACCCCATCTTACGGGAAAAAAGGGACACGGGCCCCTGGAAAAGAGGGGGGACACTAGTTTTTGCCCTCTGCCGGGGGAAAAAATTTATGTGAAGGTTTCTTTAATTTTTTGGCCTTTTGGTGTCTGCAAACCAGAAAAGGGTTTGTTTAAATAAAAGTTGAAATTGAAAATGAGCCCCCTTTTAAGCCCGGGGTAGGTGCTCCTTCTATTTAGGCTTTGGTTGAGCCAAATGTGAAAAAGGGGTTTCATTTGGGATATTACCGGGGATCTTGGGGAAAAAATGAAAAAAAATTTGGGGAAAAACCCGGGTAAAAAAAGTCAAATTTTTGAAATTTCCCCTTTCCGGGGTTTAAATAAACTTCCAAAATGCTGTTTTGTTTTCATTTCTTAGATGAAGTCATTTATGGGGGTATCACTTTAAACGGGCCCAAATCAAAGTCCGTTAGAACTGGACTAGTCCCTAAAAAAAATGTTTTAGGGCAAATTTTTCTTAAAAATTGTCAAATTTTATATTTAAATTTTAAGCTTCAAAAGGGTCGTAAAAAAATTTTAAAAAAAAGTTTTTTAAAAAATTAAAAAACCTTTTTCCCAAGGGACATAGGGTAGACCCTAGTTTTTTAAACTATTTTTGGTGGAATAACCATCTGTCTTACACAAAAACTTTTTGGATAAAAAATTCTTATAACTTAAAGACAATGGGCGATTGGGGTTGAATCTCCCCGGGTGGGGGGACGACCTTTCCGCCATTTTCCCCGGGGCGGAATCTGCCCCCCGGGTTTTTATTTTGGGGGGGGGGCCGGGGCCCCGCTCATACTTTGCATTTTAAATTTCCCCCGCGCCTCGTCTTTGGGGTTTTTAGGGGGATTTGCGGGGCTGAGGTGCAGTGCGGCGCGGGCCCCTATAAAATGGGGCGCCGGATTTAGTGCGGTCATACATGCGGGGGAAAAAAGTCCCCCGCCCCTTTGGCCTGGGGTGTGGGGCACAGTGCGGGGCCCGGGGCCCCAATTGCGGCGTGCGCCAAAAGATTCCCCGGTCCAAAAGGCGGGTGCGCTCTTAATGCGGGAAAAAATTTCCCTGCCCCTAATCAGGGGTTGTGGGGCACAGTGCGGGGACATGGGCATTTGCGGGATTTAAAGGCCCCGGTTGCGGGACTGGGGAAAAAAACATTTCCCGGATGCAGAGAAAGGCTGGAACCGGGGAAAAACCATTCCAGATGTCGGTGCGGGTAAAATCAAAAATCACCTTTTTTAAAAGGGGTTCAAAAAATTCTCTGAAAAGACTGAAACCTAAAAATAAAAAATAAAAAACAAAATCCCCTTTTCCAATATCCAAATTTTCAAAATTAGGATTTTGGGAAAATTCCCGGGAAAAATTTCATTTAATTCAAATTCAAAAAAGCTTTTTCTAAATTGGTCGGCTTTTAAACCCGGGCCCAATAGTAAATGGGGCGCAGGGGAAACCTTTAAAACCCTTTATGGGGACGTTAGCCAATCGAACCCCGGGCCCGGGGGGATAGTTCAAATAGAAAACAGAAAAAAATGCTAAAAAAGAGCTGTTTGGGTTTTAAGTCCCGGGGACTTTGGCAAAGGCTCACCCCAATCAAAATGGAGCGCAGAGACCCCCTTTCTACCCTTTTGGAGAAGTTTGGGCCCCAATCAGAACCCCACGGGGGGGACAGTTCAAAAAATACTGAAAAAATTGCTGAAAGAGGTGATTGGCGGAGCTAGCGGGGGTTTCGGTGTCACCCAAATTTCAAAAATAGGGGGGGACAGGGCCCCCTTTAAAACCAAAAGGGGAAATTTTATTGAAAATTCAGAATAGGAGCGACAAAAGACCCTTTTGTCTATGGAGAATTTTTAGACCAATCAGAATCACGGTGGGTAATTCAAAATACTGTTTGGGGTGGGGCTACGGGGGCTTGGCTATCCCACCCAAATAGAGCCCCGAGCTACTTCTAAAATTTAGTTATGGAGAATGGGCGCTTGAAATTTTGGCGCTGGGCCCATAAAGTTTTAAATTTAAAAAAATTTAATTTTTTTTTAAAATTGTAAAACTTTCGGGGATAAAGGGCCGAACCCTTTTTTTAAAATTTAAAGCATTTAAAAATCCCGAACAACGCTTTTTGGTTCCCCGAGACGGCGCTACTTGGGGAAATTTAAAAATTTAGAGAAAAATTCCCGGGAAATACGAAATTTTCAAATTTTTTAAGCTTTTTTCTTTGGTCGGCAAAAACCAGCCAATAGAATAGGAGGAAAAATTGTCCCATTAAAAACCTATGGAGGAGTTTTGGGACCAATCATAATTAAAAGGGGGGGACATTTCCCAAAAATACAGAAAAAATGAAAAAAAACGAGCTGTTTGGGTTGAAGGGGCGGGGGTTCGTTGTTTTAGCCAATCGGGAGCTACTTTCCCCATGGGAGTTTTGGGGAAAAGAAATTCTGAGCGCGCTTTTGGATTGGCTAAGTTAAAAAAAGGCGCCGTTTTTTGGGGACCAATGGGAAAGCGAGCGACGCCCCTTTGGGTTTTTTTAAATTCCCAATCAGAAACCCAAAACTGTAATTTTGGCCGAAACCAAAAATTTTTTAAAAACACTACAAAAAGTTTTTCCCGTTGTGTATTTTTAAAACAAATTTTTTTAAAAAGGGGGAAAACCAAAAAAAAAAATATTTAAAAAAAAAAAAAATTGTTTTTTCTTTATTTTCTTTAAACCCAAGGTTTAAATATTTAGGGGTGCAACGAAAAAAAAGGGAAATAAACTTGTTTTTATTGTTTTAAAATTTTTTTTTTCGTTCCCCCCATTTTATCATTCGTTTTATTACAACCCCTTTTCTGTCTTTTTACTGTATTTTGAACTGCCCCGCCTTTGATTTTGATTGGTCCAAACTTCCCCCAAATTGAAATAAGGGGACTTTGTCGCTCCTTTTTGGGGGGGGGTTTGGTTAATACCCCTTTCCCCTTGGTTAGAATGGGCCCCCTGTGCTCCTATTTTGTTTTGGTCCCAAACTTCCCCCATGGGGTTTAAAATTGGGTTTTTGTCGCTCCTATTTTGATTGGCGAGCTGGGCCAAGCCCCTGATAGCTCAGCCAATCGTTTTTTTCACCATTTTTACTTTTTTTTGGGAAATGTCCCGCCTTTGGATTTTTTTTGGGGTCAACCCTTTTCCCATATTTTTTAAAATTGGTTCACTGTCGCCCCCTTTTTGATTGGGCCGGTTTTTCCCCCGCCCAATGAGTTTGGGTTTCAAAATTTGGGAATTTTTACGGGTATTTCCCGGGCAATTTACCAAAAATCATAATTTTGTTATTGCGGTTCTAGGTTTAGGAAAGTGATTTTTTTTTTAAAATTATGTTTATTTTTTTACGTTCACTTTTTTCTGCCCAATTTTTTTCCCCCTTTTATAAAGGGCGTTTTTTTTCGGAACCCATACTCCTGCTGAGGGCGGGGCCGAGATTTCTGTCGGATCTTCTTTTGGGCCCTTTCCCGGGCATTTTCCCGATCCTGTTTTACTTCCCCCTCTTTGATGCATTTAGCCCAAAAAAAAAACCAGGTCTCCCTGTCGGAGCTGCCGGGCGTGTTTGGGCCCCCTCGCTTTGCCGACTCCCCATCTTTCCATGCCTGGGGAGTTTTTCCCGGGGGCCCCGGCGTCCCGCCCGGAACGCCTCCCCGCCCCCCAAACCACCTTTCCCCCACTGCCCCCCCCTTCATGCGGGGCGCAGCTGAAAGGTGGGGGTTTGCGGGCCCCTTAACCCCCCATCCCTGCTTTTCCCGACAGCGGGTTTGGGGGCCGGGAGGCGCAGTATACCCCAAAAAAACAGGCGTAAAGCCCGATCATACTTTTGTGGGCCCCAATGTGTAAGCAGGCCCCGGGGACCGGGCTACCGCCCCTGGGGGAGGCGGGGCATGCCCCGGCCGCTGGGCGCGGCCGGGCGGCTCCATGGGGGAAAGGTGGGGGGAAATTTATTTAGGGCCCAAAGGGGGAGGGGGGGGTTTATTTAAGGATTTCCCCTACGGCCCGGGAAAACAGCAGACAGGGGCAGCACTTTATGGGCAGTGATTTGCCCTTTACTGCGTGCTGGGGGGGTCACCCGAAAAGCCGGGCAGGGAGGACTTGGTTGTGGCCGGGCTGAGGGGAGGTGGTGCAGCAGGGAAAAAGATGGTGGGAGTGAGCAGGGTTGGAAAAAACCTGCGGGGGGCTGATAGGGCCCCGAGGGGGGCGCTCCCTGGCTACAAGATGCGTGCAAGGGGGTGGGGGGGAGTGAGGAGCGGCGCCAGTGCCTTTTTGGAAAAATGGAGGGTGGGCGCAGGCGCGGGGAAAGATTTCCCACAAAAGGGCTGAGCCCCTGATTCCCCCCCAAAAGGGGCCTTCCGCCCGTCCCCGGGGGGAAGCCCTTCAGGGGACCCTCTGGGTGGGGGAGAATCCCCACGTGCTGGGGGGCGGGATTTCCGGGCCCCGGGGGAAGGCTTCCGAGGGGCCGGGGGGGTTTTTGCGGGGGTGGTAAGCAAGGCTGCCGGGAAATGGGGCAGTCCCCGCGGGTTGCCCCTTGGTACAAATCCGGGTTTCCGGGTTTCGGTGGCCCCCCTGGCAAATGCCCCCGGGGGGGGGGGGGGGTTTTTTCCCCCAATCGTCAGAGTGCAAAGCAGAGGCAGTGGGGGCCGAGGGGGGAGGGCGGGGGCCCGGGTAGGGCTTAGGGGCGGGCATGCGGGCCCGGCCCCGCCGGGGATCAGAGAAGGCCCCAGACTCCCCAGCGGAAATTTTTGGAGGTGTCCCCTGGGCCCCCGCGGCCCCCCGTCCGGCGGGCCAACCCCCCGGGTTTGGGGGGTTAGATGGCCTGGACCCCCCGGCCCCCCCGTACCGGAGGATCAGAGGTTTTCCCCGGGCGAGGGTTGGGAGTCGGGGGAGAGGGTGGTGGGTCACCCCCCCACGCAGCTTGGTGGGGTTATATGTCCTTGTTGTTCATTTCCCCCTATTTTTCCCGCCCTGGGTGGGAGTTGAGGAGGGTGGGGTTTAGTCGGGCCAAGGGGGGACAATGGTGGGGGGGTAGTGTACCCTGGGGGAGAGGGGGGGGGGCCCGGGGCGGGTGGCATTTGGGCCGTTCGTGCGCTACTGGTTTCGTTAAAAAGGGGGGGGGGCCCGGGTAACAGGGGGACTGTCCCGGTTAGTGCATGGGTCCCTCCTCATTTGAAAATTGGGGCGAATCGTTTCCCTAACGAAGGGGGGAATTGGGTTTTAGAATTTAGGAAAACTTGGTTTTCTAAACCGGAAGTCGAATTTTGGGGGGTAATTGGGGTTTTGAACCCGAAGTGTGTTTTTTGATTGTTAAAATGGCTGCGGGGCAAAGGGGCGCTACAGGGGGCCAAAGCATTTGGGGAGGAAAAAGGGCATAGCTGCATGACATGTGCAGAGATAAAGCAATAGAGACCGGCGGGATTTCTGTTTAGGGCACCCCCAAAAAAATAAGTACCGGGGGGCGACGTGGGAGCTATCCGGGTATCACTGTACTGATCAGGGGAAAGGGGATACCCGGGTGTTTTTTACTGAAGAACTGATTTTATACAGCGATTTTTGTTTGGGGTGGGCTCAGCTTTTTCTCAAAAGACTGTTCTTTATTTTTCTATTTCTGATTGTTTTTGTTTTTTGGATCTGGAAAATCCAAAATGCATATTTCATTTTAAAGGGTTGTCTCGTTCAAAAAATAGCTTTCAAAATTTTAGGGAAAACAAAATAAAAAAACATTTTCCAAAAATTTTGCATTGTTTTCCCCTGGTTTTCCCCAAAAAGATACAAGTGAATTTTTTACCTTGTGGCTATTTCAGGGTTTCCCCAGTAACCCACGGGAAACAAAAAACTCCCCCTGTGTTTGTTTTAAATAAGATAACAGAGAGTGGGGTCTTTACACAGGGCAGCAGTGTCAGGGGGCAGTGTCTGTGCTTTCCAGACAGTTTAAAAAGCTTTAAATTTTTTTTCAAGTAAACGTCTGTAATTAAGGGCTTGTTTTTGGGGGGTCAGATAAGAAGTCCTTTGAGTAGTTTGAGAAGTAAATTAAACTAATTTGCAAACTGAAAACACAAAAGACCTGTTCAAGCAAGGAGTTATGCAAATTAGTCTGAACCCGGAAGTGACCAAAAGAATTTTTTCAGGGATTCTTTTGAAACCCTGTGGGGGAAGGGGTTATTAAAATTTAAATTTTATTCCCGCTCACGCAAATTTTTAAATTAAAAACCCAAAGGGGGAAACGGAAAAACCGTTCCTGTTGTAATTCATTTAAAAAAACAGCAATTTTTTTTAAAACAAATAAAAACTTCATTTTTGGTTCTCAATTCTTTTGCGCAATTTACATCCAGGGGGTTTAAATTTAAAGGGTTTTTCTTCTGCTGTTGTGGGCTCCAAAGGGAAACCAAATCTTTTTCACCCCCAAAAAATACAATTTTCCCGTAGATTTTTAAAAAAGGGGGGTTTAAAATTACAATTTTTTTCTCTTGTTGTGTTTGGTTTGAAAAACTGCAATTGTAACCGCTTTCAAAATAAATAAGGTTTTTGGGCTGCTCAATTCTTTTTCGCAATTTACATCCAGGGGTTAATTTAAAAGGTTTTTTCGGGTGCTTGGGTTTTGACTCCAAGAAACCGTTTTTTTTTTCACCGCCCAAAAATACAATTTTTCCCGTAGCATAAAATTCGCAAACGAAAGGTTTAAATTTCAATTTTTTTTTTTGTTGGGGTAGCGGGAGAAAAAACGCAATTGTAACCGCTTTCCCAAAACTAATAGTTTCTGGTTTCCCCAAAATTTTTTTGCGCAATTTTCATCCCGGGGTTTAAATTAAACGTTTTTTTTTGTGCTGTTGTGGGGTTAAGAAAAAAACCGTCTTTTTCCAGCGGGGGCCAAAAAAAAAACCCAATTTTTTCCTTTTAGCATAATTCGCCAAAAAGGGTAATTAAAATTTTTTTTCTTGTTGTTGTAGCGTAGGGGAAAAACCGCAATTGTAACACGTAAAAAGTTGTAGGGTTTTGGTTTCTCAATTCTTTTTTCGCAATTTACTTCCCGGGGTTATTAAACGTTTTTCTGTGCTGTTGGGGTCCAAGAAAACCGTCTTTTTCACCGGCCCAAAAAATACAATTTCCTGTAGCTTTAAATTTGCAAACGAAGGATAATTACAAAATTTTTTCTCTTGTTGTTTAGCGTTTGAAAAACGCAATTGTAACACGCTACAAAAAACTTGTAGTTTCCCGGGTGTTTAATTTTTTTTGCGCAATTTTTTTCCCCGGGGGTTTAATTTAAACGTTGTTCTGCTGCCCGTTGTGTCTCCAAAAAACCCTTCTTTTTACCGCCAAAAAAAAACAAAAATTTTCCCTGTAGCATTAAATTCCCCAAAAAGGGGGGAAAAAATTTAAATTAAAAATTTTTTCTCTTGTTGTGTAGCGTAAAAAAAAACGCAATTGTAACCCCGCAAAAAAGAAATTTTTCCTGGGCCCCCTTTGTGGAGCGCAATTTATATCCCCAAAAAGGAAAGGTTTTTGGGGGGTTTTTGGTTTACGGGTGGGGTAATCATTTAAAATATCTTCAAAACAGTGTTTTACTTTTTTGAAAAAAACAGATATGTCAACAGAAAAGGGGTGGGGGGGCCTTTTACCTGCGGTGGGAAAAGGAAAAACATTCCCGGGGCAGGTCGCAACACAGGAAGGGGGGCGTCGGGAGCAGGGGTCAAAAAGGTGAAAGGCCCCAAAAATGCCCCTGTCATCTAGCGGGCCCTTGTTTTCCTTTATAGCAAACCCCCTGGTTTTTGATTGGTTGACTTTGGTCCCTTCCACTTCCTTTTTAGAAAGGGCATCTGGGACCCAAACCCCCAGGGCCAAAGATGGCGGTTTGGGGAAAGTCAATGACAAACCCTTAGTTGGGGATTTGGGCCCGGGGGGGGGTCAGCGGGGCCCACACCCTGTCCTAAACCCCCCCTTGTCCTTCCCGGGTTTCCCTTTACCCGAGATCCCATATGTGGTCTGGGCTCAGTGCCCCCTATATAGCGAGGTTTAACCCCAAATTTTAGGGGGGGGAAAGTCAAAAAGCTACTTGGAGCGGGAAAAAATGGGGCCAATTTTCCCTTTCTTCTTGCGTAGGGGCGGACAAAAAATAGAAAGTTGGGGGGAAATGGCAAAGGGAGGGGTCATGTTTTGGGGGTCAGCCCCTGCATTCCAACACCGGTGATGAGGACAGCAGTGGATGAAACACAAAAAGATGTGGTTTTAGGCCCGGGCCGCACTTGGGAGCCGGGGGGGAGGCAAAGGGCTTCATCATGTCAGGAGAAAGGGGGGCGTCAAACTTGCGGGTCAGGGAGCGGTTTTCAGCCAGCAAGGGGCGTGTGGCCCCGGGGTCAGAGGTTAGCAGCAGTGTGAGGTCAGGAAAAAGCGGTCACGGGGTTTAAAAAAAAAGTTTTTGCAGGTCAAGAAAGTAGCGGCACAGGGGCCCCAGCGCGGGCCCCCCGGCGGCAGTAAATCACTCCCGTGCGGAGCGTTGGCGGTTTTTAAAAAACGAAAACTTGGCGGCTGTGGCAAATTTTTGCTTAAAAAGGAGGAGCGAATATGGGATATGTAGAAAACTGTAAGAAAAAAGTGAAGCCGGGGGCAAAGGGGGCTAACGTTGGGACAAAGGCCCCGCGTCAACACATTGGGGGAGCGTCACCAAATTTGGTTTGGGCCCGGGGGGGAAACGGGCGGGCCTTTAGTGTGGGGGGGTCCCTCTGCCGCCGCCAAAAGCCCCCGCCCGAAAACGCCCGTGGGGCGTTTCTAAATAGTCCGGCCCTCCCCCATTCCCCTTGGCCGATAAAAAAATTTTTTTTTTGGGTCATTGGGGCCAGGGTGCTCCGCTCCTCGATTATTCATTTGGGGCAAACAGGGGGGCGTTCAGCCGGGGGCCCATTGCTAAAGGAGCAACTGTTTTGCGTTTCCAACCCCTTAAGGTGCAGGGAAACTGGGCCGGCTCCTGTCCCAAGGTTTTTTTTGGGCTGAAGTCCCTCCTTTCCAAATGGTGGACTCTGAAACCCTTTCAGAGAAAATAATGGCTTGTGCCGAGCCGGGGGGAAGGGGTTCCAAGCCCTAAAATTTTTTTTAAAAAAAAGGCAGTTCCAGCCTTCCTAAAAAAAGTAGGAAAAAAGAAGGTGGGCCAGTCCTTAAGCTTTTCGGTTTGTTTCCCCGGTGCACCCGGGAGGGTGGGACGGGGGCTGGGGGCTGTAAATACCGGGTTTTTGGGCCAGTACATGGGCCTTTTTCGGGCCCTCTGGGTTTTAATGTGGTTTCCCGGGCCCCGGCACAAACCAAAACTTTTGGAAGGAGGAGCCCCTTTCCCTCCACGGGGGTTTTCAAATTTGCTGCCACTGGGGCCCCCAAAAGTCCCCGCCCCTTCGTCGGGGCACCACCACCAAACCCTCTCAGCCTCCACAAGTACTGCTCCAAAATACCACGTTTTGGGGAGGGGACAGCGGTGTCCGCCGTTCTAAAACCCGGTTGCCTCGGCGAACGAAGTCCACAAGGGGAGGAACTGCTCCGCGTTTATGCAGCAAGGGAATCGGTTTTTTGTGGTTTCTCCCCCGCCAAATGCAAATTTGGAACCATGGGGGAGGCCCAAAGGGGAGGGGAAAATGGTGGGCCGCACTGCACCGAGGAGGGAAAGGTCCCCGCGCCCCGCATTTGGGGCCCCGTGTTCAATTTGGTTGTGAAAAAAATTTTTGAAGTTTCCAAAGGGTCCCTTCAGAAAAATTTTGAAAAAGGCCAAAGGAAAAACTGTGAAAGCCTTTATCCATCGTCCAAAGCCCCAAAGGGAAAACCCTCCTCGAATTGCCGCGGGGGAAACGGCCTCCCCAAACCCCTTTGATATGCGATGTTTTTAAACCGCTGGAATTCCAGCCCGCCATGTTGGGGGACCCGTATGAACGAGGGAAAAGGGCCTTTAAAAGTTTTTTGATGATCCCCGGCAGACCCGAAGTACTCCCCCGTGTAATTTGAGTCAGCCAATGGCAGGGTCAAAGGTGACACACTTTTCCCTTTTTTTGGGGGCCCTTGAGGAGGGGTTTAAAATTTTTCGTCGCCCGGACTAAGGGATGAATAACGTCATTCAATGCTTTTCCCCTGTCCGGAACGGGTGCTGAAAAAAACTGTTGGGGGGGACTGGAGGGCCCTTTTCGGGGCTACATTTGGTTTGGGCCCCATGAGTCCGATGGGGACTGAAAAGGAGGGAGGAGGGGGAGGGGGCATTGGGCAGAAGCTTTGGGCCCGGTGAAATTTAGTGGATTTTCTAACCCAAAGGGGACAAGGGAGGGGGGGCAGGAGAAAATGGGTGGAGGGGATGGAGTGAGGAAGATGAGGTTTACCCCCCAAACACCCTTTGGGAGTATTTCAGTGGGAAATTTGGGGGCAGGGAGGGGCCCCGGAGTCACTTGTGCAGATGGCCCGCAGCTGCTTATTTGGGTGGGTAGGTCCAAACCCGAATAGTCCCGGCATCCGGGAGAAGGGGTACTTTTTGGCTCTCCACCCTATTGGCCCTCGCTACCGGCCCAAAAGGGAGCCTCCCTTTTTCCCAGCTATTGAAAAGGGGGGAAAAAACCCCAAATACTATTTGGGGAAAAAACCCCCGTAATTTAGTTGGCCCTTTCCTTTGTTCGGCATCGTCCCTCCTCTGGGCAAATTTTGAGGGGGGTTCCCAGCGTTCAGTATAAATGCGCGGCTGCTGGGGGAAGGGGGGAGGGAGGAGCCAAATTTTAAAACCCATTGGGAGTAAAACCCAAATTGGGTGCTTTATGTGAGCTTTCCCTTTACCCACCTTTGTGGGAGGGTAGTCGCCAGCCGCGCAGAAAGGGCCTGGAGCGTCCCCGAAACCCAAAAGGTGGGGGGGTCCCACTTTTGGGGCCCCAAGCACCCCCCTGGCCCCCCCCCCCCTTAAATTTTAAAAGCTGGATACTGGGAGCCAAACGGAGGGGTGGCCGCAAAATTGCCGGGGTTTGCCGGGGAGAAAACTGTCCCGCCCCGGCCGTAGTTTTGGCATCAGAGGGGTGTTCAGTGGGCGGGGGGCCCTCATTTTTCCCCAAAGGGGAACCCCCTTTTCCACGGGAAAGTGGAACAAAAAAACCTTTGGGCAAGATGAATCAGGCGTTTGGGTCGGCCAGGTTTTCCCCAACCAATTTTCCTTTGGGTTGGGCTTTTCATCAGTGAACCCCCTCACCCAAAACTTTTGGAAATGGTTTTGGGTTTTTAAAAACCTTTCCTCAGCACTATTCTTTTTGCCGGGCCCCCCGCTGTTTCCAAAACATCTGCTTTACAGTTTCGCCATCTGCCAAAAAACCTCTTTTCCGGGGACTGGTTTTTGCCACCCCCCTCCCCCACGTGTTTTTTGTGGCCCCTGTCTGACGCATGCTGCTGCTGTGGCTGCTGCCGGACCTCCAAAACTGTGTCATTGTCCCACTTGTGGCCAATCCTGTTTTTCCCCTCCAGAATTTTATTATGCCCAAATGTTGACCTCATGCGCTGCGGGCCCCTGACCCTCCCAAAACCCGTGTTTATTGCCCCCCTCTGTGGCCTTTCTCTGTTTTTGCCAAACCCGCCGTTTTTTTTTATGCCCTTTTCTGCCTCTTTCTGCTTTCTGCCCTGACCTACACACTGTGTCATTGTTTTCACTCTGGGCCCCAAATCCTGTTTTTGCCACCTCCAGAAATGTCATTGTGCCACTGCCTGGAACCCTCAGCTGCTGCCGTGACCCCCAAAACTGTTTTCCCTTGGGCCAATTTCCCGACTCTTTTGCTGCTGCCCTGAATCACCACTGTGTCATTTTCCCACTTTTGTGGCCTAATCCTGTTTTTTTCCACCTCCAGAATGTCAAAATTTTGCCCTGTTGACCTATGCTGCTGTGGGGCTGCTTTCCGTGACCTACACACTCTGTCATTGTGCCCCTGTTGACCTTTATGCTGCTGCGTGGTGTTTCCCGTGCCCCACACACTGTGTTTATTTTGCCATGGTTTTTACCTTTATTCTGTTCCCGTGGCTGCTGCCGTGAAACCACACCCTGTGGGCATTGTGCACTGTTTTGGGCCTAATTTTCTGCTCCTGTGGGCTGCTGCCATGCCCCACACCCCCTGTGTCATTGTCCCCCTCTGTGGCCTATTTCCCGTTTTTGCCACCTCCGAATGTATTGTGCCCCTGCCTGAAACCCCATGCTGCTGCCGTGCCCCACACACTGTGTCATTTGTTTCCATGCCGACCTCATGTACTGCTACCCGTGGGCCTAATACTGTGTTTTTGTGCCCTGTTTTGACCCATGCTGCTGCTGTTTGGGTGCTGCGTTTTGACCTAAAACACTGGTTTATTTTTTGCATGTTTTGCCCTTTTGCTTTCTTGTGTGGTGCTGCGGAACCCCACACCTGTGTCATTTCCCCCTGTCTGCCTATTTGCTTTTATGGTGCTGCCCTGACCCCGTACCTTTTGTCTTTTTTCCCCATCTGTGGGCCCACTCCTGTTTTTGCCACCTCCAGAAAGCATTTTTGCCACTCTTGACCCCATGCTGTGTGGCTGCCGCCGTCCCCCTCCCCACTCTGTCACGATGTTGCCCCCTTTAGCCCTAAACTTTTTTTTTTCCAGGGTGTTTGCTCGCATGACTTTTCAAAGGTTCATTCCCCCTTTTAGTTTTTTGGGCGTTTTTTTCTTAAGTGCCAAAGGGGAAAATTTTTTAGTGGAAAACGATTCTAAGAGCGGGGGGCAGTCATGTGGGGTGTCATAAAATAAAACAACAAACCCTTGTATGAAGACCAAAAACCCAAATTTTCCCCCTGGGATATTTAAAAATGGCACAACGTTTACAGCACCCTGCAGGCTCTGTGGCCTGGAATAGGGTTTTTTTAAGTGTTTTTTTGGCCCAAGTAATTTGGAACGAAGTTATTTTTTGACCCAGGAAAATTTTCCCGGGGAAGGTGAAAAGAAACGGGAAATTTTGGGAAATTCGGGCCCCTCTCTACTCCTCAGCCTTTTTGGGGGTTGTAAATCCCTGTATTAAAACTTACTTTTAATTTATAAAACTCTAAAAAAAGAGGAGAAAAAAAAAAATAACAAAAGCTTTTAAACCCAAAAAAAAAAATTCAGCTCCCCCCAAAAAAAACAAAGGGAAAATTTCCCCGAAAAGGGTGGCCCCGGCCGGGAAAAACCCCCACCCTTATATTTAAAAAGCCCTAACACTAAAATGTCCCGGGGCATGTTTCTATGTCCCTCACACCACTTCATCAGTGGACATAGTATGGAAAATATAAAAGTGCGGGGCAAAAGTGTCCAGAAAAGCTGCCCCTCTTACCTGAGGAGAGGAGGATCCCACCATAGGGTCTTTTTGGGGATCAATCTTGTCTGGATGATCTTCCAATAATCGCGCTGCATCATTGTAACGGGGTGTCGGTTTGTGATTAATATGATAAACATGCGGAATAGAGCAGTTTTTCTGTTCATATAACCACATTGGATTTTGTTAATCTCATTCCCTAGCAGGATTGTTGTATTTTGAGTATGGTATGCTTTTTGACTGGGAATTGTTTTCTCTTTGACACTTGTGGAATACCATGAAGGGGGCATAGGTTGAGAGTGTATCCTTACATGTTTAAATACCACGGATGGTATGGATCCCATATACCAGTGTTTATATGTGTATAGTATGAAATTCTTCTCGACTGGGCACAGTCTTTTTTATACACCTGTGGTAGATTCATTGGTATATGTGAGGAGTGTATTTATTACAATTTGTAAATACCGTATGGTAGGGTTTTCATATACAGTGTTTCATAGATTACTAAAGTTTATACATCCCAGTATAATCTTTGTGCATATATACACATTTTTTTGTTATTCATAATCTGTCCTAATATACAGGAAATACCTCGTTGATCTGTGGGGAGGCGAAAAATTTGGGTCCTGTGCTGGGGACAGTGTTATATATACTATACTCCAATGAACACGTTTGCTGGGAACTTTTGCTGCATTTTATTATCTCTAGGGAGTCAGTGGATACCAGACCACTTTTCTAATGTTTTTTTATCTCCTTTGTTCATAATAGAAGGTCTGCATGGACACCATATACCACTGTCCTCTATTATTTTTGGTGTGTGAATTGACCATTATTCCTCCATATACTTTCGTGAAATCAACCTTTAGACAAACTCTGTAAGTATAGGACCCTGAGTTTTTTGGTCCTTTATCTATCTGGACCACTTTGCCCCGCACTTTTTATTTTCCCATACTAAGTCCCCTGATGAAAGTGTTGTTAGGACATAAGAAACATGTTCGGGACATTTTTAGTGGTTAGGGCTTTATATATAATAGGTTAGTTCCGGACAATGCCGCCCTTTTCGGGGCGCACCTCCCTGTGTGTCTTTAGGGTGAGCTAAATTTTTATGTAGGTTAAGTTATTGTTAATTTTCTTTTCTTCCCTCCCTCATTTTTTAGAGATTATCATTAAAAGTTTGAAGTTTTAAACATATTTACGTTGGGTAGGATATTGGATTTTTCATGTATACTATTGGGGAATGTCTTTAAATACTTAGATTCCCCTCTTGTCGTAGTTTCTTTGGAGGTTGTGCCTCGGGTTGGAGGGGGGGATCCACGCTGGGTCAAGTGCCTGTGTCCGGTGTTGTGCTTTCGGAAGTGGGGGTTCGGGTATCGTTTCAGAAGAGAAGGAGAAGCAGGATAGTGTGAGGTTGGTGATAAGGCAAAAAGGAGAGTGTATGTTTGTTTTCGGGGGTCTCGTGGGCGCACTTGAAACAGGAAGTGCGTGAAAAATATGGAAGGTTGAATATAAAGATTTTCTCCTTTTTCTCTCCTTCTTTTCCCCTGGAAAAATTTAATTTGAATAGGGGCAAGAAGGAAGAAATGAGAAGTGAGGAGGAGGAAAAAGCGTTGGTGGCGGCTTATTCTGCAGATGTTCACCAATTGGCTACACGCTTTTGCCATTTTGGGCGACGATATTGGGGAAAAGGCCCCGGAAAACTGCTTGGCACTGTTCTGCTATATGGATGCGTTTGGGGAAGCGCATCGGGCGTCCGGGGGGTTGGCATGGCTGCGCGAGGACGAACAATTCCGGCACCGGCAGGCGGTTCCCCCTTCTATTCTCTGGGATCACCAAGACATCGGATCCTTGGTTGAAGTGATGGCCCCGAGACAGAAGATTTGGGTCACGTCCTTTCAGGGGGGCGGCGTTGCTGGCCAAGGAGGTACTACCAGTGGTTTCAGGTGGGGGGTCCCAATCAGGGGGGCAGAAAGGGGCTTGCTGGCAGTTTAAATAATCGGGCCAGTGCAAGTTTGGAACAGAAATGTAAATTTCAAACACATCTGCTCCATTTTGGTGGGCGACGTCACATAACCATCTCCGATGTTTTAAGAAGAGGGGTCGGGGTAAGGGTGAACCGCTGGTGGTGGGCAGGTGGGTGACCCCTCCGGTAAAGCTACACGAATGGAGCGTTTAGGTTTAGGGATCAGGCAGTGCGTCTTTGTTGCGGGAAGGGTTTGCGGTCGGTTTAAAAATCCCTCTTCCAGCGCATCGGGTGCCATTCTCGATTAAGAATTTATGGTCGGCTTAGGAGCATCCAGCGGTGGTGGCGGAGAAGTTGAAGAAGGAGGTGGTGTTGGGAAGGATGGCGGGTAAATTTTTGGAGCTGCCGTTTCCTAATTTGATGGTCTCGCCTTTGGGGGTGATCCCGAAGAAGGAGCCGAACAAATTCCGGCTTATCCACCATCTGTCGTTTCCAAGGGGGAGTTCGGTGAATGATAGGATTGCACCAGAGTTGTGTTCCGTGGTGTACACTTCGTTCGATGAGGCGGTGGCTCTTGTGCAGCGTTTTGGGGAGGGTTCGTTGATGGCGAAGGTGGACATTGAATCGCCTTTCACTTGCTTCCGGTGCATGCATAGAGTGTGCATTTGTTGGGGTGTTATTGGGAGGGGCAATTCTTCGTTGATAGGTGCCTCCCGATGGGTTATTCACATCTGTGGCGTAATTTTTCGAGGCAATAGTTCCTTTTTTGGAGTAGTAGGGAATTCGTGATAGTTTCGGGTTTGAGTTCGGTTGTACATTATTTAGATGATTTCTTGTGTGTGGGGCCTGGTGGGTCCCCGATTTGCGGGTTGTTGCTGCACTCGTTACACTGGGTGGCTGAGCGTCTTGGGTTTCCCTTGGCTGCAGAAAAAAACGGAGGGCCCGGTGGCTTGTCTGAGTTTTTTGGGAATCTGCAGTGATTCGGTGGCAATGGAGTGTAGGCTGCCGGAGGATAAGCTACAGAACTTGCGGGGTGAGGTGCAGAGGGTTGGGAGGTTGAGGAAGATTCCATTGTGGGAATTGCAGTCGCTGCTGGGAAAGTTAAACTTTGCGTGTCGGATTTTGCCCATGGGTCTGGTGCTTTGTCGGCGTTTGGCAAGTGCCACTGCGGGGATTTCAAACCACATCATTTTGTGCGGTTGAATATGTGAGCATAATGGATGATTTTCATTTTGGGGGCTTCCTATTTTTGGGAGAAGTATAATTGCGGGACCCCTAATGATTGGGGAAGGAAATGTCGAATAGGGAGGTGGATATCTTTACGGACGTAGCGGGAAGCACAGGCTACGAGGCTATTTGTGGGGACAGTTGGTGTGCAGCCCCTTGGCCGGCATCGTGGATGGAATCTCCGTTGGTAATGGAATTTGGGCGTTTTTTTGTAGCTCTACTTTCCCATAGTGGTGGCGGTGGATTGGAGAGGACCGGGTTTAGGGACAGAAGATTCGGTTTCCATTTGTGACAACTTAGGGGTGGTTAGATGGCTATCAACAAATTGTCGGCGTCCTTCCCTCCGGTAGTTTCGTAGCTCTCAGGTTGTTGAGCATCGTTGTTTGGAGTAGAATTCAATGTGGTTGGTGGCGGAGTATGTGCCTGGAGTGTTAAATGTTGTGGCTGATTCTCTTTCACAGTTGCATGTGGGAGCGGTACAGGACCATGGTTGCCGTCGGCAGCGGAAACGGGAGAGGAGTGCCCCCGTTACCTTTGGAACGTGGCCTCCGAGATGCCGACCATCTGATTCGGACTTACCTGGCAGGTGGGACTTGGTTGGCCTATGATAAGGCCTGGGAAGTTTTGGGGGATAGTTGGCTAATCAAGTTTGGGGCGGTAGCATTGGAGTGATGATTGAGGTGGGGGCGTTGATATGCCTCCCTCGGGCAACGTCCTTTTCACTAGGGTGGTACGCGCTTCAAAAGTGGCCAGTATTTATGTTTGGGTTTGGCAATTGGTTAAAATGGGCGAGGAAGGAGGATTTGACCAAGGAATTTTTGTTCATCGCCCAGGCGCTGAGCGGTTAACATCGGGGGCGAGGTCCAAGGATTTGCGTACCGCCATAGGTTCTCACCCCCTCCCGTGGTTTTTTGCATTTTTGGAAAGATTGGGGTTGGATGTGTAGTCGGCGGCTTCCTCTCCATTTGAAGTTGCTTTATTTCGTCTGGGTTTTTTTGCTGGCATTTTTTGGGGCATTGAGAGTAGGAGATTTGGTGTCCCTGAGTCTTTTAAGGGGGGGCGGGCTTCAGGCCTTGGATATATGGGAACACAGGGATTCGGTGGTGTTTATGAACCGAAGGTCGAAGACGGATCAGGAAGGGAAGGGCCTGTTCGTTCGGCTTGGTGGTGTTCCTGGGGCTTTGATGTGCCCGTTAAAATGTTTGCTGGTATTTTTTTCGGTCGGGGTTGTGTAGGGTCTCTGGTGGACCTCTGTTGGTGCAAGATGCAGATGTTTCGTATTCTGTCCTTCTTTTCAGTTTACGGCTGTGTTCCGGCGTTGTTTAGGGGCTCTTGGTTTGGAGCTGGGTCAGTTCTCCCCTCATTCCTTTCGGATAGGGGCAGCAATGGAGGCGGCGGGGTGGGGGCTTTGCGCGGATCTGGTCCGCAGGAATGGTCGGTGGGAATCGGACAGATTACGGTCGTATGTTCGTCCCCAGTTGATTTCGGTGGAGATGTGTTAAAGTGGGGACGGCTGTTCAGGTCCCCAAGTTGTTGTTATTTGTGTGTTTTTGTGCTTTAATTTTAGTTCGTTCCCCCTGCTTGGTCTGGATCTTCGGGAACTCTTATGTGTACTAGGGTGCAGAGAGAGTGGACGTTCGGCCGGATGGGCGACAGTTCGGTTTTTCCCGGGACGTGGCGGTGGTACAGTGGATAGGAAGACGCAGCATGAGGTGGCTTGAGGTTGTGCCGGAATTCCAATGGTATGCGGAGTGGGATAGGCCTCCCAATGTCCTGGTGCTGCATGCGGGTGGAAACGACTTAGAGTCCCTGATGCCTGGGGAGCTGAATGCGGAACATCAAGAAACGACCTGTTTGCGTTTTTATGGTGTCCGTCGGTTGCACATGACTAGTGATAGTCTGTCGGAACATAGTGATTCGGCACCACATGGGCGGGGGCCAGATTGGTGGAATGCCTGAATAGGGTGAGATGAAAGTGAGATAGATTCTGTGGCGGGTATTTGTTTCTCGCAATGGGGGGGGGTGTTCGTGCGAAACGAAACATCCGTTATCCTGTAGTGCAGGAGAGTGTCTTACTTCTGGAGAGTGTATGGGGGTCACCTTATGGTGGTGGGGTTAGATCTTTGGGCCCTCGGCCTTCAGGAAGGCATCGAGAGGCGCATGGTTGGTGGGGGTCTCCTCGCTTGATGAGGTGACATGGCATGCTTCCGTGGCGTTGAGGTCCTTGGGGTAGTGAGAAAAAGTTGTGAGGGAGTCCTTCGTGGTAGAGGATTCCTCGATGTATTGGTGGTAACTTGGACAGACCCATTGAAGGTGGGCGCTTTCGGGGTGGTGTATCCCTGGAGAGCAAGATGGCTGAGCCATATCGTATGGCTTTTCTGCCCCCGAGCCAGTGGAAGTACGGCTGGGGTAATGGTGGTTTGGGTTCCCCTTCGGAGTTTGGTAGCCGGGTCGTTTTTAGGCTCCGAAGACCCATCGGCCCTGTTACATGTTAGAGGTCAGTTCAAAAGTGTTTGGTTTATTGGTTGAGTACAAGTGCGCGTTGGTTATTCGGTTGCCATGTTTTTTATGTATTTATATATAGAAATATATATATATATACTAGATATATATATATATTAAATTATGGAGAGGCAATGGGGGTATTATAGTTATATTTTGGTAATGTGGTGTATGTAATGTACAATATATATATATATTTATATACCGGTTACAAATTTCTAGTAATATTTAACTTTGGTTTAGTTTATACTTATATATGTTGTATTTGTTAATAAAACGGCTGCTGTGGCCAATTTAATCCAAAACCAGTGGTTGGTGTCGTTATTGTGGGTGGCCGCAGTACGCAATGGGGAGAGGGGGGGTATTGAGTTTGGTCTAAGGGGTAGGACGTGCATACTCAGCATTGCCCCTGCGTCCCAATGAGGAAATCAGACTCTGAATCACATGGAGTTATGTATAAGTAAATCAAAAAGTTATTCTCACATAAAGTGACACATGTCAGATTTCAAAAACTGGGCTCTGTCAGAGTGGCCAAAACTGGCTCCGGCTGTAAGGGGTTAATAGAAAAAACGACCTGTAGTCTACACAGGTCATTTTTTTTCTGCTCGTCTTCTGCTGCCGGCTTATTATACAACATGTTGTATAATACGGCGGCACTGTGAGGTTTTTTTTTTTTTTCGTCGTATCCTTCCCATACAATCACTTTATGGGCAGGCGCAAAAAAACGAGAACCGACCCACGATTTTTGGTCACAAAATGTGACAAAAAACGCAGTTTTGCATCGGTAAAAAACCGGTTGATTTTCGGATGTTTTTTGTCCATTGCAGTGTAGACCCAAAGCCTCTAAAGTTCCTGGACCCCGTACCCAATTACACAGCTTAGTCAGTGTTAGGACTGAGTGGCCCGTCGTGTAGGAAGAGGTTTCCATGTTCTTTAAAAACAGATTCTACATGAAAGATGTGTGGTCCTTCCACCCTCATAGGTCTTGTCTGCTCCCATATTAATAAAAAACCTGTACCTCTGATGACAGGTTGGAGGGGGAAGGGTTCACAGCCTCAAAGCATTGGAAGCTTTGTTTTGTGCCCCTTTTCAGACCGGCTAATGATGACTGTCACAGAGTGATGCAATAACCCCTGCTTCACCTCTGCTACTTGCGAAGACTGCTTGACATACAATCAGCATAAAAGGCAAGTGCATGTATGAGTGTACATGTGTATGTCTGTTTAAATTGGTGCCTGTGTGTATAAATAATATATGTGTATGTGTGATAAAATTACAGTATATTAGGACATAGACTAGCAGTTCATTAGTGGCTGCTGACATTTATGTTGATGATTTTTTTCCCCATGTTTTTTGTGAAAAACATGGTAAAACAATTAAACCACAGCTGTACTGCAATATGTGTGTTAACTCTAATGGTACTCATAACAGTAGGTGAAATAGACACTGGAGCACATTTATCAAGAAGAGCAAGAATCATGGAACAATTTTTACCAAAAATAATGTCATACCTGCTTTATGCCACATTTATCATGTGTTTAGACAGTTTCTAGACACCTCTGTGCCTTGTCTGACAAAAGGATTGTGACTTCGATAAAGGGTGTGGCTTCAAGGAAAGTGGGGTGGCTTAGTGTGGGATGCCATGCACCAATCTTTTGCAGTGCAATTATTTTTAGTTTCTGCCAGTTTTATTATCACTATGAAAATTTTTTGTCAATATTTGTATAAATCCCTGGCCCCACATATCTTTTCAACCATCGGAGCTGTTCACATCTTGGTTTTATTGAATGTTTAGGTTGGACATCTAGAAAGCTTCCAATGTGCACATAACACATGTCCATGGGATTTTACTGCCAGATGAGTGTCCTTTTGGTTTCTGTCAGGCTGGCATATGTTAGTATACTGCATAAAAAAGTATGGAATTGCGCAGTAGACTATGCTATTTCACACCTCTGTTTCCTGTGAAAAAAAACTATATAAGTTTATAAGATGCTATAATATTCTGTGGTTTACGGATTGCATTGAATGGCCCCTCTACTGCATAAGAAGGTACCAGTATTATAAATGGCAAATGGTAGGTCAGTGCCTTTTTATAGGTTTTGCACTGGGGCCCAGAAACTTTAAGTTACGCCTCTGGCTGTGATCAAGTGGCACACTGATGACATGAGTTCACAGAAATCCTCCTTATGATGATAGGCAGTAGATTCTTTTATGGCTGAACCCTTTAGTGCCACAGCCAGAAACAGTGCCCGGGGGAGCCATTATATATGCCACTGTATATCTATACACTGGGACACATTTCAGTATCTCTTTATATGATAATAATGTTTTGTTACTGTATAATTACATATATATTCTTCTATGTGCATGATATGTATTTACACACCTGAGCAAAACTGTTGGTACCCGTTTGTTAAAGACAGAAAAACCAACAATGGCCACTGATATAACTTTAAACTTACACAGGTCATAAAAACTTATATCTACTGAAAACCAATTATTGAAAATCAGACATTGCTTTTTAATTGTGGTTCAACCCCAAAAAATTGAAAAGTTAACTACTGAAACTAGCCTAGAAAAGACTGAAAATAATTTGACCATAGGGACAAGTTAAGCTAAGGTATGTTCTGTAGTTATCCTCACATGTGTCTTCAAGCTTATAATCAGTCAAACTGCTTATTTAAAGGGTGAAAAGTAGTCACTGGGCAGTTTAATATCATTGAACATGGACCAAAAGAAGCTAAAGAGAGAGTTGACTTCGGAGATTGAAAAGAAAATTATGGACAAGCATGTTAAAGGTAAGGGCTATGAGACCATCTCCAAACATTCCTGTTTCTATAGTTGCACAAATTATTCAAAAGTTTAAGGTCAATGGGACTGTAACAACCTCCCTGGATGTGGCTGCAATGAAAGCTAATGACAGCTTGAAAAGATAGATAGTACAAATAGTAACCAAACAGACCAGAACAACTTCCAAAGAGATTAGAGGTAAACTCCAAGGTCATGTTACATCAGTGTTAGATCGCACCATTTGTCACTGTTTTTGCCAAAGTAGACTTAATGAAGGGTGACCACAAAGGAAACCACTGTTGAAAGTAAATCATAAAAAAGCAAAACTGGAATTTGTCAAAATATATATCGACAATACACAAAACTTAGACAGATAACACAAAACTGGAGTTTTTTGGCAAGTCACCTCAGCTCTATTTTCAGAGACAAAAAATTAAGCATATAAAGAAAAGAACCTTGTACCTACAGTGAAACATGGAGGAGGCCCGGTTATGTTTTGGGGCTGCTTTGCTGCATTTGGCACTAGGTACAACAAAATCACTATCAAGGCATTCTGGAGTAAAATGTGATGCCCAGTGTCAGAAAACTTGGTCTCGGCCACAGGTCACAGCTCCCCCAACAGGATAATGACCCAAAACACACAGCTAAAAACATCCAAGAATGGCTAAAAGTAAAGCATTGGACTATTCTGAAGTGGCTTCAATGAGTCATGATCTAAATTCTACTAAACATTTGTGGAAGGAACTGAAAAATGCAGTCTAGAGGACCCATCCTTCAAACCTATCATGATGCGCAATGAGGTCCCCGATCCGAACTGCAGTTGCGCTCGTGTTGGTGCTCCCCATCCCGGCCAGCACTCACTTCTCTCCTCTCCTGCTCTGCTCCCATCCTTTGTTTGAGGCCGGCACACACATACTCCTTGCCTATAGCATGCATGATGGCTCTTTAAGCTATAAATGGCAAACACAGTGCTGACCAACATTCATCTGCTGACTTCTGCTTTATTAGAAACTTCCTTCCTGTTCAGTTTATTGGTTTTGCTGCCATTGGTTTGCACTACTTTGCCTTGTTTCTGTGATTTTCTGGTTTGACCTCTGATTACAGACTTCTGACTATGCTTTGCCTGCCGCCTTCCTGACCTTCTTGCCTGAGACCTGGTTACAACTCTTTGCAGAAAAAGGTTGATGCGGCAATTTAGGATCCAAGGCCAGTTAAAATTGCAAAATTTTATTTATAAACAGTGTAAAACACTATGACCCAAACAAGCCTCCCCCAAAAAGAAGAGGCCAAGAAAAACCCCGTTTTGGGGATGCTCAAGGCCCCCTTAACAAGTAATATCCCATAAAACATTCTTTATTACTATAACAATTATTGACAAAAACTTCCCTGGATGCACTGTTTTAACACGCCAACTCACTTCCGGACCTCGCGCAAAACCGAAACACTCACGGCCCGGGCGCAGTGAGAACACAGTGCAAGAATGGGCACTGGCAAAGCCCCGGGAATGGACTGCGCAATAAAAATAAGATTCTATGCGATAAGGGGAAAAAAAACCCTAGCAAAGATATAAAAACAATCAAAGTAGGCGTGCGCAAACGGAAAACCAGGAAAGGAAGAAGGGTTACATATGGCCATAGTTTTGTAAACAAAAGAAACCCAAGGGAAAGCCTTAATAGTTTAATGAATATTAATAAGGAACATAATTTCTCTTCTATTTTTTGATCCTTTTGGTTTTTTAGATTTAACGAAAAATCCAAAAGGTTTCTCTGTCGTGTAAAAATTTTTCAATATTGCCACCTCTAGGGGGATTGCAATTTTCTCGATCCTAGCCCTTTTAAACCAGTATGGCTATTAAAATGCATTCTCAAGTGTTGAAAAAAAGGGACCATTTCTAAGTGGCTTGGTGATTTTCTTTGCATGTCCAGAAACCGGGTTTTTCAGCTTACGGGTAGACCCCTACATAAAAATAGATGACAAGCGTGCACATGCCAAAACACCACAAAAATAGAGTTACTTTTTAAAAAACTTTTAAATCAAAAATTTTTTGGAATTCCACTTTTTTAAAACTCTTACTTTAGTGCAAAACTGCAGGTTTACCCCTTTTGGGAGCCACATTTAAAAAAAAACCCCTTACGTTACCAGGTGGCCTTCGGGGTTTACGGAATAAGTCGGGGATAAAAAATTTTCCCCAATTTTTGGGGTCTCGAGTGCCATTTAAACCATTTTCCAATATGGATCGCAATATAGGATCCTGGTTAAGGACAGGTAAATTCTTCAAAAAAATATTTCCGATGGGGGGGAAATGATGTTTGAATCTACAATAGACATTTGTTCGTTTTATCCTTCTATCATAGCTAAAAGAGGCTGTATAAGTTTTGTCGTTTTAAAAAATGAGTCTTTGTATAGCTTAGTTAGAGCCAAGGAGGGTACCCCTATTTTTTAATCTTCCACAATTTTTGCTGTTCGAGATTATAATCTAAGTGGGAACTGCAGTTACGTTTGGCTCTATGCATTTCCCCAACAGGGACAGAGAGGCGTGTACTTTTAGTATGAAAACTTCTGTAGTGCAGAATTGTGTTGCCAGATGTAGTTTTCCTATAGGTTTTACTTTGAATATTTTGGACCCGGGATCCCCTGAAGTGAGATCCAGAAAATTTAAATTTATGTTTAGCCACAAAAACCCTAAAAGGGGGTTAATGGGTTATGTTAAATAAACAAAAAATCAGGACGGCAGGCACACGGGACCCCCAAAAAAAAAGGTCTCGAGTCCTGCCCTACCCGACAATGTAAGGCAAAAGGGGGTTATCAGTATAAAAATACATGATCTCCCCCCAAGAACACCAAATTGGCCAATGAGGGCGAAAATTTTCCCCCCTGGACACCCCTCTTATTTTAAGATAGATGGGTTTTGTCAAATTTTTAAAAAATTTTGGTCATTAAGAAAACCCCCACATCAACAAAAAAATTTAAAAAACATGGGGAATACTCTGTATAGTTATGCAAGTGAAAAGTAAGTGCCTTTACTGCAATAAAGTGTGGAATGCTAGTATACAAGGATTCAGCATCACAGCTGATCCAAGACATATTATGAGTCCAGACAATATTATTCATGTTGATGAGGACGTCTTTAGTATCCGAAATACCTGGAGTATGTTTTTAAATAAAGGGTGCAAAAGAACAACCCCCCTGCCTAACCTCTCAAAAACGAGCCCATTTTTCCCCCAAACAATTGGGGGGCATAGGGGGGTTTTTAATATTTTTTTGTTTTTAGGGAAACCCGTATAATTTGGGATAATGGGGGGTGATCTACTTGAAAAATTCCACCCCTTAATGACATAAGCCTAACGCTAAGCCCCCCCGAAGATGGTGTTCAAATCCCCTATACTTTAGTGGATCAAAGGGAAGGGGGATATAGGTTTGGCGTGTCTGACAAAGTTCTCGCAACGCACTAAAAAATTTTTTTTTCCGGCTACTACTTGCCGCCTTTGCGGCCATCCTGATGACTAAATTGTCTTCATCCAGAATTGGGTTCTGCAATGCGTTGATCCCCGTCAGATTTAGATATTTACACCATTAGGGTTTTTTTTTCTAATAGCATCTAAGGCCCTTTCTAAGCTTCCGGAAAAAGTCCCTGACAGGACTCCAAATTTGTTATCCCCGACTAATTACCGTAACACCCCAAAAGGGCCCCCTGGGAACTGATAAGGGTTTTTTTAAATGGGCTCCAACAGGGGGTAAACCTCAGTTTTGCTATAAAGCTAGAGAGTTTTACCAAAAAGTGAGAATTTTCAAAAATTTTTGATTAAAAAAATTTATTAACTGTAATTCAATGTTGGGGATTTGGCTATGTTCACAGCTTTTCTCTATTTTATGTGGGGGGGACTACCCGTAAGCTGAAAAAACCCTTTCTGGAAAAGTAATGACTCCCCTTCCACTATAGAAAAAGGCCAGTTTATCTCAAAACTTTTAGAGACTGCATTCTAAAGCCCTACGGTTTTAAAGGGGCATAGGGAAAGAAAATTGTAAAACCCTTAAGGTGGGAAAATTGAAAATATCTTTCACACAGAAAGCCTTTTGGGTTTTTTAAATTAAATCACACAACCCAAAGGGCTCACTATGAAGAAATTAGTTTTATTATTAATATTCATTCACTATTAAGGGTTCTCATTAGGGTTTCTTTTGTATTACAACAACATGGCCAATATGAACCCCCATTCCTTTCCGGTTTTTCCCATTTGCGCACGCCTACATTTTGTTTATATATTTATTTTAGCCAGGTTTTTTACCTTATCGCATAAATCTTATTTCTCCCTTGCGCATTCCATTCCGGGGCTTTGGGGCCCGTGCCCATTCTGCACTTGGTATCTCACTGGCCGGTCCGGACTAGTTCCGGTTTATGCGCAAGGTCCGGAAGTGAGATTGGCGTGTTCAATCAGTGCATCCCAGGTAAGCTATTTGTCAATAATTGTTTATAGTATATAAAGAATGTTTTTATGGGTATATAGTACTATGATTAAGGGTGCCTTGAGCATCCGAAACGCGTAGGTCTATTCTTGGCCTCTTCTTTTTGGGGGAGATGTCATTGTTTGGATCATAGTGTTTTTACACTGTTTCTAAATAAAATTTTGCAATTTTAACTGGCCTTGGATCCTGAATTGCCGCATCAACCTTTTCTGCAAAGATTGTACTGGACGCTCTCTCCAAGTGGGATGCAGGCGAGGATCGCTCGGCGGCTGGCATGATGTGGGTGAGCTGGCATTTACATGTTTCAATTTACTGGTTACAACTCTGCCTGATTCCTGTATACTTTATTTGGCACTCCGGCTGTCATTGCGAGCAGCTGCCTGAGAGGAAGCGACCTTACGTTGGGCTCTTGTTAATACCAGGGAACTTCTTACTCTGTTCCCTAGCATGATTCCAAGACCTCTCTTTCGGTGACCCAGCGGAATCACCACTGCACTCATACGAAAACCTGAGAAAGCTATGCCTAGGTCTCATTGAGAGTTACAGAAATCATTTGTTTGCAGTGATTGCCTGTAAAGTTTGTGCAACAAAATATTAAGTTAAGGGTACGATCACTTTTGTCCAGTCAGTTTTTATTAGTTTGTTTATTTAAAAAGTTTTTGTTGAACCACAATTCCGAAGCAATGTCTTATGTTCATTAGTTGATTTTCATTTGAATGAAATGTATTACATTTGTCAGTTTCAAGTTATTTCAGTGATCATTGTGGGTTTCTGTGTCTTCAATGGAAGGGTACCAACAATTTTGTCTAGGTGTGTATGTGTACCTTGTGGCAGGACATATTTAGGGTCTGAAAAATTTATTAGACTTTTCCAGTAAATGATAATTTAACCCCTTAATGACCTTGGGCATATCAGTACGTCCCAGGGCCGCTAAGGGGCTTTGCAGGGGGATCGCTCCGCGACCCCCCCCGCACAGCCGGCGGGTGTTAGCGGCAAATCGCCGCTAAACCCGCAGTAACACCCGCGCGGGGGTTGGCTCCGCCCGCTGGCGCTGTTTTTAACCCATCAGGCGCCGCGGCAAAAATGGCCGCGGCGTCTGAATTAACACCGATCGGTGCCGCGCACCGATCGGTTGCAGTGATCGGCATAAGCGAGCTATGCTGCGCCGATCCGATCACCGGGCATTGGTGGTGGGGAGCCTTGTGAAGGCTCCCGTCACTTACCCTGGCCGGTTTGCCCCACTTCCGTCCGCAGATAGGAAGTGGGGAAACCACCATCTTTGTACACCCTAATGCATTGCCTATGCAATGCATTAGGTTGTATTAACAATCGCTCCACCTAGTGGTCAAGTTTTAAAGTACAAAAAAAAAAAAAGTATTAAAAGTTAAAATAACCCCCCTATCCCAATTTACAAATAAAATCTTTAAAAATAATAAAAAAGTTTACACATATTTTGGTATCGCAGCGTCCGAAAAAGTCTGATGTAATAAAAATTAACATCATTTATCCCGTACGCTGAACACCGAAAGAAAAAAAAAAATCCAAACGGCAAAATTGCGTTTTTTGGTCATTTTACGTCACTCCAAAATGGAATAAAAAGATCAAAATAGTCGCATGCATTCCAAACTGCTAGCACAAAAAGTACACTCAGCCAGCAAAAAAAATGCCCCTCATTGACGTCCGTAGGTGTTAGTAAAAAAAGTTTTTGGTCGCACAAAATGGCGCCGTGGCGCAAATTTAAAAAAATAAAAAATGTTTGGAATTTTTTAACGGTACCAAAACATAACGGAAACCCTACATGTTTGGTTTTTGCCGGATGCTAAAAACCTGAAGAATACAGATAACACTTATATTTACCGAAGATTGAACGCCGTAAAAGCAAAACCCCGCAAACATGGCGAAAATACATTTGTTTTCACAATTTGTCCCATTTGGGAAAATTTTTTTGCGGTTTCCCAGTATATTCTATAGTATAGTGAATAACAACATTAGAAAGTACATCTTTTTTCCGCAAAAAAAAAAGCCCTCATTGTCTATGTAGGTGGAAAAATAAAGAAGTTATGGCTTTCAGAAGGCGAGGAGGGAAAAACGAACGTGTCACTAAAAAAAAACGCCTGGTCCTTAAGGGGTTAAGGGTCTGGGGTCGGTCTGGGGTCTACTAAATGTAAGGATCATGTATGGGATCTGAATGAAGGACCAAATCTGTTTTGGACATAAGAACCAAGCCAATTTCTTCTAATCTGACATACGTCACTTTATTTGTTAATAACTTTTTAATGCTTTTACCTACCTATGTTATTTTGAGACTGTTTTCTTGTGACACATTGTGCTTTTAGTTATTAATACATTTTGATTCACATAGTCCTCATGTGCCACTCCCTTACATTGCATGTTCGGAGTAGTTCACTTCCGAACAGTGATGTAAATTTGTGGCAAATGACTGCAGGAACCAAGTAGTGGCTGGAGCAGTGAGATTCCCGTTCAGAAGTAGAAGACAGTAAACAGAAGACTGAAGAGAGCTTACCCAGTAAGTCCACTACATAGGAGGTGGGGAGACAGCTCCTAATTACAGCTGACACCCACCATCCCTCTGATCGTCACCTCTGAGACAAGATAGCAGGTTGCTGATCAGTTACCATGGCAGCTGAAAGCCTAATGAAGGCTTCTATAGCTGTCATGTTAAGGCTTCTATTATTTCTTGCCTCAGGCAGAAGGGTATACAAGTGGTCAAGTATCCTAGGGGGACTAAAAGTAAAAGTTAAAAAAAAAGTTTTAAAAGTAAAAAAAAAATTAAAAAATACTAAAAGTTAAAATTACCCTACTTTTGCCATTTTAAAAATAAAAAAAAATAAATAAAAGAAAAAAATTACACATAATTGGCATTGCCATGTCCGAAAAAGTCTGATCTATTGAAATATATCATAATTTATCCGTACACTGAACACTGTAGAAAAAAAATTCCAAACACCAAAATTGTTTTGTTGGTCATTTCATGTACTCTCAAAAGTGGAATAAAAAGTGATAAAAAAGTTGCAAAAAGATACCTATAAAAAGGACACTTTAGCCCACAAAAAATGCACTCTTACTCAGGTCCATAAGTGGTAGAACAAAAACGTTATTGGTTGCAGAAAAGGGCGCAGTAGTGCAAATTTAAGAAATGGAGAATGTTGTATTTTTCAAAAGTGCAAACAAAGTGCAAGTTCTATTTTTTCGGATTTCATCCCACTTAGAATTTTTTCCGGTTTCACGGTCTATTTTTATGGTATGGTCAATGACACTATTAAAAAGTACAAAGTAAAACCTGTAAACTAAGAGTCCCAGGTTTTCCATATTTTCCTTAGAGTAATGCATTTTCCCAAAATTCCCCTTTTTCCTTGAGGTTTTACTTAGTTTTTAGTTTCCCTGATATTTGTGTTAGATGTTGCATTGCCTTTCAGGGGCACCCATGCTTGCGTTTTTCAGAGTATATTTTTGATGTGCAAGCTTTTTACGTTTTGTAGTTCATTTGGATTGGCAATCTCATTGGCTTGCTGCACTCAGCTGCCCCTTTTAAAACCCGTCAGGATTTCCAATTGCTAGTTTTTACCATTCCCCCTAATTGCAGTTGGATTGACCCTAGAGAGTAACAGTTTGTGTAGGGACTCACCTGCTCTGGGATCCCCCCGACGTTTTGGGAGGTAGTTTAATACAATCTTTTACAAATCCCTTTAAAAAAGGTCCCAGTTTTCCAATTTTCCTTAGCAGTAATGCATTTCCAATATTTCTATATACCTTGAGGTTTTACTTAGTTTTTAGTGTGCCACTGTTATTTGTGTTAGATGTATACTATTAAAAAGTACATCTTGTCCTGCAAAAAACAACTACTCATATATCTATGTAGATGAAAAAAATAAAAAAAGTTATGGCTCTTGGAAGGCGCAGAAGAAAAAAAAATGAAGATCCAAAAAATTATGACCGACTGTCAGTAAGGAACTGGAGAGCATTTTAATTTATTAACTCAATTAGTAACCTCATATGCCTTACATTATTCCCATGTGTCTCACATTAGCACATTGGGGATAGTAATATGCAGTACATAGGGTTAGTAATTTAGTAATCCCATTTGCCTCACATTATTAGAAAGTAACCCCTTGTACCTCCTCTTGTACCTCACATAATGAATCCCATTCAGCTCGTTTTAACCTCATGTGTGCCATTATATTATGCTAAAGAGACTGTTCTGTCCCCATCTATTTGGCATACTATGAGCGAGTATGTGTTGATTTAAAAGGATTTGAAGCACATTAAAATAAACAATGTTCTACCATAAAAAATAAATAAAATGTAAAAATATAATTGCAGAATTACAATTTTTTCCATTTCTCCCAGGAAAAAGTTAATAAAAGTTGATCAATAAGTGCCCCATAATAGTGCCATTGTTTTAAAAAGTACAAATCATCACACAAAAACAATCCCTTATATAGCTACATCAAGAAATTCCTTACTGTCAAATAAGGCTTGGTCCTCAAGGGGTTAAAATATAACATTAATCCTTTATAGGAGGATGCAGGCAATTTATGAAACATTAACACTGTGGGACTTTTCATATAAGTTTACTGGGGACTTGGTATAATTCATAAATAATGCAGAATACGCTTGGTAAATTATTTAATTACAGCCAAATCGTTAAAATATTGCTGTGTAGATATGCGGCTTGTGAATTACAGGAATAAATAACAACACCAACCCGAAGTCGTTCGAGCTCCCTAACAGCAACTCTTGAGGCCAGTTGGGGCTTTGAATTTCAGCAGAGCTGGATAAGCAAAATATGTGGCCTAAGGCAAAATTCAGGACTTTATTCATGAATCTTTGTTTCCATAGGACCTGACTTAACTGACACTTACACTTGAGTTTTGTCTTGACATAATTAATCAATAAGGCTCAGCTGTCACAAATATCAGAATTTTTTTAGCCTCTCTGATGTCTGTAAAATTAAATTAACATCCAACATTAAAACAATAATAAGAAGTTAATTAACATGTGTAATTGACAATTGTTATTCAAGTTACAGATCCTGATTGCTCTTTTGGTTGAAAAGGCTTATGACAATATACAATTCTCTGTGGATTCTGACACCTCTAATAACTCCCAACACCTCTCTATGTCGCACACAAACCAACCTCTTTCAGTGCCAAATGTCATAACTGCAAAGGATCCACAGACATTTTTGGGGAACGAAATGGGTAGCTCTATATGTGTCATGAGAATCTGTGGCTCTTGCTCATCACAAATAGAAGAGCAGGTCATAGGCTTACCCTCCATTTTATATAACAGATGACACAACTTATTTACTGTACTGTACATCTTAAAAAAATATGTTCCGTTCCTCATTTACAGTTTTTGGAATTAAAATAAAAATGTTTATTAAATAGTAAAGGCTCTAAACAAAATATCTACAAAATTTACAGAGCTTTTCCTGATATAATGGTTAATATTCAGTTATGTAAAACTGGAAACACTCTTTAAGCATAGCAGAATTTGGGCTAGTGGTGTCACTCCCTGCTGTGTCTTATCAATTCAACAGAACTTGCTGCTCAGTCTCTGATCTTATCTTTTACTAAGAAAAACTTTAACCATCGGAGTAAATTCCTGGAGAGTAGCCTTGTGTAGCGTCATCAGATGCGGGCCAGTGGCCGGACTGCTACTGTGCCCGTTTCCCCGCACCCATAACGGTTCACACCGCAGGTGCTTGGTCGATAGCTGTATCCATTCCTCACCTTGGTTGTCCGTGGCACCTTTCTGCTTGCCTCCATGCCAGCTTTCGTGGTCTGCTACTATTCCTTTCTGCTGCATCCTCCCGGCTCCTGCTTGCTCCCTCTGATTTAAAGAAGCTGGCCTGCGCCAGCCATTTTTTTCTCAGCCAACCACATTGGGCCATGGGCCTCTTAGGGATTACTCTCCCGACACCCTTTTCCCAGTTGTTGGTATCACTTCCTTTATACTACCAATCCTGTGTGTTTCTTCGGATTACATTTCTGTTGTTGCTACCTACTGCTCTGTTCCTGACTCTGCCTTGTCTGCCACCTGGCTCTGACCAATTGCCATGTTATAGCTACACTTCTCATCCTTCTGTACCATGCTCCTCGGCTCGTTGGCTGTCAACGCGAGGACCTATGCAGAGGGTATTGACCTGTTGTTTTCCTGCAGAAAAAACCAACTGACCTTGAAGTGGATTCTGATGAGAACTCGGGCCTAGACTCTGCTCCTTGGCATAGGTTAGGCCAACCCTCCTCGGTGACATATCCACCTCCTGTCTCAGGTGTCAATTGTGACACCTTGTACTATCCTGTCAGATCTGCAGAGCACATTTATGTGTAATTGCATCAAAGATAACAAAGTTATTCAACAGTTAACTATGTTTCTTGGCAGCAAGTTTTTCTCTTTTACTAGAAGTGTCCTCTACAGCTTACATTTATAGCCAGATATCCTGCTTGCACAGTGTCATTGTTTTTCTATCACCAATGTCCCTCTAACAGGCTCAAGTAGGAATAGGAGCTAGCAGAACTAAAATATCAGTCATTGCTGTAGAACTGCAAACGGTCTGTACAGGTAGTGGGAGCCTGAAGAAGCTGCAAAGTCTGAAAACAGCTAGGTGGGCCAACCTCTTTAAGAGAGGGGAGGAATGTATGACACCACAATTTTTTTTCTCTGCTGTCCAGCCAGCACTGTTGTAGACAGGAAGCAGAATCTGTTTGTAGAGGTAGCAGTTGCACTTGTGCCCTAGAGTTTGAATTCACTTAGAAGCCCCTCTGAGGCATAAAAAGACATTAGTAATATAAATCACTCAGGGAGAACTGTTATCAGGGTCTTTTAGGGTCCCATACAAGCAAAGCATCTGGGTCCTTTGGTCATTTTAAGCTACTACCTTGCACCAGATCACCCTCCTGGAAATTGAATACAACCCCTACTGTGCCTCCTGAAATTTATTTGGACTCCCACTGAGCAGATAAATGCAGGTAGTGATATCAGCAGGCCTTTTTATCATTTGATCCTGGCCCCCAAAAGCAACACTGTTAGCACAGCTCTCATTAAAAAAAAAGACAAAAAAAATCTGTACCTCTAAATGATGTGAAATATATAGTGCAATCACATTCTGTTGTGGCTTCAATACTCAAGTTATGGCCAAGGGCTGATCTAAGCCTGAAACACGTGTATGTATGCCCTATTTTAACTGTGGCTTATAAAGGATTTCAATAAACTGAATATTTTTATTGGACACAGGATACATATTTTCTTCTTTTTTTAGTGGATTGATTATGTTCTAATCTGAGCCGTTTATCAGTGAATTCCATTATGATACAGCAATTTTCTTTTTTGATTTTTGTTTTTTGTAGGTATTTCCCTGATAACCGCCCTGTGCTCTTGGAAGGTGTTAAACGCCTGTTAGATTTTTCTTTGAGGCTCATGAGTTACACCTGTACGGAAATACTATTGGTTATACATTAGAATGGGAAGTATAAATGGGAATGTTGAGCATTAGGGATATTGAAATCTTTCCAGAAAGTTGTGTGGTCACGACCTATAGAAAACAAGTGGAACTTTTTAGGTCACTGAAATAACTGTCACTAAACACATGTAGTAATTTCATAGTAAACATTTATTTTTCATATTTTCTAAAAAGTTTTATACACATCCATACAATCTTAGTAATTAAGTAAGTGTACCTTCCATTTCAGATACGAAGAGCAAGAACTTATTTACAGCTGTAAATCTACAATTTACTCCATTAACCTTCTGTTCCCCCTAAGTAGATTGAGTCAGCAAATCCTCCAGGCCTGCATGTTATTTAGATTTCAAGAAAGTCCGATTTTATTCCTAGGAGTCCATATTTATTGTGAACACTGTGAGCGTTTTTTGGGGCACCGGGGTCTATCAGACTTAATAGGTATCATAAATAAAGGTCTCCTTACAGTGAGTGTAGGAGAAAGAAGTGAGGACACCCTATTAAAATTTGCACAGAGTTTTGCGTAAAGGGGGAATAAACCAAATTTAGACATCAAATTTTAGGTGCAAATATATTGTGCTATATACAAGACATTCTAGTTGACTTGTTGGCCACTAAGGGAAGAAGGACGGATTTGTATGTCTTTGGTTACAATTCCAGAGGGAGAATTTATTGCTATGTTTTGTGTATTCTAGCTTTCCAACTTACTGGTACTACATATGAGATAACCATCACACATCTCAGGATATGATAAGTAGTGTTGAACGATTATTATCGACAAAGTTGAAATCGGCACGGTTTTTTTTGATGGGAAATTTTTCGATCACGGATAATTTAGGTAAAAATCCACATAATCTATTGTATCGCGCCATTTTCGGCGCTTCCTGTCTTTTTGGCGGCCAGCAAATCAGCTTAGAAATGGGAGGGGTGACTGGGTGTGCAACTCATGATGGGTGTGTATGGTTGTGATTCGGGAAAAAATACATGCCCCCCTCGTTTTACATAGAACACCCTTTCCCTTTTTTCAGCATCGTGTGTGTCAGTGTCTCAAAATACAGGAGTGTCTAATCTTCTCAATACAGCTCAGCGAAACAGTACTATTTTTTCACACAACAACTAGCTTTTATTTGGGAACATTAGAACATAGGTAATTCGAAATTTCATTATTATTGTTAGGCTATTTTTTTAAAAAAGATCTAGCGCTTTACAGCCGGGGGAGGGGGGGGGGGGGTTGCGGGCGAACACAGGCGACAGGCAGGCAGGCTTTTGAAAGGAATGGATATTGTGCGGGGCCCCAGACTCTGCTTTACCGTGTATTGAAATGGTTTTTTTTTAAACTTTTTTTTTGGCCGGGATACAGATTTTTTTTAAAAACCCTTTTTTGTACGTACAATAGGATAAAAAACTTTTCTAGTCACTCAGGTGTATTTCATAGGCAAAAAACCATTTTTTATTATCCGTACAAAAATTTTAATTGGGTTTTTCTTCACTTTGGCGCAGCTCAGTTTTTTTTTCAAAGACCCACTTTTACGTCAATGGGTACAAACTTTTCTATCACCGAGGTGTTTTTTCATAGGTGCAAAAACCATGTTTTTTTTATCCGTACACAATTTAATTGGTTTTTTTTCACTTTGGCGCAGCTCATTTTTTCAAAGCCCCACTTGTACTTTCAATAGGATACGAACTTTTCTTCACCGCAGGGTATTTAAAGGGTGAAAAAACCACGTTTTTTCCTACAAAATTTAATTAGTTTTTTTTTCATTTTGGGCCGCTCAGTATTTTTAACGACCCACTTTGTACTTCAATAGGATCCCAATTTCTAGCCCACCTCGGTGTATTTCATGGGTGCAAAAACCACGTTTATTATCTGTTCACAATTTAATTTATTTTTTTTTTTAATTTTGGCGCAGCTCAGTTTTTTTTCAAAGACCCATTTTACAAAAATTGGATACGAACTTTTCTAGTCACCGCGGGTGTTTTTAAAATAGGTGAAAAAACCACCTTTTTATTATCCATAAAACAATTTAATTATTTTTTTTCATTTGGCCCGGGCCTTTTTTTGTTAAAAGACCCATCTTGTACGGATATTCCCAAAAAAATTACTAGAAATTGTGTTGTATTTCATAGGTGCAAAAAACCCCTTTATCATACACAATTTATTTTGTTTTTCCTTTGGCGCAGCCCAGTTTTTTTGAAAGACCGATCTTGTACTTATTTTACCATACAGAAATTTGCTAGAAAATTGCAGGTGTTTTCATAAGTAAAAACCCACCTTTTATTATCATTTTTTTAAAATAGTTTTGTTTTTTACTTAGGGCGGCCCAGTTTTGTTCATAGACCCATCTTGTTTTTAAAATTTTGAATACGAATTTTGTATTACTGTTTGGGTTTTTTCATTGGTGCCAAAAAACCCCCGTTTGTTATCCGTATAAAATTATAAATACTTTATTGCACGTGGTCGGCGCTAGTTTTTTCAATAGCCACGTTGTAGACAATTCTAAGAAAAAAAATTTTTAAGCAAAATGTTCTCATTCGTCATTTCGCAAAAAACCAATTTTCTCACCGTTAACTTTTAAAAAAGTTTTTTTGCACTCGTTGAACTCAATTTGGGCCAGTAGCGCATTGATGATGTTTTTTTGAAAACTATAATTCAAATCCTACTGGGCATTTTTAAATCTCTGGGGGCTGAAGGAAGAACCTGTTTTTTTGTCTTACGGTTCTTTCCCCAGACCGCATTTCACAGGGATTCAAAAAAACATTGTTTTAATCCTTGTTGGGTGTAGGAAATTAGGGGATTTAAGAAAAGCTGTGATTTGCCATCTTTTAATAAAGACTGTCAAAACTCTTTCCCTCTTTTTAAATTTTTATCTTCAAAAATGGAGCGAAAAGCAGGGGGTAACAGCAAAGAGGGTGTGGGCGGGGGGTAGAGGTACAAGAAGTTGCTCCTTCCAGTGCGGCCCACAACACGCATGCCAACGGATCGCGGGTTTAGGACCGTCGGTCTGTCATCGTGGGGCAGGGCCCTGTGAAAACTCAGTAACGAACAGCGTCGCCAATTGTTCTTCAGGGAAATGCAACCTGCATCCAGCATCTTACCTTCCGTCCTCCCCCGTCACGGCCACAAAATAATTGTCAAAAATCATCGCATGTGGGTCATGTGGGTTTGGGGCTCATGTGTGGGCCCCGGATAGGGATTTTCTATGCCCCCGTGAAACTAAAATGGTGGTTTTAAAAGACTCCTTTTTTTCCGGCACTTTTTTTAAACGGGGTCATGCAGGGTTTGGGGGTCTGCTGTTCCCAGGCAGTTAAATCAATGTCCAGTTTTTAACTAAAATGGTGGTTCAAAGACTCTTTTTTTTTCCCGGGACTTTTTAATCTGTGGGTCGACGGTTTAATGGGCAACTGCGGTCAGGAAGATATAGTTAAGTCCAGTTCAACTAAAATGGTGGTTAAAAGAAATCCTTTTTCCGCACTTTTTAATTGGGGGGCATGAGGTTTAATGGGCATACTGTGGTAAGAAAAAAAGGGATAGTCAATACCAGTTAACTAAAATGGTGGGTTAAAGACTCCCCTTTTTCCGGGACTTTATAATCTGTGGGGGCAGACGGGTTTAATTTGGGGCATACCGGGGTCCAGGACAGGGATAATCAATGTCCCTTCAACAAAAAGGCGGTTCAAAGACCCCTTTTCCCAGCACTTTTTAACTTGTGGGTCAGATAGGTTTAATGGGCATACTGCGGTACGGACAGATTAGTTTAAAGTCCATTTCAAATAAAATTTTGGTTCAAAGACTCCCTTTTTCCGGATTTTTTTTAAAACTGTGGGTATGCAGGTTTGGGGCTCACGTGGGGCCCCGGACAGTATAGTCAATGTCCAATTCAACTAAAATGGTTTGAAAGACCCTTTTTCCGGCACTTTTTTAAACTGGGGTCAGAAAGGTTTAATGGTCATACTGCGGGCCAGAACAGGCATATTAAAGTCCATTTTAACTAAAATGGTGGTTAAAAGGGCTCCTTTTTCCGGGACTTTTTAATTGGGGGGCATCAGGTTTTTAAAGGTATACTGTGGTAAAATAGGTATAGTCAATACCAGTTCAACTAAAAGGTGGTTGAAAGACTCCTTTTCCGGGACTTTATAATCTGTGGGGCAGACGGTTAATGGTCAACTGCGGTCCCCGGACAGGCATAGTCAATGTCCTTAACACAAAAGGCGGTTTTAAAGACTCCTTTTCCCACACTTTTTTTAAACTGTGGGTCAGATAGGTTTAATGGTATACTGCGGTACAGGACAGATTAGTTAAAAGTCCATTAACTAAAAATTGTGGTTTAATGACTCCTTTTTTTTGGCACTTTTTAAATTGTGGGGGCTACAGGTTTGGGGCTCATGCTTGGGCCCCGGGCAATTTTAGTCAAAGTCCATTTTAACTAAAATGGTGGTGAAAGCTCCTTTTTCCGGGACTTTTTAATCTGTGGGTCAGACAGGTTTAAAAGGTCAACTGCGGTCCAGAACAGGCATAGTCAATGTCCCTTTAACTAAAAAGGTCTTAAAAGACTCCTTTTCCCCCCACTTTTTTTAAACTGTGGGTCAACAGGTTTAAAAGGCTACTGCGATCAGGACAGATATAGTTAATATCCCCGTTCAAAAAATGGGGGTTAAAAGACTCCCCTTTTCGGCACTTTTTAATCTGTGGGTCAAACAGGTTTAATGGTCATACTGTGGCCCAGGACAGGTATACATCTGTAAATCAAGACAGATATCATGGGATATCCCTATATTAGATCAGTTGATCTCACCTAAATAGATGATTTTGGCTAGAATTTATATCTGTGTCGCTCTACTAATATATCATACCTGTCTACATTTGTATCTAGCTGTGTTTAAACATTTTCAGTTTTTGGGTTCTTTTTTTAATTACTTTTGGTAGGGTTTTTATGCACATATCCTAATATGAAAAAGGAAATACTTCTCCCCATTTTTGGATTCCTGATTGACCCAAACATGCATGGAAAATGCAACACTTGACTGTTTCTGTAACTTATTTAGCATTTGTATGGAGCAGTGGTAAACATTCTTCCATCAACAGTGCACATCAAGTCCTCCATGTCCCCTAGACTAGTGATTGAGGATGTTCATGATGATAAATATTTATTGTGGGAAAATCCTTTAAGATTAATTTACATAAGACTGCACAAAACCCTATTAAATGTTTTTTTTATGACATAAGAAGTTTGCCTCTTGCAAAATCTTTTCTGAGGCCAGCTCATAGCTTACCTCAGAGAACAGGGAGTAGGACGCAGTTGCACAGTTCTTTTCATTAAATTTTTATGGAGTTCCCAAATAGGCCCCCATTGGGGTTTTTTTAGATGTAAAAAACCCCAAAAAATTTTGATTTCAAAGGTCGACTTCACCATAGCTTTGCTTTTGGCTCTGTGCCAAAAGTAACTTTAGATACTCATAAATCTCTCTTAATGGACCTCTTCTAGGCTCTCCTCTTGTCAGCTTATCACACAACAGATTTCTACTGTGCATCTCCCATACTGTGGAACTGTGGAACATCAGACTCTCCTCCCCTTCACAAAATGAATCTGACAAGCCATCTGTTCAGGATGGCATACAACCTACAATAACACTTCTGCCATTACACCATAATACAAACATTTCAATCCCTCACCTTCAGTTTCCCCTTCTCCACTATAGATTATAAGCTTTTGCGGGCACTGCTCTCTCTCCTTCTATTATTTAGTGTTTTTACTGTATTTATCCTATCTCATGTTATGTATTTGTACCCCTTTGGTTGTACAGTGCCCTGGAAGTAATGCCACTCTAAAACTAAATAGTAATAATTCTTGAACCATCCAGAAGGTAGAAAATGCCTCATGCTGCACTGATACCTTGCTAGTTTGTATTAATAGCTATACACTCATTTCACTTTAAACCAATGTATGTGCTATTTGTATTTTTTATGCATTGAGACTGCATTAGCTAAAGGCACTTTAGAAATTTGAAATGCTTTCATATTGACAGCTGCCTTTGAAGTCAGTCATGGTGCTGCAGGGCCACCAACAGAAGTATGTGCATATAGACATGTATAAATATGAATGATATATACAGCATATACATACAGTTGTTATATATATATATATATATATATTTATAAATATATTATATAATATATATTTATTTTATAATGAATAATATATATTATTTATTTATTTTATATAAAATATATATTTATTTATTTATATATATATAAAATATAATTTTAATATATATATAAATACTGTGTATATATATATACAGTGAAGGAAATAATTTTTTGCTGATTGTGTAAGTTTGCCCACTGACAAAGGCATGGACAGTCTATAATTTTAATTGGGAGAGATAGAATGTCCAAAATAAAATTCAGAAAATCACATTGTATAAATTATATAAATTTATTTGCATTTTGCAGTGGTAGATAAGTATTTGACCTCTCTGGCAAACAGGACTTAATACATGGTGGCAAAACCCTTGTTGGCAAGCAAAGCAGTCAGACTTTTTTTGTAGTTGATGATGCGGTTTGCACACATCTTAGGAGGAATTTGTGTCCATTCACCTACCTCAAGTATATATCTGGCACATAGAGTATCTCACAAAAGTGAGTCCACCCTTCACATTTCTGTAAATATTACATTGTATCATTTCATGGGACAACACGGAATATTTGACACTTTGATGCAATGTAAAGTAGTCAATGTACCGCTTGTAAAACAGTGTAAATTTGTTGTGCCCTCAAAATAACTCAACACACAGCAATCAATGTCTAAACCGCTGGCAACAAAAGCAAGTAAACCCCTAAATGAAAATGGACAATTTGTGACCAAAGTGTCAATATTTTGTGTGGCCACCATTATTTTCCATTATTTTCCAGCACTGCCTTATCTCTCTTGGGCATGGAGTTCACTAGAGCTTCACAGGCTGCAGCCACTGGAAACCTCTTCCACTCCTCCATGATGACATCACGGAGCTGGTGAATGTTAGAGACCTTGTGCTCCTCCCCCTTCCGTTTGAGAATGCCTTAGAGATGCTCAATAGGGATTAGGTTTGGAGACATGCTTGACCCGTCCAGCACCTTTACCCTCATTTTCTTTAGCAAGGCAGTGGTCGTCTTGGAGGTGTGTTTGGAGTCGTTATTATGTTTGAATGTTGTACTGTGGCTCAGAAGAGAGGAATCATGCTGTGCTTAATTATGTTATACTACATATTGTCATTCATGGTACCCTCAATGAACTATAGCTCCCCACAGCCACCAGCACTCATTCAGCTCCAAAGCATGACACTCCCACCACCAAGCTTGACTGTAGGCAAGACACATTTGTCTTTTTACTCCTGACCTGGCTTCCGCCAAAGATTCACTTGACACCATCTGAACTAAATAAGTATATCTTGGTCTCATCAGATCACAGGGCATGGGTCCAGAAATCCATGTCCTTTGTCTGCTTGTCTTCAGCAAATTGTTTGTGGGCTTTTTTTGCATCATCTTTAGAAAATACTTTCTTCTGGGATGACAGCCATGCAGACCAATTTGATGCAGTGTGTGGCGTATGGTCTAAGCACTGACAGACTGACCCTTCTCCCCTTTAACCTCTGCAACAATGCTGGCAGCAGTCATATGTCAATATTGAAAAGACAATCTTAGGATATTACGCCGAGCACATGCTCTCAATGGTGGAGGAGCGCAAGGTCTCTATCATCCACCAGATGTGTGATATTGTCATGTAGGAGTGGAAGAGGATTCCAGTGGCAACTTATGAAGCACTAGTGACCTCCGCCCACAAGAGAGTTAAAGCAGTGCTGGAAAATAATGGTGGCCACACAAAATATTGACACTTTGGGCATAATTTGTCCATTTTTACTTAGAGGTGTAGATACTTTTGTTGTCAGCAGTTTATGACTGTTGAGTTATTTTGAGGGCACATCAGATTTACACTGTTATACAAGTTGTACACTGAATGCTTTACATCGTATTCAGTGTTGTCCCATGAAAAGATATAATACAATATTTACAAAACGTGAGGGGTGTACTCACTTTTGTGAGATACTGTAACCCAAGAAAGGAAGCTCTTATTTCTTGAACAGGCATTTGTTTCATTAAATCTGACACTTTGGAGCCTGCTCTGAAAGAGATGAACCCACTTAATCCATGGACAGGTGTTAGCTCTGCCCATCCAAGTTGCCAGATTTGAGTATTAGATTTACTGAAACTGTTATATCCTACAGCATAAGGGACACAACACACAGAACTTCCCTACAAATTCCTACCTCTGTACAAACTCCCCATCTATAGCGTCCCAAATGGTAATAATAATCCATGTGCCTCTAAAAGTAAAAGTGCCCCCAAACGGTTATGGGGCTCCCATTTGTCCACCAAGCTTTAGTTTTGTTTTGTGTCTGCATATCGGAGGTAGTTAAATCCCTAATATAGTATGTAGGTACACCCCCAAACTAGGTAGGCAGATAGGTAAATTGCATTTTAGATAGGTAGTCCTCAATTAGGTAAGTGTATAGACCCTTGTTAGTTAGGTTGATGTATAGGTCCCAAATAGGTAGGATTCTAGGTCTCCTAACAAGTAGATAAGTAATTATATAGACCCCACAATATGTAGAAATTTAGGTCCCTATAATGTAGCTATTTAAGTCCCCTGTAGGTAAGCAGGTAGGTATATAAGGCCCTACCTATTCCTAGGTAGGTAGGAATATAAGTCCCTGTAGCTAGATATATAGCCCCCCTGTAGGTAGGTAGATATGTATATTGAATCACATAAACAAAAACAAATCCCCTATTAAGATATATAACTTTTATTAATACCATTAAAACAAACATTATTAAATACAATCCCTATATGATAGTTATGCACAAAATATAACAAATCAATTTCAAGGGGGTCACATAAAAGCTAAGGATATATAAATAACCAAACATATACAGATGTTATCAGATGAAAAAAATACCATCACATGTAACATAATACAACAGGAACTTGCCTGGTAATTGTTCTACTCTTGGTACCATTGTTCCTCTCAGATGTTTGTTAGGTTTGTAGATCCACATTCATAGAAAGCTGGATAGTAGCCTCTATCCCTACCAATTCCCTATTAAAGATCTTGCATATATAAACAGAGACCACCCCGATAAGGGTGGACCTAATCCCAACGACTCTCCCTTATAGTGTAGACCCTGGTATCACCCTAATAATAGTGGCAAATATCTAGTGCCATAGACTATGAAAATAGGCAACAATTCACAAGGCAACACCTCCCAACGCGTTTCCCCTCTTGATACAGGTTCATCGGGGACAGCATATACAGTTATTTAAGGTTGCATAGAAGCTAGATGGTAAGCCTACTGATAATGGTGGACACCACTGATGTATGGGCCAGGTCAAATAAGTGGACTAGTCCTTGCAAATATAAAGCATGTTAACCCCTCCCATCTCCCAACTACCTAATCACTCTCACTTGAATGAAAAACCATCCCCCTATCATTGTGAAACATATGATCGATGTATACATAACTTGAACTTGCATCACGGACCTTTCAAACATTGCCTTCACCCATTGTTGGACTGTGGAGTTGTTTCATTGTACCCATTAGTAGAGTTAATTTTTTAAGGCCCACCAGTAGAACGCCAAACAAAACTACATTTACCCAATAAAATAAATATTTCTTTATTCAAAGTAAAGTAACACAAATACAAAAATAAACAGTAGCGGTGCAAAAAAGTGCCAAAAGTGCTTCAGGTAAGTATATCCCAAATCAAAATAACTCAATAAAAAAAAAAGGATAATAAAAATGGTACACATGATTTAGAGTAATATATTCAAAAAATACAAATGCCCCAACAAGGTAACATAAATACATATATAATCAAACCACCTCTGACGAAGCATTCCTGCGAAACGTGCGTAGGGTCTTTTCAGCGTGCTATTTGGTCTGTATTATCCCTTTATTATGGTTGTATTTTGAATTGGTTATTTATACACATTGGTTTGATTATATATGTATTTATGTTACCTTGTTGGGGCATTTGTATTTTTTTAATATATTACTCTAAATCATGTGTACCATTTTTATTATCCTTTTTTTTGATTGAGTTATTTTGATTTGGGATATACTTACCTGAAGCACTTTTGGCACTTTTTTTGCACCGCTACTGTTTATTTTTGTATTTGTGTTACTTTACTTTGAATAAAGAAATATTTATTTTATTGGGTAAATGTAGTTTTGTTTGGCGTTGTAGTATTTTGTTATCATTTACCCGTGTGGTGGGTTTATTTTTTGTTATTTAGTCCGGGCTTTTTGATTGGCGGTTATTTTGGCCCACCAGTAGAGTTGATTCATGGGGCCCACTTGTGAAGTTGATTAATTGGGCCCACCTGTGTAGCTGATTCTGGGGTTTCACAGTGCAGTTGATTCTTGGGGTCACACTTGCAGGTTCTGCACAGGACTTGTTTTCTGCCTCTCTTTTCTGCCTTTCTCATTCAAAAGCAGCCTCAGGTCTGCTATTCTCAGTGGCATAACTGGAGGTTTCCCTTGCTCCTCTATGGGCCAGTCAGAGTCTGCATTCACCCAGAAATGCAACAACACCTCTGCTGCCGAGCTTAGCCCCACTGCTCTGGGTTACACTGCCCTACAGGCAAAGCTTCACAACAAAAATGGCCATCACACAGCACCAGCATCATGAGGAAGTATTCCAAATGCTTACTTTTCCATGTGATTCTTCCTTTTTGGCCTTGATGCTGTGTGGCAGCCATTGTTGTTGTGATGTTTTGCCTGTGGAGTGGTGTGACCAAGACCTAAGCTAAGCCTAGCATAAGGGGTGTTGTTGGCTGCTGGGTCATTCCTTCTGTAGATCTTGCTGCTGGTGCGGTGGTCGCCTTGCAGTGCTACACCTGTTAGTGTAGGACTCACTTAATAGTGATTGCAGTGAATTTACTAGTGGGTTCACAGTTTGTTGCAGAATATAACCCAATCACACTACTGTTGCTGAGCACAAATTTACAAAAATGAACACTAGGCTTTTAGTGCACAACTTGATCCAACTGTTTGACCCTACATGCTACTTCACAACAACCTCTTTTAAGTGTGTCCATACACTAACAGGCATAGCACTGCATGGTGACTATTGCAAAGGCCTTCGTGCATTGTTGGACTGTGGAGTTGGTTCACTGGACCCACGAGTAGAGTTAATTTTTAAGTCCCACCTGTAGAGTTGATTCATTGGGCCCACTTGTGGAGTTGATTCATTGGGCTCACCTGTGTAGATGATTCTGGGGATCCACAGTGGAGTTGATTCTTGGGGCCACACTGTTGCTGAGCAAACATTTACAAAAATGAACACTAGGCTTTTAGTGCACAATTTGATCAAACTGTTTGACCCTACATGCTACTTCACGACAACCTCTTTTAAGTTGGTCCCTACACTAACAGGTGTAGCACTGATTGACAACCACCGCTTCTGCCACAGCCAACACCTGCAGTTCAACCCCTTGGCTAGCAGAATATGATCACTCTATAGCACATTGATATCTGATCCATGTCTTATGGATATATTCTACACTGTATTTTTCATAAAAAAGACGCTCAGTTTCCATCTTCATTTGTATTATTAGATGAGATTTGGTGAGGTTATGACTGTTTTCACTTGTTCATTTGCACTAACTGGATAGATTGAATAAGGCTTTTAATAATTAAAGTCTCCAGATATACATTTCTCTTACCTGGTTAAATTGCATTTCATATTAATAAACTGTTCTGAGCCGAGGTTGCAGGCTTTTAACATTCTGTACTAACTATATTCCTGCTGTAGTTAAGAGCATTGTCTATCTCGAAACTGTAATTTTAATGTAATGTTCAGAAGCTGTGTTTGTGATTGCAAAGAAACCAGTAAAGAAGAAAACAAATGAACATTCTGTTAGGATCATGAGATGTATTATGAGGCTGCCATGGGAACAGAGTTATGCTCCAGTCAAGAAAGCATTGACTAAATAACTTTAATCACTTTTTTTAAATTACAATCTTGCGGCTGATGAGTTCTATAATTTAAATAAAGTATGTGGCTTTTCTATATTTCATTACAACATAATCTTAAAATTTCAAATTCTGATTTGAGAAAAACACCTGTCCGCCCTGTGATGAATATGTATCAGAGAGCATCTTCAACTCAAGGGGGAAATAAACTCTCCTCCTTGTAAAAAATTTTAATTAAAAAATAAATCTACGTGCATGGGCATGGGAGCAGGGAAGCAGAGATCACTATTATGCCCAAGACAATTGTCATTTGTCTTTGATGTTGTGTTGGAAAGTGTTAAAAGTTTAGAGGTATAATGTAAGTCAGTTCTTGAATTGACTTCATAATGTGGGATGTAATGGCCTCTTTAAAACTGAATTAAATGCATCTGTTGTATGGTAAACACTGCTCGTAGGACATTGTAATCTAATCACGCTCGGTTGATGCATTCCTGCGGCAGGGAGACTGATGGAGAATTTCAATGTGCTCCTGGCAAGGTTGCTTAAAACCCAATCCCCTAGGGATGATACTTACAAACATGCAGCAAGTGGTGGAGGTAACAATACACTTAGAATGATAAATAGTCCAGACAGTGATACAAGGGAATAAAAATGCCTTTTACTTGTTAGACACCTCGCTCCGGGTCCGCAGAGACCTGCAACGCAGTATAAAGGTTTCTTCACACTATAGAGAAACTCATTTGTAAAAATTCCCACATTAATTCGCTTTTTCTGATTACATTTCAGGGAATCAAACAGTTTGTATATGAAAGCAGTGGACAAAAATAACTATATTGTGTGCTGTTAGATGTGCACTAAAAGATGAGAGCTCTGCCATTAAAGTCAATGTGTAGTTATTTTTTTTTTACTTGTCTTCACCAAAGGCAGACTATTGTTTTCTGCCTAACAATGATGTGTTCCACATCCATATGTACAGCCAAATCATTAGAAAAGTACATGCACATTTATGTATTTCTAGCTGTTATTAGTTAGTTTTGTTGTTTTTACTTTTGAATAGCCTTACTTAGCTATGCATCAATGCATCCCTGTCTGAGTACCTCCAATATGCAGAGGTCCCTCTCATCGGCAGAAAAAATGCAAGTGATAAAGCTTTTAGCAAATACAATAAAGTTATAATACTTGTCACCCAACATTTTCAAAAGGTGTTCATAGGTAAAAAAGCTGGCAGCTGTTCTTACCGAAACTAATACACTCTATAACATTGAAATTGCAACACCAATGAGGACAAGCTATAAGGTTATGCAAATCAAGGAGGTAGCAGCTGTTACTGAGATTTGTAAATTATCACATTTTCAAGTCCTTGGTCCAATCTGTAACGGAAGCATAAAAGGCAGATTGAAAGCACATTAGTAGAGCTGATAGCACTGTTAAACATTGTATATCCCAATGGTTGGGAGAATAATGATGAACTTGAATTACAGCAAAAGGTGCGCCGAAACGCACCTGTGTGTGGAATGATCGTTTCATTGGAAGAAAGGCCCGTAGTGATCCACTCTGTTCTGCAAGTGAACTTGGACATCACATCCCAAACCTAGGGTGGAAAACAGTGACAACATAAACCATATGAAGGCATTTACATGAAATTGGCTACAAGACAGACTTTCAGCTAAAGGTGTTACATTGACTTCATACCACACTCTTAAAGGCCATCATGGTGCATAGCAAGATGTCAATGTAGGCTGGAATGGAGATCTATTTTCTTCAGGAATGAGTCTCACTTTTGTCTCAGATACAAGGATAGCCAGAGATTGGTCTGAAGACCACTTGGGCAATACCATATAAAGGCCTTCACAATTTTCCTACTATTGGGATTTTGGTGTGGAGTGGCATAGTATACAATAGTTGGACCCTTTTAGTATTCTTTTCAGGTACACTAACAGTTCAGTGTCACTGGTACAGCCAACTTGCCAAAGTTTTCAACAGGAGAACACCAGGCCAAATGTTGCTGGTGCTACTGTGATCAGCCTACGGGGCCTAAACATGCTACCACGGCCACCAGCATCTCTGGAATTGTCTCCCATTGAGCACATCTGGGACATCATTGATCGGCAATTGCAAAGGAAGCTGCCAGCAGCCAATCTTTATGATTTGCTTTCCCAAGTGTATTCAGTGTGGCATAACATTCCTCAGGCAACTATTAATAACCTCACTGACAGCATGCCAAGAAGTGCGTGTGTTTTTCTGCACATGGGGCTTGCATATTTTGTTTCCATTTTTTATCATTTGCATATCATTAACATGTCTATTGATCCTGTGTTTTCCATATTTTCAAGCCTTTTTTCTTGGCATTGCAATTTAAATTTTGAATAGTATAGCTGTACAGTAAATGACATATGAGGATCAATTTACTAATCTTGATTAGTTGTGCAATTCAATGCAAAGCTCTGATAAAGGAAAGCAGTCTTACCATGGCTCTATCTTATTGCATGCAGGAGAGGCTTGACGTCTGATAATGGCATTAGTTCACTACTAAAACATTTCTTAAAATACTTGTCTTTTTCACAAATGTAACAACTGGTAAGCAGTGAGGTAGGCCGCAGCTGGGTAGTAACTAGGAATTAAATTTTTTGAACAGTTAAACAGTTGAGATTTTCTACACTTAGTTTATTTTACACATCTATCCGGGTTCACAAGAACACAGCTGCTGGCATTTTGGTTTTTCTGGTGGAAGGGGAGTATCCCATTCCATCCACGTTTCTTCGGATTGCAAAAGGGTTCCTGATGAGTACAATTTCCGGTTAGACTGTGATGTGAGGAAATGGAATGACCAAAAAAGCTGCGTTTGCAAATCAGGAGACCTCCTCTCAACTACAACCCTCGCTCCTCTCTCTCTCTCTCTTTGAGGTGAATACTGACTGACTCACTTCTCCTTTTTCCAGGTTCTTACACTCTGGTGACCCTGAGTGTCCAAACTCCTAGCTGTTGGGTCTAATCCTACACAGACTTCAAAGTTCAAAATCTTTTTTGATGGCACCAGCCACAAGTTCTTGATTGTTCCTTTTCTCATGAATGACTTACCCAGAAGAGCTTGTGTTTACAAGTCTTTTTTATTTTAGGTTAAAAACATCAGATAAAACTTCTCAGCATATTACATAACCAACTTTATTTACATAATGGGCAAAGCATGATGTTATATATAGTTTGTGTTTAATCAATTAAACTGAATTTCTTTGAAAATCTCATGGTAGATAAAAGATGTCCTGAGTCCATTGGTTGTTGTTTGTCAGTATGGGTGTAACTACAGTATAGCCATAGAAGACATAGCTGCTGCAATGCAGCCCAAAGAACATTGCGCCATTTTAAAGGAAATGACAAACTTGGTGACTTTTTCTGCACTACACTTTGCTATGTGGGTTCTATGACATACAGTATCTCACAAAAGTGAGTGCACCCCTCACATTAAATACTGGATTATATATTTTCATGGAGAAACACTGAAGATATGACACTTTGATACAATGTGAAGTAGTCAGTGTATAGCTGGTATAACAATGTAAATTTTATATGCCCTCAAAATAATTCAGCAGACAGCCATCAATGTCTAAACTGCTGGTAACAAAAGTGAGTAACACCTAAGTAAAAATGGACAAATTGTGCCCAAAGTGTCAATATTTTGTGTGGCCACCATTATTTTCCAGCACTGCCTTAACTCTCTTAGGCATGAAGTTCACTAGAGCTTCACAGGTTGCAGCCACTGGAATCCTCTTCCACTCCTCCATGACAGAGCTGGAGGATGTTAGAGACCTTGCGCTCCTCCATCTTCCTTTAGAGGGTGCCCTGCAGATGCTCAATAGTGCTTAGATCTGGAGACATGCTTGGCCAGTCTAGCACCTTTACCCTCATTTTCTTTAGCAAGACAATGGTCATCTAGTAGGTGTGTTTGGGGTCGTTATCATGTTGGAATGCTGCCCTGTGGCCCAGAAGGTAGGGATCATGCTCTGCTTCAGTATGTTACAGATATCTCTGCTCCTCACAGATGGCAGCACTCATGCAGCCCCAAACTATGAAACTCCCATCACCATGCTTGACTGTAAGCAAGACACACTTGTCTTTGTATTCCTCTCCTTGCTTCCGCCACACACACTTGACACCATCTGAAATAAATAAGTTTATTTTGGTCTCATCAGACCACAGGACATGGTTCCATTAATTCATGTCCTTAATCTGCTTTTCCATGTCAGCAAACTGTTTGTGGGCTTTTTTGTGCATCTTCTTTAGAAGAGGCTTCCTTCTAAGACGACAGCCAAGCAGACCAATTTGATGCAGTGCGCGGCATATGGTTTGAGCACTGACAGGATGACCCCCCACCCATCCTTTTAACCTCTGCAGTAATACTGGCAGAACTCATCTCTGAATATGATGCTTAGCTCGTGCACTCAACGTCTTTGGTCGACCATGGCGAGACCTGTTCTGAGTGGAACATGTCTTGTTAAACCACTGTATGTTCTTGGTCACCGTGCTACAGCTCAGTTTCAGGGTGCTGGCAATTGTCCTATCTTTATGTAGAACAACAATTCTCTTTTTCATATCCTCAGACAGTTCTTTGCCATGAAGTGCCAAGTTGAACTCCCAGTGACCAGTATGAGAGAGTGTGAGAGCGATAACACTAAATTTAACACACATGCTTCCCTTTTACACCTGAGACCTTATAACCCTAAAAAGTCACATGACACTGTGAAGGGAAAATGGCAAATTGGGCCAAAATTGGCCGTTTCCACTTAGGCGTGTGCTTACTTTTGTTGCCAGCAGTTTAGACATTGATTACCGTGTGTTGAGTTATTTTGAGTTAAGGCAGTGCTGGAAAATAATGATGGCCACAAAAAATATACACAAAAATGGTACACCAAATTTACACTATACAAGCTATACATTGACTAATTGACATCAAAGTGTCATTATCTTCAGTGTTGTCCCATGAAAAGATATAATACAATATTTACAAAAATGTGAGAGGTGCACTCAATTTCTTTGTGAGCTACTGCATTCCTACTTCATCTCCCTCTTGATTTTTTTCTCTCTATTCTGTTGTTTCTGGTCATTAGGGGGTATGGGCCGACTTCTAGTCTACTTAAGTCCATGACTGGCATAGTCATTCAGGAAGAAGACCTATGTTTAAGTCTATTCATAATTACTATTAGGCCTTCAACTATTTTACCATATTCTTTTTGTTATGTACAGAGAATTTCTTAGAACTGTTCTGCTTTTATTTTTGAGAGTATTTGATTTACATGCACAACATATGATCAGATTGGCACTGTACTTTATGGTCCATCCAACAGTCTCTCTGTTCCTTATAAAATAAAAATTATGAAAGTTACACTTTATATATAAGCATTTCTCTGATTTGCACTTGAATTTTCCAGGTCCTGAACTCTGATTAACATTTTTACAGCTCCTCAATGCCATCAAGGTAGTTTCTCATACCATCACAATGTTTACTACCAGGTATGCAGGTCCGATCCTTACATTTAAACTGATCTGGCTGACAGGTACAAGAAAGACAGTACATTTCATCACTTCTATGAACAATCTTCATCACTATCTGAGGCTTCATCCATGCATGCATGCACCTCACTAGTGTCTGAGTCAGGCCTGGACTGGCCATTTACCATACCGGGTGGATGCCCGGCGGGCCAATCTGTTTGTGGGCCACTTTTTCTGTTCTGTTGTACTATTTCAGTTAAAGCAGCAACAGTAATGGTGGCCACAGACATCCAGAGTGGCAGGGTAACAAATATTCCCTGAGGACTCCACTTGCAGCAGCCAGGAAGATCCTGAGCAGGGTTGTACAGTCTTACATCTCCCTTATGCTGACTAGAGCATGCAGCTCCATCTCCTGACTTGAGCAGTGTCTTTGCGATGACGGCAGTGTGAACTTCCGTGCTTCTGTAGAAGCCAGTGCAGCTCCTTAGGACTCCTCTGATGGCTAAAATAAGTCCCTGGTAAGTTGGCACTGTCAGTGCTCAGCAGATCAAATGAGAATATGCGCTGAAATGAGCTACCAAGGCCAGTAATGACCTATATTGTTGTCATGGTCTGAATTTCAGTCCACAGCATCCATATAGATCCTTATTAGACTTGCTGGGTCATTTCAGCCCACATTACTACACCAGTAATATCACTTCTTTAGGGGCTGCTATGATTTGTATATGGGGTAATAATTATCCCCTGTAGCAGTCATATCAGATGATATTACTAGAGTGATAATAGGAATGAAAATGACCCATCAAAATCTGTCTGGGCTAAAAAATATTTAAATAGTTAATAAATTAAATTAAATAATTAAAAGGACATTTCCATCTCGCTCATCTATGACATCCACAGGCTCCACAGGATATGCCATAGATATCTGATAGACACAGGTCCATGCCGGGTTTAGGGGACGGCAAAAGTAGACACTTGGCTAGAGCAATTCTTAAAACCAAATTGATCGCAATTTCATCAAAAATAAAATAAACATGTGGTTCTGTTGCCATCATGCAAGACTGTGCTTCAGCAGAGTGATGCCATCCTCACTGAGATGACTCCCTGGTCTTGATGCTGCAGCTTACACTTAGCCTATGGGACTTGCGGGGAATGGCTCCCCTGAATTATGACGTTCCGGTGGACCCAAAACCCATTATTTGTTGTTTAGGAGAATACCCTCTCAAACATATCTACAGAAGCTGCTGAGCTCAAGGCAAAGTCTGTCACCTATGAAAATGATAGGACTGATATGACAATAGCCTTATTTATCCCATAAGGTGAACATTTTAAAAAAAAAAAAAAGATTGCTGTTTTCTAGTTGCTTTACGTCCCCCCAAAACTGAAATAAAAAGTGATATAAAATGGTAACAACTAATTCTGCACTTTAGCCCCCAAAAACGAGCCCTCACTTAGGTACATAGATGGAAATATGGAGGCATTATTGGTCACATTAAATGGTGATGCAAAGGAACTGTAAAAAAAAGTTTTATTTTTTTTAAAAGTATTAAAACATAACAAAACATTATAAATGTGGTATCACTGGACTTGTACATATTATTTATACTAAATGATGAAATCCATAAAAACCACAAAAAATATGGTGAAAATGCATTTTTTCCATTACACTTGGCTGAAGGGGGCAGCAATAGTCAGAGTGGGCCACATTTCTCAAAACTGCATAATACTAGAACTGTCAGCACTCAGCTTTCTTTTCTTAGGGTGCGTTCACACGGCAGTGGACAAATACCGGTCGGTTTACCCGGCCGGTATTTGTCCGGTTTTGCGGCCGTCCCCAAGGCCGCAGGGGGGACGGCTTTTCTCCGCGATGAGCGGAGAAGAGCCCTCCCCCCATTGAGGTGTTCATATTCCGTCCGGAAACCCGTGCAGTGGGGACTGCTACACAGGTTTTCCATAGAGCACAATTGTGCTCATTTTGGGCTGGTTTTTCAGGCGGTCAGAAAATCCGCACACCGGCTGAAAAACCGTCCGAAAACCCTTGGCATGGGGACATGCCCTTATACTGCTCTGGAAAAAGGAAAGTTGGTTGCTTTGGGCTCTGATTAGTTTGCTATGAACTCTGGTTGCTATGACCTCTGATTGGTTGCTATGAGCTCTGATTGGTTGCTTTGGGCTCCGATTAGTTTGCTATGAACTCTGGTTGCTATGGGCTCTGATTTGTCGCTATGAGCTCTGATTGGTTGGTATCAGCTCTGACTGGTTGCTTTGGGCTCTGATTAGTTTGCTATGAACTCTGGTTGCTATGGGCTCTGATTGGTCGCTATGATCTCTGATTGGTTGCTATGGGCTCTGATTGGTCGCTATGATCTCTGATTGGTTGCCATGGGCTCTGGTTGGTTGCTATGAGTACTGAGTGGTTACTATAGGCAACAAGGACAGTCTTACTGCTGAAAAGCTTTATTCTTAGACAAATTTGATAAATAAAGGCTCAGTGTGTCAGGTCAGGACCAGGAATTTGAATCCAGGAGTTGGGGCTTGCAATCTGCCTTATTTGCCAGGGGCACCGAAATACCCAGTCCAGGTGCTATTTCTGGGACCTGCAGATATTTGTTGTCCTCCAAACTCTGTCTTGTTTTGTGTGATGGCCCCTACATAGGGAGAAGCTGCCTGTGTGTGCACAGCTCTCTCCATTCATTTCTATAGGAGTTCTAAACCCAGATGAGCACACTATATTTTTAAATTTCAAATGTGTGGATAAGCCATAAATGTGCGAGATGGAAAACCCTAAGGGTCAATATGACATCATCAGCCCACACAGGGGGTCATGTCTCTAAAATTAGTAATACAGTATATTGGGGGAACTTATATAGTTTTTGCTTATTTCTAAATTTCCTGCAGAAAATTTGAACGTCTGTTGCTGCCTGTTATCAGCTAGCGCAGGCTGTAAAGAACCTGACTGTAGCATTACTTAATGTCTGGGCTGAATAATTGGCTTTCCTATGATCTAGGATACTTGTGGTGATATAGAGGCTGGGGCCAGCTACTGACATGAGGGACCAAAGACGTCTAAAAAATTTATTATTCTGGCATTTGGCAAATATAAATAATTTTGGTAATCCTAATTGACCTAAAACGAGAAAGGTTTATTCTGATTTCATGTCAAAGTAGTATAATTTTACCGGGGTTTACCAAAGAAAGTAGTAAAATGAAGAAATCAGGCGATCCCTTTTTTAGAGGCAACTGATAAATTGAGGGTGAGCTTTTCCGAGAGAACACCCCCCTTTCTTCAACATGATTTTTAACAAAAAAATTAAAAATTTTCACAGACTTTTTAACACAAAAGACCGGACCTTCAAAGAACTTAGAATTTTTAAAAATAACAAAATGCAATATAACAAAAGCATTTACAACAGGTCAAGCAGCCAACTACGGGAAAACTTTGAGGCGTGACGGGGGGGCAGTATTCCTCTCTTACTACACCATCAGGCCGTGATTTTGACCATCACTTTTCCCCACATGTTTCGCATAAGCTGACATAATATTTAGCCCTTTTTGCAGATCGAAATTTTTGCATTAATTAAAATTCCCCTCCTTTCTCTCCCCTTCGTTTTAAAAGTGTCCCATTAAAACCGAATTTTCAGATCTTCAATACAAGGTCATCTCGGGGAAAGGGGTTGGCCACTGGAAGACTTTTCTGCGTTAAAAAAAGTGAATCTATTAGTTCATGCCTGGCTGACCCCCTTGGCCCTGTTTCCCCCCAAAAAAGGCCTTTAAGGGACATTGCATACACATAATCAAAACACCACTTTTGCTAGCCCTGCGGGAAAATGTCCCCCTATTCTGTGCACCTCTGTGACTGGGGGACACACACTGTCAAGTGTGGATGTGCCTCAGGTCTTGCACCTGTTTTGCAGCGGGGTTTGGGGTGCCATTTTCATTTGGGGGCCTTCAGGCCCCCGGACAATAATACCCGCGGGTTTGGTGGTTGCCAAAAAGAAAAGGAGAGGGGGGACTGGGAATATATCTTTGAGTCATTTCCTTATGTAGCACAGGTTAATTCCTTGGGCTAAAAATATGATCAAAAGTTTCCAACTCAGTCCGAGGGGGGTAAGGGGGCTCACCCACAATCCCAGCCGGGCTGCATCTACATGCCCCCAAGATCCAAAAAAAAAGGCAACCCGGGAGGCCTACTTTTCTGTTTTGGGACCTGACAAAATACTAGTTGGGGTGGAAAACTCCAAAAACCCCCCGGGCAGGTTTACTCCTATTTACATCCGGCACCAGGGGATCTTCTTAACAAACTCAATGCCTTTGGGCCCCACTTCCTAGCACCATTTTGGCAACCAGGGTTTAGAAATCCTTGTAACAAACATACCCCAAAAGGAGGGATTTTTGCAGCATTCGGACACCCCTTTGAAAAACTAAACCTCCCAAAAAACCAAATAACACAGCTCTACAGTTCATACTCCCACAACTATTTTAAATTTGGAAGACCAATATCTACACGAATGGGAAAATTCAAGGGGCCCAATGGTGGCCCCAATGCAAACCTCTTTAGGGCAACGGGAAGGAGCGTTCATCCACGCACCACCAAACCCATGATGTACCCCCTTACACATGAATCATTGTCATCGGACTGCGGGCGAGGAGCCCTAATTCAATTCCCAAAAAAAGACTTCAATAATTTCCCACCCCACCACAACCCAAGCTTACCTTTTCGGGAAGCAAAATCCATTTTTCGGATACACAAACCACAAAACCACCGGAACTCACATCATGAACACAAACCCACAACAGAACCCCTACCTCAGAAGACAGCTTCCACCCCAAACAAAAAAGCAATCCTTATATACACCGGGCATACGTACAACCGTATTTGCTCCAACAAACAGACCGGGACAAACACCTCCTGGCTGAGACAAAATTTCCCCAAATTTGGGATACAGGCCAAAAGTGACGACAATCAAATCACAAACGGCCGCCATAAAACAGAGACGTCTACTCACATACAAAAGAACCCAGAAGGAAGAACGAGTGCCCCTATTTTAACCTACAACCCACAGCTGGAGATCCAACAAAGTTTCCCAAAGGGAACTTCAACCTGTGCTACATAAGGACAAAGATCAAAGACATATTCCCATCCCCCCCTCCCCTTTCTTTGGCAACCACCAACCTCGGCTTTTTATTGCCCCGGAGCGCCCTGAAGGCCCCAACTAAAAAAGGCCCCACCCGCCTCAAAACAGTGCAAGACCTAGGCACATACACACTGCTGAAGTGTACCTGTCCCACATCAAAAGGCACAGAATGGGGGGGACTTTTCCTGCGGGTCTAGCATGTGGGGTTTTCTGATTATGTGATGCAATGTCCCATCACAGGCCTTTTATTGGGGAAACAGGGGAGAGCTCAGCCACGCATGAACTCACAAGATTCACTATAATAACACAGAACTGATCTTCCAGTGGCAAACACTTCTCCCGAGATGACCATTGAATTTAAATCTGAAAATTATGGTTTTAATGGGGCACTTTTAAAACCAAGGGAGAAAAGGGGTGGGAATTTAAAATTTAAAGCAAAAAATTTTAGACCTGCAAAATGGCTAAAAATTTATCCAGCTTTATGTCGAACTATGTTGAACAGGATGTCACAAATCACGGCCTATGGGGCTAATAAGCGCAGGAAACGACCCCCCCTCTGTACGCCCACAAGTTTCCAGAAATTACTGCTTGACCTTTTTAAATGATTCGCTTAATTGCATTTTTTTATTGTTAAGAATCCAAATTCTTTGAAGGTCCAGGTCTTTTGTGTAAAAAAAATCTTTTAAAAATTTAAATTTTTTGTATAACATATGTTGAAGAAGGGGGCTAGTTCTCTCGAAAGCTCACCTCAAATACACCTCATTAGTCTAAAAGGTATCGCCGAAATTTCTCACTCTTCTAATTCATTCCCGATAGTAAAAAAACATGCTTATGTTCTTTTATATAAACTTCTGGTTTCAAAATGATAGAAAAAGCTGGGGCTACACAATTGTGGAGCAGCTTTACTTAGAACACTGTTCCGCTACATGGATTTTCTTTTCTCTGTGGTGCAAGTGATTGAAAAGGAAGAGGATGGTCCACCTTCCTTTTTTAAACTAAATTATGTAGCTGAGACAGGAAAAAACAAAACAATTCTCGCCTCTGAGACACTGCTCATTTCAGCACTGGAAGCTATCACTGCTCTTGTAATAGGATGTGTCCCTACAGTGTTTGATACTGTCAATGATGACTGGACACTTCCCTTTGAAAAAGGGGGTCAAACAGCCCCTTGCCAATTTTTTTAAAACATTTCCAGGAGAATAACAGAGGAAATTGCAGAATGCAATTCTTTGAAAAGATCCCAAATTTTTATCTCAGGGGTAGTGTTGAGCGATTACGTTTACCCGTCATCGAGTCTAGTCAATCGGCAATTATCAAAACGATTTCCATAGTCTAATAGATTATCGCCGATGACCATTAAAAATCATGGGAGGAACAACACCTTCATTCTTTCCACCCAAACAGGGGGTGGGGAAGCTGGAAATTTAAAACCACAACAGTCAAATGGATACGTGCTACATCTTAAGCAACACACTTAGGTTTTTAAAAAAACCCGAAAAAAAATCACAACCATTTCCCCAACCCTGTCTTTACCAGCAAGACCCTTAAACCTGCACACCCCAAAAATTTAAAAAGTGCCAAAAGGGACTATGATTTTTAACCATCATTTTACTTAACGGACATTTAATATCCCTGTCCTGGAAAGCAGCATACCCCCAAAACCCCATGACCCCCAAATTTAAAAAGGAGGAAAAAGGAGTCTTTCAACCAACCCCTTTTTAGTTGAACTGGCTTTACATATCTTCCTTCCCAAATGACCATTAAACCTTCGACCCACAGATTAAAAAACTCTGGGGGGAAAAAAGGGGGTCTTTGAAACCACCATTTTTTTGAAACTGAACATTGACTAATCGCCTGTTACTCAGAAGACCATTAAACCTTCAACCACAAATTTAAAAAATGCTGGGGAAAAAGGGGGTGGCTAGGCCCGAATGAGTGGGGACCATCCTGCTGGGGGCCGTTTCCCCAAACGCAACCACGGAAAACCACGAAAATATGGGGGAAAAACAACAAAGAAGAAGCCCCAAAACCCTTTTGCATACCAGCTTCCCCCACACAGGGGGACATTTGGGGCCTTCTTTCCCCCGTTAAAGCCCCACCCCTTTGCTCCCATGCAGGCCCTGCGCCTCTCAAATGCCACCCCTCGTGGCCACCCTGTCGAGCCTCTGGACGGAAACTCCCCACACAAAAAAAACGCACTCTTCTCCGCCCCCCCGCTCTCCACGGAGCCGGCGGGATCCCCCGGAGCCTGGGCTCACCTCCTATGAGCGCACAGCTCACCTCCTATGCCTCGGTCCCACCGGGCCGGGGGGTTCCGGGTCTGCAAGGGGAACGTCGCTATGCACGGAGGGCGCCGCCGGTGAGTCCCCAGGCCGGGACTTTCCCCGCAACACCTTGCCCCCGCTGCTTGGGGGTGCCGAGGGGGCTCCCCACAGTCCCCCCCCGCCAACAGGCGGCAGCACAGCTCTCTCATTGCCTGGGACAGGCCAGCTTTTACACAGGAAAATAGAGGGGGGGCTTTCTGGCCCCTGTGGCCCACCCCCCTCCACTTCTGGTCCTCACTTGCCCACAACCCCAGAGGAACCACATCACAGTTTGGGAAAATTTGGCCTCTCAGGGCCCGCCCCTCCAACCCCCAAACAAAAACCCCCCTTTGGGTATCCTCTCCCCCCTTGGGCCCTTTGGGGAACTGGGAGGAGGGGTTCCGCTGCCCAAAAAAAGGGAACCTCGGGGCTCTGACCCCTGCAAAAAACCCTGGGTCTTCCCCCCAACGGGCAGTAATTTTCCCCAGCTTGCCCAAACGGGCTCTTTTGGGGGCGCTTCCCCGGAAACATACAGCCCCCATCCCACAAGCTGCTTGCTTTTCCAGGGCCCCATTTTGTCCCCAAAAACCCAAAACCCCGGGCCGCCAAAGCCTATGGGAGACAGGGGAGACCGCCAAAAATGCCCCGCACTTTCCTCTTTTTTACAACCCAACGAACAGGCCCTCCAGGGGGCCCCCCAAATTTTTGGGACTTTCGCTGCCCCCTTTTGGATCGGGCCAAATCATTTTTTTCCTACACGGGGGTAGAGGCCCCCCCCTAGAGGAAGACAGCCCGAATAACCAAAGCTGATCTAAAAAACACCTTCTTAAACCCACTCTTATCTGGGGCGCCATCTCTGCCCATAACTAAACAATTGCTGCCAATGCAACGGGTTTTTGGGCTAAATTTTTCGCCCCGGAACCCAATCAACTCTACAACCAAAGTAATGTGCGGAACAACCCCGGCCCAGACCCTCTTCCCGCCTTCTCCTCTGGGGCCCAAGGGAATTGCCCACACTCATTCCCCCAAAATTTGTTCTCTTTGCAGCAACAACCTAGATGACATTGAAAATCGCATAAAAAGGCAACAACCTACAATTAGGGGGTTCTTCCTAAAACTGCCCCCTAATAAGGGTTTGTTCTGGGGCCCCGTCAGTGCAATATTTAATGACCCCCCTTTGGGCCCCCGCCTAAGGGCCCCACATTAAAATTTGGGATGGGGCCCATGGGCCTTTGAGACCCCCAAAATCCTGACGCCCCAAAGGCCACGTGTTTGCCCCAAAACCGGGGGCCCCCCACTTTTTTGCCAGAAAGAAAAATTTTTATTCGGGGCGGGCCGCCGTAAAAATTTGTCCTCCCAAAGGGTTCCCTACCCTGATTCTGCAGGACCCTCCAGACTTACCCTAGCCCAACGTGCATTCCTTAACCTCTCCTGGACATTCTGCGAGCAAAGGACATTACCATTTACTGGGGTTACCCTTTCATCCTCCGCATCCGTACGGACCAACGGATCCTCCAATCCGCCTCTGCGGCAGACATTCACCAGTCCTTCGGTCTCTATGTTTGGGGACTTATCCTTCCCGGTACTGGGCCCACTTTGTCGTCCCTTTGAACCTTAGCTGCCCAGCGAAGAGAGTCATCTTCAGTTGGTCTCGTCCCATCCACATCGGGGGGTGCCCCGTGTGGGCGTCGAGGTGGGCTGCAGGGGCCGGGGGTTGCCCCCGACCCAAGATCGTAGACGCTCCCCTCCTGTGAACCCTCCTTAATTCCAGTGCTTAGTGTTCTGGATACGCATCTCTCCTAGTTGGATGCGGTCTGGGATTCTGTTTACTGAAACGCAATTTCTCCTGCATAGTTTTGCTGGACTTTGCAGTGTCAACATTATAGAAAGGCTGTGTTTTTTTTTTTTTCTTGTTTGCTTGGTTCAAATGGGCTATGTGGGGGTGTCGGGGTCTACATAACATGGTTACCCTGTGCGGATTGTCTTCCCCGGAGTGGGCCCCGCGGCTGTTCGTATTTCCCATTTACATGCTTCAGGTTAGCTGGTTATTTCTCGACTAAGTGTTACTTAGGGCAACGAGGAGTTCCCTCTCTGCACTTTGGCACTACCGCTTTCCCCAGTAGGTGGGATTCCTGCTTTTGAGTACTCTCAATTGCAGGGCTCTAGTTTTTCTTTGGACTCTTCTTCTCTTTGTAGTAAACGCGCAGGGCTCCGTTCCTGCTTTTGGGTTGTTTTGTGTTTGGAGTGTGTTGTTTTTTGTTTTTTTTCTTTCTTTCCCCTTGTGTCTCCCCCCCACCCTATTTCTCATACAGGTGGCATCGGGGTAAGGGATTTGGCTGGTTCTTCCCCGTCCAGTCTTCCGTTCTAAGTGTTCTCCAGTGATGGACCTAGCGCATTGTCTCCTTCATTGCCAAGGGGCTGAACCTCTCCTGAGAAGAGCGAGGCAGGTTCTTCATCACTTTCCCCGGTCGTCGGGCCGCAGTTGTGTGTTTTCAAGAAACGCACTTCAAGGTAGGACATCTGTCCCCGTTATTCGAAACAAGTATTGTTACACTCTTGGCATTGCAATTTTTTTTTTTTGTGTCCAGGTCAGGGGAGGTGGCCTTACGCCATACATCGATCCTGACCCATCAGGTGGTCGCTGTACTGTGATCCGGAGGCGCGCTATCTTATATGGTTCTCTCCATTGAGGGACAGCTCTTTACCATTATAATGCATACGCCCCCAATTTAGGTCAGGCTGGCTTCCTTGAGGACGCTAGTGGATTACTATGTATCCCTTAGTCCAGGGGACTGTCTTATTATGTTGGGTGATCTCAATGTAACTTGGATCTCTGCTGTGGAAACCTCCACGGGGTAAATCATCCTTGTCATATGCCGTATTAAGAAAGGAGAGAGGGCATTTTCACTCCTTCCATATGTGATTCATGGAGGATACTTCATCCCACAGTTAGGGATACTCCTTTTTCTCCCTCCCCCACGGCTCTTTTAGTCGTTTGGATCATATGTCAATGATCCAAACATTCGGCCTACCCTCGCTTTGGTCCGCCTACATCGGTAAATATTCTGCTCTGGGTGTTCCGACCATTGCCCAGTAATTTGCACCATCAGGCTTCCGGCTCTGCGAGAAAGAGTTTGGAACTGGAGAATAAACGAATCCCTCCTTTTAGATGCTCCTTGTGTTGCGGAGTTTGTGCATACATTTCCCAAATTTCAATCTCATTCTCGAGATGACCCACCCCAGCTATTCGGCAATGGGAAGCGCTTAAATGCGTGGTCTGGGGTACTCTGATTATACTGCGTTCTCGATTAAGAGAGATCCGCCAATCTTCAGACAGCTCTTGCTAGAGTCTCTTGCCCTCAGAACTGCAGATATGCTTGCTCTTTCCCGCTCCGATACTTAGGGAGTTACAGGATGGCGTCTGGAGGTGAAGCGCACTTCTGGAGGCATCGTGGGCCGGATGCTTACAGATATGCCGAAGCAAAATTTTTCGAGTACTGGCAATAAAAGTGGACGGATGCTTTGCTAGGGCGGTTCGCTCCCTGATGGCGCAGTACCCATATCCTCTCGATTCAAAACTGCTAACGAACTTGTGGCCACCACACAGAGGATATTAGCCCAGTCTTTCTAGTTTCTACTCTAGATTGTATAACTTGCCTCCCCTCTCGTCCTTCAAACTGGCCGTGTTTCCTCATCCCTCCCTATCGGCTAACATCCCGGGTTGAGGGTTGCGGAGACGTTGGAGGAGCCGTTTTCTGTGCGGAGCTGAAGTCGGCTTTTTTTGATCTCCGGGGGGTTAAGGGCCCGGGACCGAGGCTTTACGGCCCAAAATTCTTTTAAAACTTTTGCAGAATTATGTTGTCCTTACTCCTGGAGGCCTTCAACTCCGTCACAGCGGACTCTCCTTTTCCCCCTCAAGCTATGCTGGTCATGTTGCGGTGGTTCAAGCCTGGAAAGGACATTAGACCCTGTGGTAGTTATACCGCCTATTTCTTGCTGACGTTTTGATCTTAAAAATTTATGCAATAAATGTAGCTATTAGGCTCAACCCCTCTTGAATTCTGCCGCTTCAGCCTGAGCAGGTTGGGCTAATGTTTCCGGGCAGAGAGGCGCGTGATTAACACGCCTCAAGACTTTGGATATTATTGACTCGCTCGCCGCATTTATATACACCTCTTCTGGTGTGGTCTTTAGATGCAGAGAAGGCATTGGACCGTATTCATGGCCTTCCTCCATCAAACCCTTGCCCTGCTTGGTTTGGGCTGCGCTTCCTTTCCAGAGATCGCAGCGTTGATTGTGCGCCCTCTGCCTGTTGATCAAGGTCAATGGCACCTTATCTGCGCCTCTTCCATCTCGAACGGGACGAGGCAAGCTGCTCCCTATCCCTGCTCTATGTCTTAGTATGGAAAGCCTAATGGCGACCATCAGATCTAACCCTGAATATATCTGGGATTACTATTGGGTCAGGGAATACAAATGCGCTGCTTTTGCAGCACGATCTCTTACTTTATATTACTAATCCTCTATTTCCCTTCCGTCTTTGATGCGCCGAACATTTAGAAGCTTTGGAAGCTGGTACTCATTTTAAGATTTAAATTCTCAAAAGTCAGAGGAGTTAGGCATAGGCTCAATCACGGATTGGGCTTCTCTTCAGGCTAACTTATCCTTTGAATGGCCGAAAACGGGCATTTCCTACCTGGGGATTCACATTTCGAAGCATCTTTTCAAAGCTACTTTCACTCAATTCCTCCCTCTCTTCTTTAAAATTAAAAAAGACTTGGACACTGGGAATAAGAAGGAGTTGTCCTGGTTTGGCAGAATAAATTTGCTCAAAAATGAATATTCTCCCAAAATTCCTATACCCTTTTCCAAACGCTCCCTACTCCAACTTCCTGCTTTCATTTTGGAAATTGTGATACGGAGGTGCTTTAACTCCTTCATCTGGTCCACTCAGATCGAGGGCGGATCGAGTATGACTTTCTCATCGACTATGATGCAGGTGGAGGGGCCTCCCGGATTGCAGGCTTTGTACTATTTGGCCTCGGCCTACTTGCTTTATGGCGTGGTTTCCGATAGAGCAAACATCTTGTGGGTGAGCTGGGGAGGATCTTAAGCCTTTCGTTCCAGTGGCTGTGCTCCTCTGGACCTGGGACTCCTTCTCTCCAAAGTGGTCTCTCATCTTCTTTATGTGTTTAGGCATACATTAGCAACTCTCTACTCGTACAGGGCTCCTTATAGTCTTTATAGACCGTGGGGGTCCCTGTGTGAAGGTTAAGGTCAATCCTGCCTTCCCCGGGCCTTTCACCAGGCGTCTTTTAAGCTGTCACGACAAGCAAAACCCTTTGCGCTTCTGCAACGTATCTTCTGCTGGGCAACTGAAGTCGTTGGGGGTAATTCGTGGGGAGACGGGCCCTCTGTATATAGTTTTCCAATCTTTACAACTTTCTCAATTCCTTTAGTAAAATGATGACCTAGGCTTGTGAATTGGACCAGGAACGCTTACGGCCTATGAGAAGGTAGTGGTTTCCTCTCAGACTCACGACACTCCCTCCTCATTTATGTATATGTCTTGCTAACACTCACTTCTGAACAACTTCCGTCCTATTGTCAGCGCTGGGAGAGAGAACTAGGCCTCACTCCTGACCAATGGGAACGATGTTTCCAACTAACTCATAGTGCTATGACCGCTCCTCAAAAATTCAGGAGACCAGTTTTAAGATCCTATCGCCAGTTGGTGAGGGTTCCCTCCTGTCTTGCATAAGATGTTCCCTCGGCTTCAGGATGTTTGCTGGAGGTGTGGGAAAGAGGAGGGACTTTATGCCCATGTATGGTGGGGCTGCTCGGTGCTCTAGTGGCTTTTGGGCCTCGGTATTGGAGGTAATTGTGGCTGTTTCGGGGGTCATGATTCCTGATTCCCAGAAGCACTCTTACTCTTTATGTTTCCCATGCACTGTTAGCAATTTAGAAGTCCTCCTCTCAAGCATCCTACTGCAGTCGACCGCTAAGACCGGAAGTCCTCGCCGATGGAAGTCGTCATCCCCTCCGTATATGGTGGATTGTGATTGGCGAAGTTTGTCTTATGCAAAACAATGAAAGAATACTAATTGATGGCTCAAACCCCTGAATCAGGTCATACCGATTAATAATCTGGTTTTTGCGCTGGATATCCTTCTAAGAAATTCCCCGCTATAATTTATCCATCACTTCCTCGAGGAGAACTTTCATACTAGCTGTTACGGTTTTCCTCTTCATTGGGGTTTTCTCTAGCCTGAGTTCTCCCCTTCCCTACCTCAACTCTTCTCCCCTTTTGGGTTGCCCCCCCCCCTTTTTTTTTTTTTCTTTTTCTTTTTTTGTGTGTTGTTAGTGTTGTGTGTAGGGTGAGTATGTGTTCTGTTTTCGTGTTTGTTTTTGTTTGTGTTTCTTGGCTGGGTCGTTTATATATGTACATGTTTGGTGGTAGCAGGGTGCTTATAGTACCGGTAACTTTCTCTGATGTTTCTTTTCTTATGATCCAGTTGTTATTATTTCACATTCTATATAGTTCACATTACCATTGAGGCATTTTGTTTGCACTTCTTTTGATCAACATAAATTTATATGGCCAACAATGTTTGGTATGTGCACCATTTTTGTTGATATGAATGTTCTTGTTACGTACCCAACGTTTTGTCATGTATAGTTCTGTCACAGATGGATCGCTAAGTTCCTTGGTGCAATGGTACTTTTGTTTTTGTTATTATTTGCATGCTTATAAGGCACCTTGACATACATTATGTCCATTTATGTTTTGGTGCTAACCTGTTGACTGTCTGCTTTGCAGGCGGAACAAAAGGTAAGGATACAAGTTGATCCCTTGTTGGGGTGTTGTTGCCTCCTGATAATCGATTGTATTTGCTTCTTTTATTTTCAATAAAACCTTTTGAATATGAAAAAAAAAGAAAGAACACTTAATTCCATAACACAGTAACTCTACAAAACCTAAAGGCTACATATCGAAAATATGGGGGAACCGCCCCGATAAGGGCGCTCCCAATCAGTAACCTAAACTAAATGACCCTGATGTGCCCTAAGGAAATCTACTCAAAATGTACTTGAGCAGGGCAATTGTAGTTTTTTGGTCTTCGAAATGCACGCATTAAGAGCGGCCAGTATGAAAACGGTCTAGGTCTAAAACTTTCTTTGTTGCCCACAGCAACCAATCAGCGCTCCCCTTTTAATTTTTCAGAGCACTATATGAAATAGGAGCTCTGATTGGTTGCTATGGGTAACAAAGACAGTCTTACATCAAGACCATTTTCATACATAAGGCCCTAAATGTCATTTCATAGATTAATTCTATTCCTTTGACTTGACTGAAATGATGATTTTTTTTCCAGTTAATGCCATCTATCACAGTGATTTTTACATCCGTATCAGTATAATGGACTGGAGAACAAGCTGTCTTGTGAACAAACCTTGGTGTATTTATTATCGTGCTATGTTTGATGAATTCCAGTGGATGGCTAGACTCCCTGTCATAAACTGTCAGTATTGTGTCTGCTAAAGTCAAACCTTATAACTGTGCTTTGCTTTCTTGCAGCTCTGTCATATCAGCCTCTTATGTCATAAGAAGAAGCACACACTGATATGTTGAGAAATTCAGCATATCTGCCCTGTCTGTTTAAAAAAAAAAAACTTTTTGCAGCATACTACACAGGTTTGATGTCCAACCCCATGCTGGTTGGCACGCAGCACCCAGAGCATATGGCGAATTGTTACAGTGCCATTGAAATCTTCCAGAAGATACAACCTACCAGTGAAGGACAGCCAGGCAGCTTGGTTTCTCACCTTGTGAGGAGTCATTTGCAGGTTCCTCCGGTGTTGATACAAGGAACACCATAATTATGTACAGTATAAACTTAAAATAAACGACGCTGCTCTCCATACTGGTCTGTGATCATTTAAATATGAAATGCACAAACTGTTCTTTGCATATATTGGATAGGAATCTACTCATTACCATCATGAATTATATATGACCATTGCACTAAATAATGACGCTGTCAAAAAGAAAAGGAATGGTTCTAATTCCCAGATCATTCTATGGCAGCACACCATTGAGATTAGACTGCAATATCAACAGGGTGGGACTGCCACAGCTTTGAGTCCAGGCAGTCCTTAGATTACAAACGGGATAGGGGCTGTATGTTTGTTCTTAAGTTGAATTTGAATGCAAGACAGAACAGGTACATTTATTAAATGCAACTACAGCAATTGTTTTTTTTTTTGTTTCTGCAGGAAAGAGTTAACACCCCATTTACATTTTTTAGCTGTCTGTGCCCCTGTTTAGAAGATTTCACCTCACTTTCTGCCTTTTGTGTGCTGCTGTGGCATGATGGCACTTATAGTGTCACAGCTACTAGTTGCTGTGGAACATGGAACTTCAAGTGCCAGCATGCCACAGCAGCACGTTAAACACTTGTACAAGTACATGTGTGGTGTGGCATGCTGGCACTTGTAGTTTCACAGCTACTAGTTGCTGTGGAACATAGAACTACACATGTGCGAGAAGGCACCGAGCACATGTAAACTTGTTATAATCAGCACCCATACAATTAGTACATGTTTGGTATGGCATTCTGGCACTTATAGTTCCACAACTACAAATCCCAGTACACCACACACTAATTGTTTGGGTGCTGATTCAGTACTGTATTTTACAATGAAGGTGGCCGGGGAGGAGTGGGTAGCGGCCCTTGAGCAGTAAGAACAGGCTTGCCATGCCGGGACCGCCAGTGCAAGATAAGGGCGCTGTAAGGGAGAGCTGTTGTGCCTGCCTGAAGACGGAGATTTCCAGTGCAAGGCGGGTGAACAGGAGGGAGGTAAAAAAGAGCTGCTGTGCTGGAAGACGCAGTGGGCAGAGAAAGGCTTTTGATGTTCTGGCATTCTTATGGAGTGTGACTCAATGTATGATGTCACATTCGGAGACCGCCTGCCTTACAAATCTATTCTAATGGTAAATACTGAATATGGCCTGAGATGCAACATTTATTCGAGGGGATAAAGCTCTGAGATGGAGAGGAGAATCTTAATCAAGAATATTAAAACTATTTATTTTAGAACATCGATAAAATTTCACAACTGCATGAAAAAAGTTAAATATCCCAATTTTGCACTGGCCGCCATTCCAGTGCTGTAGCTGCCAGCGGTGTACACAGTCTCGAGAACATTTCTTGACCCCTGCAGTCAATCAGTGGCTTCAGTGGTCATGTGCCCTTCCATAGACAACACCGCTCATGTGCTGTCCACTCCCTGAGTGCGGAGGTCAGGCAACTGCAGGGACCGGAAATAAAGAGAGACCCGGGACCCTTCTGACAGCTTCACAACAAGGGAGTATAAATGTTTTTTGTTTTTATATGCAGTTGCAGTCTATTTCATTTGTTTTTAAGTTGAACATCCATTTTTACGGCACAAATAATGGTGGAGGAGAAAATCCGCATCATTTTTACTTAAACCGCACCCAAAAATCTGGACTGACTGGTCAGGATTTTATTGCAGATTTCTCTACCTTTACTTCAAAGAAACCTTCTCTTCCTCTATCACATCCTGCTTTTGGGATGTGTTAGGGCAACATAAACCACCTGACAGGTTCCCTTTAAATACTTTCTGCCGTTAAATTCAATGTAGAAAAATGTGAGCTAAAATCCACAGCAAAATCTACAACAGAATCTGCACCAACAACAAAAATACTGCAGGATCTACAGCAAATTGGCCCTGGGCCAGAGTAACCTTATTGACTTTGTAATCCTTCTTATTGTTATGAAATTAGAAGAACAATGTCTCATCAGCAATGAAGGTCTGAGTAAATTAATAATACTAACCTTTATTTATGTGCATAGTGCCAACATATCCCACAGCACTTCACAATGCAGAGTTTACAAGGCCATGACGGATGACGGGTAGACAGAGGTAGCTTACTGTGTACTGTGCCACCCTCCTGTCTGTCAGTAAGGGGGTGCAAGGGTGTCTGAAGCTGCCTGGAGCTCTGTAAAACAGCATGGTGAGACAACCCCTTTAATTGTAACTTCAATAAAAAAAAAAACATTTTTGGTTTTGGACAGTGTAAGGAAGAGTTTACACCCCTTTTACATTTGTTTCACTGTGCCCCTGTTTAGATGACTTCACTTCACTTTCTGTCTCTCATGTGCTGCTGTGGCATGCTGGCACTTGTAGTTTCACAGCTACTAGTTGCTGTGAAACATAGAACTAGAAGCGTCAACATGCCACAGCAACATCTAAACACATGTACTAATCAGCACCCATACAGTTAGTACATGTGTGGTGTGGCATGCTGACACTTGTAGTTCCACAGCTATAAATGCCAGCATGCCACAAATGCACTAATTGTATGGGTGCTGATACAGTACTTAACATTGGAGGCGACCGGGAGCAGTAAGAACACACCTGCCATATCACAGCCGACAGCACGGGACCAGAGTGGTGTAAGGGAGAGCTGCTGTGCCGGCCTGAAGACAGTGGTTCCCAGCACATGGCGGGTGGGTGGAAAGAAGGTAAAAAAGAGCTGCTGTGCCAGCAAGAAGATAGAGTGTGCAGAGGAAGGCTTGCAATGTTCTGACGTTATTATGGGGGGTGACTCAATGTGTGACATCAGCACGCGTCATAAGCCTCCGTTTGTAACTAGAAGACATATTTAAGTCAGAATGTTTTAAGTACCTAACTGCTTGTATATCCGTATTTATCCCACACAATAAACACCATTAAAACAATTGTGTGCTTTTTGTTGCTTTACCTGCCCAAAGATTGGAATAAAAAGTGATCAAAAAGCCGCATGTCTCAAAAAACGGTATAAATAAAAACCACACTTCAATCCACAGAGAGCAACTACTCACACAGGTCCATAGATGGAAAAAAAATGTAAAAGTTATTAGTTTCAGAAAATGGTGATACAAAGCAAAATCAAAAAGTCATCGAATTGTCCTGGAGAGGGCGCAACCACCGACACCGGTATATGTATTTTCGATGTGGTGGAGATAAATGCCCTATTTGGCCAGGGCACCAAAATGCCTTGTCTCATCCCTGTTACAAGGGAACAAACCGACTATTAGATCAAACAAGAGTTGTGCAGGGCCTGATCGCTTGCAATCTATGAGGAAATAAGAAGTGATTCATTTATATAATGGTCCTGCCTTTTCCTGTTTTAATTAAAGAGCACAGTCTAAGTGAGCGGAATATTTTGTACATACCCTTCTTCATTTTTTTTACTTCTGCATAAGTTTGATCTGAAACTACATCAGATTTTCACACTTTCTGACTTTTTTTTTTTTACACTTCACTCAGCAATGTTTAGATCACTGCTACAATTCATAGCAGTGCATGACTGTACTGCTATGTATTGCAGCTCTCAATCACTATGCCCAGACAAACGTGGTGACATCACAGGCAACACAGAAGGTTTTGTTAGTCTTCTTGGTTGCCATGGTAGCCATCAGCACCCCACAATCGAGCAACAGGGTGCTGATGGAGACAGAGGAAGCTTCCTCCCTCTGTCTTCCCATTAACTGCCGAAGTTGCAATTGACTGCAGTATTTAATGGGTTAATTGGCCGCGACTGGAGAAAGTTGTAATATACAGTTGGCTCCATGTGCTCATCATGTGGGCTCTGCTTCTGAGTCTGCACAATCTTCATGACGCACCAGAATGTCTACCTGAACCGTGGGTAAGCTGCCACTGCCAGGGACTGCTCTGAGGTGGTCACGTACCCTGGGAGCAATCCCGGTTAGTGGCACAGTGAGTTCCCAACCCTCCATGTAGAAGAAAGCAGAAGATTTTTCAGTAACACTGCCTTTCTGTCCATGTGGTCAACAAGTAGGGAAGAATCTTTTGATAAAAACATTGATTTCTTGAAGAGCTTCGTAACCACTAAAAAAAAGTGTTCCCACAAAGTAATGTCCACTGCACAGCTCAGCTCTCAATTAGCTGTGAAGAGGCTGCTGTCCTCCTATGGGAGTTTCAAATATCGCCGAATGTGCGCTCCATTATGTTCAGAATTCCCATAGAAATAAATGGAGTGGACGGCTGCAAGCGCCACCCTCCTAATTCTCATAGACTGGTTGAGAGCCGACCTGTGCAGTGGACATAACTTCATAGGAACACCCTTTTAATATATTTTTGGCCTTGCTTCCCACTGTATAGACGTACAGTAAGGGATTTACTTCATATATGTTTTCAAATCTTGCTCCTTGTTCCGCTTGTTTGGCTTGGATCAATCAGCTTAAAGATATTTTCTCACCATGTTGTTTCACATAGCCGTAAGCAGCTTCAGACTCACACTTCCTGATTAGATTGTGGGTATTCCTATAGCAGTGATTGGCATATCAATTCTGCAATTTGTAGCTGATCCTGACACAGTGACGTGACTATTGGAGGTCTTTAAAATGTAATGCACAAGGTTCCAAAGCACTAAACATTAAAATTTGGCATTTACTGAGATAAACAAAGCTCTTGTACTGAAGATAAGACTCAGCAGGGAGTGACTCAGCATGGTTGGATGGCAGCTTGGATCAGTCATAATAAGACAACATAGCAGGGAGAGGTGTTTGGTAACCAAGAGAAACTTGTGTGCACAAAGAGGAGACAAAATGTTCCTTATCTCATGAAAAAAGCAAAATCAAATGGGCATTGTATTTAGTAATATTCTTCATTTACCTTTCCCTACTTGTTAAAAGCTAACCATTTGGTGAGAAAACCAGTCAACCAGAAAATGATGCCCTTAAAACTAAACTTTGCATGCAGGTAATTAGGAATCTGCTTTAACTGATTTTAATAAATAATAAAATAATATATAATAATGGTTGCCATGGGCAACAAAGAGGGTCTTTTTTCCTAAATGGTTTTGATAATGGTCGCCCTTTATGTAGCTGGTATAAATGATCTGATTCATCCTTAGGGCGCATCCACACGGCAGTGGACAAATACCGGCCGGTTTACCGGCCGCAATTTGTCCTGTTTTGCGGGCGTCCCCACGGCCGCAGCTGGGACGGCTTTTCTCCGCAATGAGCAGAGAAAAGCCCTCCCCCCTCCCATTGAGAAGCGCATCTTCCGTCCGGAAACCGGACGGAAGATTGTGCTCCTACAATGTTTTGCCGCCGGTCCGCCGGTGGCAAAACCATCCGACGGCAAAACCTGTGCAGTGGGAACTGCTGCACAGGTTTTCCATAGAGCACCATTGTGCTCATTTTCGGACGGTTTTTCAGGTGGTCTGAAAAACCGCAAACCGGCTGAAAAACTGGCTGAAAACCCGTGCGGTGGGGACAAGGCCTTAGAAATAGATCCTCCTGTTTATTTAGGACTTCCATCAAAATGGAAAGAGGAAAACGGGAGGTGGAAGGTTCAGCTGCAGATGTGCCTTTTATTTTATCTTTGAGTAGCTTATAAGAAAACACTGATACTCAAGCAGCAGAGAGAAGAAAAATACCAGTGTGTGTTGGTTCTATCCAGTCATCATAGAGAGCCGTTAACTGGTTTATTGCTTTAATTATGCTTGTTAACCTGGCTCTTTTAATTGTACCTTGGGGGAGCATTATCCCAGTGTTGTGCTGCTGTAGCACAATCAGGAAAATATAGCAGCTCATCACTCTTAACCCCTTAAGGACCCAGCCAGTTTTGGCCTTCCTGACACAGCCCTATTTTTGAAATCTGACATGTGTCACTTTATGTGAAAATAACTTTTTGACACTTTTACCTATCCATGTGATTCTGAGTTTGTTTTCTCGTGACTCATTGTGCTTTAAGTTAGTAAGAAAATTTTATCCATACAAGCCTTGTTTTTTTGTGAAAAATATCAAAATTTCATGAAAAATTTGAAAAATCTGTGATTTTGAAAGTTCAAAAATTTCTGCATGCAAGACAAATAATTATTCACCACAAAATAGTTTATAACTAGCATTTACCATATGTCCACTATAGGTTGGCATCATTTTTTAAATGTCATTTTTTTTTATGACATTAGAGGGCTTAGAAATTTAGTAGTAATTTCTCAAATTTTCAAGAAAATTTGCAATATACATTTTTTTTAGGGACCAGTACAGTTCTGACGTGGCTTTGAGGGGCCTGTATGCTAGATACCCCCATAAATGATGCATTCTAAGAAACTAGACCCCTTAACGTATTTACAACACTATTTAGGAAGTTTGATAACCCTTTAGATATTTCACAGAAATTAAAGCAAAGAGGAGGTTAAATTTCAAAAATTCACTATATTTGCAGATATTCAATTTTTATCCATTATTCACTGGAATAAGGAAAATTAGACTAGGTAAATGCAATGTAATATCATTTCCCCCAGTTCTTCCATTTTTAGAAATATCCCATATGTGGCCCTAGTGCATTATTTGGCTCAACCATAAGCCCCAGAATAGGAGGAGCACCTACTGGACTCTGGGGTCTCATTTTCAATGCAATTTTATTTAGGCGCCATTTCAGGTTTGAGGAGGCCCTAAGGTGCTAAAACTTAATAAACACCCCTAAATAGACCGCATATTGGAAACTACACCCCTTAAGGTATATATACAAGTGTGTAGTGAATATATCGACCCCCACAGGTGATTCACAAATTTTTTTTTAGCATTAGGCTGTGAAAATTTTTTAAAAATTTTTTCCCAATAATCTGCAATTTTAGCTTAAAATGTTCCATATTTACAAGGAATCCTGGAAAAAAGAACCCCAAAACTTTGTCAAGCAATTTCTTCCAAGTTCGGCAATACCTTACTTGTGGGTGTAAACTGCTGTTTGGGCACATGGCAGTGGTTTTAAGGGAGGGAGAGCTATTTTGCTTTTGGAACGCAGATTTTGGTGGGGCCATGTCGCATTTGCAAAGCCCCCAAAGTACCAGAACAGGTGAAACCTTCCAGAAGTCACCCCTTTTTGGATTCACCACCCCTCATTTAGGGGTGTATTGTGCATTTTGGGCTTTCAGGTGTTCCACAGTTTTTTTTTTAGCATTGGGCCATAAAAATGGGGGGGGGGGGGGACGCAGTTCGGTCATTGTTTTTTGGGCTTCAATTTTACAGCGTTCGCCGTGCAGTGTAAATGATGAGATAACTTTTATGGGGGTGGTACAATTGCAATGGAAAAAAATTTTTTATAGTTTTTTTTGTTTTTTTATTTTTTACAAAATTTAGAAAAAAAGGTCTATAAAAATTGTGTTTTTTTTTTTTTCCTTTTCGGGCCCGTCAAAAATTTTTTTTATTTTGCTGTGGGCAGAGCGTTTTGGGCCCTTGTTTTTGGGGGGTAAATTTGATGCTTTTATGGTCCCAATTATGGGGAGAAACACTTTTTTCACTTTTTTTTAAAGGTTTTTGTGAGGCTTTTGAAAAAAAAATACAAACAACCCTTTGGTATTGTTTTTTTTTTTTTTATACGGTCACTAGCTTTAGATTGACATGCTACTTTACTCAGCAGGTCGATACCATTACACAATTCCCAGTTTGTATATTTTTTTTTTTTTTTTTACTGCTTTTATACCAAAAAAACAATTTTTTTCAAAAAAGGGAAAAACATTTTTGCATCGCCATAGTTGAGAGCCTTTAAAATTTTTTATTTTTTTTTGTGTTTTGGGGGCTGTGTTAAAACTTTTTTTTTTGCCCGGGGTTTTGGGTTTATGTTTTTATTTTATCTTTTTTGGGGGGCAAGACTTTTTGAAACTTTTTTTTTCCGTTTTTTTGGGGGCAAAAGTGAAAAAAATACTGCAATCCTTTTTTTGTGTTTTTTTATTTTTAAAAAAACCCCCTCACTGTTCGGGAAACCTTTAAAAAATTTGCTTTTAAATCTGTGGGTCGATTCGATTTGGGGGTAAAACCCAAATTTTTATAATTTTTTTTTGGGTTTAAGCATTTAAAAAAAAAAGTGTTTTTTTGTGTAAAAGAATATTTTTTGCATCGCTTATTTTCCGAGGGCCATTAAAATTTTTTTAATTTTCCGTTTTACAGAGCTTTGTTAGGGCTTTTTTTTTTTTTCAGGATGAAAAAGTTTTTAAATTTTTTTACAAGGTTTTGGGGTTTATAGGGGTTTTTTGATCACTTTTTTTCCATTTTTGTGCTGCGGGATGAACAAAAAATCTTAATTTTTGTGATAGGTTTTTTTTTGTTTGTTTTTTTTTATTAAAAAAAAAAAAGGCCTTTTAAAACCAAAAAATTTTGGGTTAAAATTAAAATGACAGGGTTTATAGGGGAGGTCGTTACGCACCCCGGGGGATTCCAAAAAAATGGGTACTTTTTTATAATTTTGGGTCTTTTTTTGGGGCGATTGGGCGTTTGTAAAGGGGAAAAAAGGGGGGTGTACGTATTTTTATTTTATTTTTCCCCTGTTTGTTTTTTACCTTTTTTTCACTTTTATTTTTTCTTTTTTATTTTACATTTTCCCCTTTGGGGATTTGGGGGAGAGATCCTTTTTGATCTCTCATTCAATAGGAAAATCAATTTTTCAACCCCGCCTTGTTGGGCTTTGGGGGGGGCCCCCCCCTTCCTAGGGGGGGGTTCCCAACCCCCGTCCGGTCCCCGTTGGGGGGTGGGGACCAAATTTCCCCCAGGGCACCCGGCCCGGGGTCGTGACGTAAAAGACCAAAACCCCGGGGGCATTCCCATGCCCTCTGGCTGTCTGTCCCCAAAAGGGGTTTCCCTGCAGTTAATGGCCCCCCGACAGGAGGGGGATTACGATCTCCTCCTGCGTTTTCTCTTTGTTATTTCGACCCGATGGTCGCGTTAAATTTAAATTGGGAAAGGCATTTAAAGTCCAAGGGCGTTTAAGGGGGAAATTTAAGGAAAAATTTCCCTTCAAAAAAAAAAAAATTTTGTTGTCACAGTAGATTTTGAATTAAAATCCAATTGGTTGCAAACCAAGAAAAAAGGAACCCCCCACCAAATTTCCACAACCCAAGGAAATTTTTTCGTTTTCCATGTTTTGACGCCGAAAGGGAAAAAAAAGTAAAAACAAGGGTAAGGGGCCCAAAATGTGTTTTCTGTTAAAAACAGTTTTAAACCCAGAAGTTTACATTCACTTATAAAAAGACACATTTGGGATGTTTTTTTTCACATCTTTTAATGAAATCAGAAAAAAGCCTACCTTTTTTGGTCAAATTAGGAACCAAAATTATTTATTTTTGCCAAAGCAGAATAATGAAGAGAGGAATCAAAAGGATTTTTTTTACTTTCGCAAAGTAAAAAGTTTACAAAATTTTTTAGTATTTGGAGCTTTGGCCCTTAAACTGTTTTGGTAAAAAGTTTTGGATTTTTTTCCCACAAGTTCCCCCAATTTTTGGTAGGAATTGGGCCCTTTCTCCTACAGAACTGGTGTAACTGAGCCGTTTGTGGGTGCCTTCCCAACCCCTCCTTTTCACTTTCCCCAAAAAATTTCCAATAGGTTTTGGATAGGCTTTGTGTGGACACTCCAAAACATTGATTTTTTTCCCCTTAACCCCTTAACGCCCGTGCTGTCCTTTGGGTTTCGCTGTGACATCGAGGTTTGCAGCCCCTGACGCCGCGCACGCGGGAAAACAAAGGTACGTCACATTTTCTGGCCCCACACACCCTCCGTCCCGGGCGCTTAACCCTTTGATTGCCGGGGGCATGACCGCAGCAAATCCAAACTCTTTCCCCCTTGGGGGATATGGGACTCAGGTAAAACCCCGACAGACCCGGGGAATGGCTGCACGTCAGGCTGTGAACAACCACGATTGGGGCTCACGTGTGCTGTTTTGCTGCTTGTTAAAAAGGGACACATTTTATAATGTATTGCATATATGAATAACAATACATTTCTAAATTATCCCTCATGGGATTAAAAAAAAGAAAAACAGAAAAAAAAAGTGTAGAAAAAATAAAAAAAAAAATTTGGCAGTTAATACAAAAAACCCTACCAAATTTTGGTATCCCCACGACCGTACTAACCTGTAGTATTACTCTAACATGTTATTACATGTGAATAGTGTAAAAAAAAAATGTAAAAAAAATTCTGCAATAATTTATTAATGGACTTAAACTATTCCCCCAAAACAAACTTTTCCCGAATAAAACAGGGCCCCCTCAACCCGGGGATGAAAAAAAGTTACAAATGTTTTAAAGGCAAGGGAAAAAAAAAACGAATAAAGTGTGCTGGTCATTAACTACTTCCCAGGTGCTCGGCTTAAGGGCTTACAAAGCCAAAGGGGTCCAAGCCTTTCCCTCTGTAGATCTCAGCGCTGAAGAATGCGCATACAGCACAGTGTGAACGCAGCCTCACCTGTCCTCGGGGCTCTGGTGCGTTATGTGCGCTGCACGCACAGCAGCCTGGTGTGGCCGAGGAGCTGACAGTCTGCGCCCTGTACTGTGGACGGAGAGGAGCCCGCGGCGCAGACGGCTCAGTCCCGGGGTCACCGCGGCGGGAGAGCTTCTCCGCTCGGGGCTCTTCTAGCTGCTGCCGGCAGGTGTCGCCCTGGTCACTGCGGTCCCGCCCGCCTCCTCTCCCGTGTCCACACCTCCAGCCTGTGTATGGCCGGGCAGCCTGTGAGGGGAGCCGGCTCCAGCCTGGAGCGCAGCACACTAGTCCGGGAAGGCGAGGGATAGCGGAGAGGTGAGAGCACGTCCACCTGCTGACACCTGCACAACGGAAACTTTTCCAGGTAGCATAGAGGGTGCACAGTGTTATGGAGGGTGCACAGTGTTATGGAGGGTGCAGAGTGTTATAGAGGGTGCACAGTGTTATAGAGGGTGCACAGTGTTATAGAGGGTGCACAGTGTTATGGAGGATGCACGGTGTTATGGAGGCTGCACGGTGTTATGGAGGGTGCAGAGTGTTATAGGGGGTGCAGAGTGTTATGGAGGGTTCAGAGTGTTATGGGGGGTGCAGAGTGTTCTGGAGGGTGCAGAGTGTTATAGGGGGTGCACGGTGTTATGGAGGGTGCACGGTGTTATGGAGGGGTGCACGGTGTTATGGAGGGGTGCACGGTGTTATAGAGGCTGCACGGTGTTATAGAGGCTGCACGGTGTTATGGAGGCTGCACGGTGTTATGGAGGGTGCACGGTGTTATGGAGGGGTGCACGGGGTGATGGAGGGGTGCACGGGGGTATGGAGGGGTGCACGGTGTTATGGAGGGGTGCACGGTGTTATGGAGGGGTGCACGGTGTTATGGAGGGGTGCACGGTGTTATGGAGGGGTGCACGGTGTTATGGAGGGGTGCACGGTGTTATGGAGGCTGCACGGTGTTATGAGGGGTGCAGTGTGATATGGGGGTGCAGTGTTATGGATGGGTGCACGGTGTTATGGAGGGGTGCTGGCATAGTGTTATGGAGGGGTGCAGGCATAGTGTTATGGAGGGTGCAGGCATAGTGTTATGGAGGGTGCAGGCATAGTGTTATGGAGGTTGGAGCATGTTATGGAGGGTGCAGAGTGTTATGGAGGAGTGCAGCAGTGTTAGGGGGAGGAGGGGGGGTGCACAGTGTTATGGAGGGGTGCACAGTGTTATGGGGGGGTGCAGCGCATTATGGAGCCTGCACTGGGTTATAGAGATTATAGAGTCAGCTGTTAGCATACTGCCGTTATAGAGCGTGCACTGTATTATAGAGCCGCCATTGTTTTATGGAGCGTGCACTGTATTATAGAGCCACCATTGTGTTATAGAGCCTGCACTGTGTTATAGAGCGTGCACTGTATTATAGAGCCGCCATTGTTTTATAGAGCCTGCACTGTGTTATAGAGCCAACTATTGGGATTGTGCTGTTATAGAGCTGGCATTGGATTATAGAGCTACTTATTAGCATTCACTGTTATGGCACCAGCATTAGATTATAGAGCCGGCTATTGCCATTCTACAGTTGCTTCTAGCCATAGATAATTGGTTCTGCATTATCCTCCAATCTAGCGGAGATGTGGGTCCCTGCACCCTGCAGAGCACAGACTGCTCATATACCATGCTCTGCTGTAGTCTCTTTCATCACTGGACCTGGTCATAGACTGGCAGATTAGGTATACGATCTGGGAATACTCAATGTATAATGCTAATCACTATAGTCTGTACTCGTGTCTATCCACATAATGATAGCCTGCCACCAATTGTTATCCGGTCTGACTGATGGGCAACCAGCCTGCGGGGGGGGGGGAGCACATCCAAATCAGTGGGGGGGGGGGGGAGCACATCCAAATCAATGGGGGGGGGGGGGGGCTGTGTAGTTGCTTCAGTCCCAGGTGTTTATAGATATTCAGCTCTCTTTTTTTTCTGAATGTGTCCTTTAACTGTTATTGGCAGTATCTCTTTGTATGGTATTAGTTGCAACAAAAAACAAACCCCTATTCTATAATATCACCTTTATTAGATCCATTACAATTGATAGATTAATGTATACATCAGGGCATCTATCGTTATGGATATTATCTGCAAATATTTTTTTTCCTGGGCATCATTGCTGGGCCCCCTGATGAACCCTCAGAGAGGGGGAAACGCGTCGGGGTTGATGAAAGGGATGTCCTAATACAGATGTCTCAATAAGAAGGTCGTATCTATATCTCTTTACCTCATATACCCATCATTAGCGTATGTATTTACACAAGTCTATTGTTACTGCCCTTATTGATATCCTTCATTGGTATATATTCTTTATGGTAATGATAGGGGTAGACTAGAGGTTTTTAGGGTCAGTCTTCGGATGTTGGGCGCAAACCTGATTAGTTAAGGGTATAATAGGGATAGTGTACTATTGCGATAGCTATTGCCAATTGTTTATATCTTAATCTATAACTTTTTTTGGATCTAATAAAGGTGATATTTTAGAATAGGGGTTTGTTTTTTGTTGCAGTGAATTTTTGGAATCACGAATCCTTAGTAGATATCTTCTTTTCTGTTGTTGTATGGTATTAGCCATAGGAAGCAGTAGGAGAGTGAAGAAGGCAGGCGATACCTTCTATAGGCTGAATGAATTTATGTAAGCTATAGGGGCCGTTCACACGGCTTATTTCGGCGCGGATTGGCGCCGTACTCCACGCCGGATTTGCGCTGCAGTACGGCGCCAATCCGTCCCTGTCATTACGGTAACCCACAGCTCTCATAGAGAACAGTGAAATCCGTCGTCCCCCGCCGTTGAACCGCCGGGCGGGGGAAAGTCACCTGCACATTATCCAGGCCCAATAACACCGTGGAAATGCATGTTTCCGGCGGGCAGCACCCCCGCACCCGCCCCTTATTCAAGCCGGAATTGCGAGCGAAATCTGGCTCGCAATAACGGCTCGAATAAGCCGTCTGAACCGGGGCTTAGAGTACTAGCTCTCTTCTCCAGACAATAATTGTCAAGCCTCATGACCATAGCAGGGCTCTGGTGTAGCATTAAAAGAATGGTGCCCAGGCCGAGGGGCATGCTTATTAATGGGGTTTTCCAAGCTGTAAAAACAAATTGACCTTAGAGGGGAAATGGCTTAAAAAGATCCACTAATCAGACTATAAAATCCACCCTAATCCTGAACCCCCACTGCTGTGTGTTTACTGCAGTGGTACCCAGGTATCCTCAAACTGCAGCTCCAGCTGTTGGGAAACTACAACTCCCATCATTTCCACTGTTATAGATGCATGATGGGAGTAGTAGTTTCCCAACAGCTCGAGGGCCGCAGTTTGAGGATGCCTGCCCTATACCCACATGACTGCCACAGTCAATTACTGCCCCAGTGCTACACAATGCAAGACTGCTGAGATGTGGGTATATGGGCACCTCATCGCCTCTGCCAAGTACACACAGATCATTAGAGGGGATTTATCAGGTAAGTGATGTGCGTGTTTTTTTAGGAACTTGGAAACCCCCTGTAAACCCACAGATAGTTATTCTGACACTTGTTTCATAAGTGTTAGAAATAACTGGCTCAGAGCCCTTTTCCTAGTATTTGTGCACACAGTGCCATTTTGAAGGGGTAGTCCAGTTAATGTTTTTTACAGTCTCCTCTTACCGTAGATCTAACGGGCCGTCCTCATCCTCTGCTGGTCTACTGTTGAGTGGGACGTCATCGCTGCAGTGGCTGATTGGCTACAGCAGTCATGTGCCATTGACCGACATCTGTTTGGAGCCAATTTATTAACTTTTTTTTAATTTTTATACGGCGGCTTGCTGTTTTTTTTTTTTTTTTTTTAATTATTACCCGGACAACTCCTTTTAAGAATAGGGTGCATGCTACAGTAAGTGTCTGTAGTGCTGACCTGGTTAGGGGTGCGTCATTGTTACTACAAAGGTATCATTGCATTTCTATAGATTCTAGTTGTCATATGACAGTGTAAGTTGGAGCTGTCACACTACAAAAAGTCCATGTGTAACCTCTAGGGTACGGGCTCACGTGTAAAATGCCGGTCGGATTCTGTTTTAAGAATCCCTTACACTTTGTTAAGGTGTCTTTGTAATTTCATCCTCTTGTCCCATCAGTCATTGGGCATGGATCACGCTGGGTGGCACAGTTACAGAGGCAGCCATATAAAGCAGAGTTTCTTGTGAACGCCTCCTATTAACCCCTTACTGATGTTGGACGTACACATACATATACATCATGGTCAGCAGGGGGTTCCCGTCATGGAGATCTGGCAAGCTCACAAGCGGAGTTTGCAAGATTGCGGCATGGGACCAGCGGTATATTACCGCTGGGCTCATGCTGCATCTCCCGCAGCTGGAGCGGGTGATTAACCTCTCAGCTGTCACAATGTATTACATCGTAATGTTATTAATTCACAGAGTAAAACTAACTTGTCACGTATGTTGCACAGTGAGCACTGTTAAAAATCAAAGAAAATTTTAAAATTTTCACAACTAAGCATTGTATGGACCCACATTTCTTACTAACTTAAAGCACAATGTGTCTCGAGAAAACATTCTCTGAATCACATGGATAGGTAAAAGTGTCAAAAAGTTATTCTCACATAAAGTGACACATGCCAGATTTCAAAAATGGGGCTCTGTCAGGAAGGCCAAAACTGGCTCCGGCGGTAAGAGGTTAAAGGGGTTGTATCATTTCATTAAATGGTCTTCAGAAGAAGGGGACAGTGAAAACAAGCAACTTTGCAATTGGATGTAATTTGTAAAGCTGTCTTGTTTTCACTGTCTCCCTTATCTTCGTTTTCTGTAAACACTGTTCCCCAGTGCTGGTCGGATTCCTCCTCCTTTCATTTCATTGGCTGACGGCTCTACTAATTTATATTCTGTCTGGCCCCTGGTCGTAATCACGGGAGCGTGCATTCCTGCCTCTCACTCAGAATAAGGGGCCGGCAACAATTCACTCTATACAGCCACCAGCTCCTCAGTGACACTGCAGCTGCTTCTACAATCAGAAAACAGCAGAATTGTGCCTCGGGGCCTAATGATCCGGCATGTAAGGGGCCGTCAACAATTTCACTCTGTACAGCTAGTAGCTCCTCAGTGACACTGCAGCTGCTTCTACAATCAGAAAACAGCAGAATTGTGCTTCAGTGCCTTGTGTAAACATAGAAGGAAGACGGATCTGTGCTCTGGAGGAGTTCATAGAAGACTGGATTCAACTGTAACAAACCTCCAGCTGTGAGAGGAGAAGAGATCAGTGCTCTGAGTTCATAGAAGACTGTCTAGACTGAATGCAGGCCTGTGGTATGTAAACAGCTCTTACAAAATAAGACTGCATAGGGAGAGGAATGACACAGTGACATGTGGATTCAGACAGAGGGGAAAAGCAGGGATGTGCTATCACCTCCCACTGATCTCAAACAAAGACACGGACTCGGGAGCGAGCATAAGCAATGGGGGGGGGAGGATGTTATCCCCCTTCAGTTAAGAATCACCCAGCTGGGAGGAGAAGACACGCCCCTGGATTTTAGGAACTGAGAAACTGAAAGTACAATGAAACAGATGAACTAATGAAGGGATACATCCCCTTTAATTAGAGTATGACCCATGCCCAAGACTCTTCAGGGCATAGTACATTGCCTCTGCACAGTCATGTAGGCTCCATGTAGGGTCTGGTGGGAGGAGGGCTCATAAAGTTACACTATTTGTTTCTCTTACTAAGCTTTCATGCTTGGTCTCTTTGTAATTCCTTCATGTTTATCTCAGCCGTACAAGATGCTGCTGTTATGGGGGATGTTCCCAAAGTGAAAATGTACAATATTCACACCTGTTAGAAAGTGTTATCACGCCCGCCTGCTGTGCTGTATACAGTAATGTCATTGAACTAGTGGAGGGACTGTAGACACTTCAGGGAAGCTTCTGCTATATGTGTGCATGTCATTCATCTAAGGAGATACGTAAATCACATTATGGCAGTTGATTAGCTGCTGTAGCGTCTGGTACTAAATGATGTGACAGTGATGTGTATGGTAGATATTTTAAACTCCTTGGCTTCCTTTACTAAACCAGGTGTCTTTTTAAGTTAGAATGTTTTTTGTGCATGTTTACTGATTTAGTTTAGTGTACTTTAAAGAGGACGTTTGACATCTCCCTATTCCCAATTATTCCTCCGAACGATTTATGACTGATTCTGTCAGATGGGTCGTTTTGCAGAAATGCACAACATTAATTACTGTGCATTTCTTCACAAAAAGCGCATCCAAAAGCGCACCGTGTGAAAGCACCCTAATGCATTTTTTTAATATGCAGATGGTTTTGTAACTAGCTGATTTGGAACACAAGTGAAATCTGGGTTAATTCAAAGTGCATGCGTTTCTTAATTGATTGCGTTTTTGTTGCACTTTTCAACATGTGAACCCAACCTAAGGACATGTCCCTGTCACAGGGAAATGATTAAAAATAGGGATTTTATCAAATCCCTAAGGGAGATAATTCATCTTTTCACTAAAACAGTTCAGGGATTTGATCAATTCACTGACTTTCTATAGGGAAATCACCCCACAGAGTTGTTATTTTAACTTATTCCATGATTAAATCATCTCTCTTAGGGATTTGATCAAATCCCTATTTTTATTATTTCCCTGTGACATCCCCATGGCAGAAAGCAAATACCGGTCGGATGCACACAGCCACAGGGGGATGGCTTTTCTCTGCTGTTTGTGGAGAAAAGCCCTCCCCCTTCGCATTGAGATGTTCATGTTCCGCCCGAAAACCAGGCGGAAGAATGAACATGTTCAATCTCTTTCGGACCGCCGGAGGTCTAAAAAACCATCCAGCGGAAAATCCGTGCAGTGATTTTCCATAGAGGTCCATTCTAGGGGTTGACAGTCGGTTTTCAAAACATAAAACCGAGGGTAAAACCATCCAAAAACCCTTGCCGTAGAGACAAGCCCTAAGGGTGCTTTCACACGGAGCATTTTTTGGTGCGTTTTTTGTGCAGAAATGTACAGCATTAACTGCTGTGCCTTTCTGCACAAAAACGTATCCAAAAACCAGGGCTGTGGAGTCGGCAAGCCAAAGCCCTGACTCCTCAATTTCCCAAATCTCCGACTCCTGACTCCCTCATACACGGCGCATGTTTAAGTGATAACTTTACTGTAGTAAAGTGGTAACATCAGGCTGTTTATCACCTTATGATACATATCAAGCTATTTAGTTAGAAAACATGACAGCAAAAGAGTAACAATGTTTTGATCTTTTGAATGTGTAGAAGAGACCTGGTCAAGATATGATTGAATCTGAAAAACCGCCTGGTGGAAAACCCGTGCAGTGGAGACCGCTGCACAGGTTTTCCATAGAGCCCCATGTAAAAGTTTGCGTCTGGTTGTTCAGACGGTTTGCAAACCGCAAACCGGTGCCGTGGGGACAAGGCCTAAGACCGTCTATACAGCACAGGATTACAGTTGGATTTAGAATCCGCAAAAATTTGACTGTAACCCTGTGCTCATAGACTGCAATAGAAAATCTATGCTGTAGTCTTCAAGGCACAGATTTTCCTCTGTGTGATTTCTAAACCGATGGCCTCCACTGGAAGATAGAACATATTCTATCTTCCGACAGATTCCCATACAGTCAGTGTACTGGGCCAGCGGAAAATCTGAAAACCAACCACGTATTTTTGCGCAAACCCGCGCCATAAACTGTGCTACGGTGATGTTTAAATACCGTTTGATTTTGGACGCCATTTTAACATATGCTGTGTAGACATAGCCTAAGGCCTGGTTCACACCTGTGTCTATCCAGAACCTCATTGCAGAGCTACAAACAAACCTGTTTTACAATGGACGGTACCTGAGGGATCACATTGACTACAATTGGTGCATCAGGTTTCCTCCGGGATGTTATTCATTTGCATATAAAGGATAACGCAGGCCTGTTTTCTGTTGGGTGCCAGAATACAGATAAACCCCACCGAATAAAGCTAATCCATGTCCAAAATCACGACTGAATCATGTTGGAGAAATCTAGGGCTATGCTTTGAGTTTGAACATACCCTTCAGGGGTGGATCCAATATTCAGGTTTTTGAAGCCAAAGCCAGGATTGGATTACGAGTGATGGACACATGCAAGGGAAAGCATCTTTTTTTTTTTTTTTTTTTAATTTCAGTCATAAGTGGATTCAAAAACTGCATCCAAATACTGAACATGGAAATGCACCTGAATTGCAAGCAAAACAAGTTCCATGATTGCTAGCACGCCACCACCCTCATAGCGTATCTTCACTTAGTGTATTTTAAGGTAGTTGCTCATAATTACAATAAGACTGGATAATTCAGATCCCCTTCGCTGCCTGTCAGACCCTTGAATAGACACAGCAGGGTATACCCATCATTGCTGTGACGGCAGCCTTCTGAATGCATTAACACATAATTATCAAGCCCATTGCCACTTTGTATGACACCTGCAAAATTTTTGGTGGGTTTGGAAAAGGTAGTATGTTATCACTTCAGTCAGGAACTGATTCAGAATAACGGTTTATTAGATGCACATACGCTGGCTAATTGGCTTGTTTTCAATTGATCGTAGCAGTAATAAAATATTTGTTACTTATTGATTTCCAATCGTTGCTACCATGGGTATAGGTGTAAATGAAGTGTCTGTATCTTCTCCTTGTACACTTAAATGCATTAAACAGCAGGAAGAGTGAAAACTCATCCAAATCTTTCTGACCCTAGCAAATGATCATCATCCCGCCTACACTATTGCAACATCCTTCTCTGCGGCCTCCCGTTTAGTAGCCTCACTCCCCTCCAAAGCATCCTCAAATCTGCTGCCCGTCTGATCCATCTCTCTCCCCGCTACTCCTCTGCCAATCCCTTCACTGGCTTCCCTTTGCCCAGTGAATCCAGTTCAAGTTACTAACCTTGACCTACAAGCAGGGGCGTAGCTATAGGGGGTGCAGAGGCAGCGGTCTCTACCGGGCCCTGGAGCCTTAGGGGGCCCAAAGGCCCCTCTACCGCATAAGGAGATACCAATATTTTAAATGGCACATGGTAAATGGGGGCCCTTTTATGGATTTTGCACTGGGGCCCCAGAGCTTTAAGTTACGCCTCTGCCTACAAGGCTCTCCATAACCTCTCTCCTCCATGCATCTTCCTTAATCTCCAGATATCTCCGCTCCTCACAGGACCTTCTTCTCCGCTCTCCCCATGTCAACATAACCATCTCCAAGACTTCTCTCGTGCTTCCCCCATACTCTGAAACTCACTGCCCCAACACATCAGACTCTCCTCCACCTTCACTAGCTTCAAAATCAACCTGAAAACCCATCTCTTCAGGATTGCCTATAACCTACACTAACCTTGTTGTCACTACTTCCTCCACAAACATGTCCACCCCTCACCTTCTGTCTCTTTCTTCCCTCCTTGTAGATTGTAAGCCCACGGGGGCCTGGGTCTTCCCTCCCTCTGTACCAGTTGCTAGTCATTTATTGTCACTATTGTACTTGTTTGACATATGTTACGTATGTAACCTCCCCCCTTGAATGTACAGCGCCCTGGAATTAATGGCACTCTAAAATAAATCCTGGTCATCGGACTGACTGCGCTCACCTATACTGATACATTGTAACAAACTTTGGTTATGTGAAGGTAGGAGTGAGTCCAAACTCTGAATATAAAACATGAATATTTGCAATTGAATATAGCTGAGGATACTTAAAGGGAACCTGTCACATAGGTTATGCCACGCTTGCTGAGGACAGCACAAGCTACTGTCAGACCTGCTGTTTCCAGCGCTGTGTCCCTTATTCTGTAAGATGCAGGAGTTTTAGAGCATTTACCCCTCAAATCGTATTCATGAGTAGGTTAGCCCTGCCCACCAAAGGGTAGCCCCGCCCACTGACAGTTATTCACGTTTCTACCTATTCAAAGTAATAGGTTTATCAGTTGAGGTGGACGGGGCTAGCCTCAGGTGGGCGGGGTTTGAAAAAAACTGACTCTTCGAATGACTCTTCTGGCTGAAAACTGCAGATTTGAGCACTAAATGCTCTAAAACTACAGCATCTTACAGAATAAGGGGCACAGCGTTGGAAACAGCAGGTCTGACACTAGCTTGTGCTGCCCTCAGCAAGGGGGGCATAAACTATGTGACAGGTTCTCTTTAAAGGAGTTATCCAGTAAGAAAAAAAAATCCATTGGGGCCAGGGTGGTCCAAATAAGAAAAAAAGAACAATATTCACCCAGCTGTCCCCCACTGCCATTGCTCCCAATGATTTGCTTCTCAACTTCCAGGTTCTCGTCCCGACACGCTTGCGTTACATTGTAAGTAAATGGAGCCTGAGTCTCTACTCTGTGTCAGGATGAGATCCCGGAAGTCGAGAGGAGTGGATTGCTGGGAGCTCAGGAACAACAGTGGCCGGAGATAGTTAGGTGAGTATTAGGTTTTTTTTCTCTTTTATTTTGGACCACATTGGTCCCAATGGATTATATTTTTTGGTGTACACTTTTTCTGTGGGAAACAAAAGCAGGAAACGCCACGCTTTTGTGTCCTGCACTGCAAGCATATATTCTTGACAAATAGAGCCGACGTAGTCCAAATAGGACTGTTTCTTCTGGCCAGCCACAGCTCTTTCATGGTATCGGTCGCATTACCTCTTTTTCTGCTAGCCTGATGGATTGCTCAGGGGTAGTAAATAAGGCTGTGGGAACAAAGCCTAATATTTATTTACTGGTCATTCAAATCTGGTCTCATCATTTTAGAAAAGGGAGGTCACCCTGTATGACTTTTACTACTTAAATACTTCTCATTCATGGTATTTAGGATTTATTCATGACTAGGTACTTGTAGTTTTATCATTTATTTTATTCATTTCTATTGTGCTGTTATATTCCACAGCACTGTACAGAGATTTAGGCTTGGTGTACACAGCATAGGACAAAAAACCTGTCGATAACCAAACCTAAAAAAGGCTTTGAACCTGAGTATTTTGTCGTTTTTTTTTTACAAAGCAGAAGGGTTTTAGAGTGTTTTGGGGGGTGTTTTTTTTTGTGTTTTTTTTTTTTTGTTAAAGGGAATCTGTCTCCAATTTTTTTATTTTTTTTACTTATTATATCAAGACCCTGATCCATATTCTTTTCCTCTTAGCAGTTTTTATTTCCTGATTGTAGATTTCTCACTTCTGTCGTCTATATATGATTGTGGGGACAGTATTCTTGCCTGCACTGCTTTAACAGCATTTAGAGAGATGCTTTACAGGAGCTTCATGGATACTTGGGTCTGTGGACTGGATTAGTCCCATTGACTTCTTCCCAGATCACAGAGCATGCCTAGAAAACTCTGCTATAGAAGTCAGTGTGCAGGGAGGGTGAAAGAGTGAACTGTGACTATCTCATATTGTGACTGGTGGATCTTGTGTTATCTATACACATTGGTGTCACCTTTCAGTGTAATCCTGTTTTTACTGATAATGAGCAGCCTACTGAAAATCTTCCTCTACAGAACAGGAAGTGTCAGACTGTTATTAGGCTTAGTGGCCAAAGAGAAAACTGCAGGACTTAAGACTTATTGAAAGTGATATGGAAAATTAAATGCAAAAATTCTTTAAAAATGTGTTAAACATAAAATGTGAGTTAAACAATGTCATTTTTTTGATGACCCCTTTCCCTACAAGCTTTATGGGCAGTTAATTTAGGCAATTTTTAATCTATGCAAAATTCAGAAACCTTGTTTGAACACCAGGGTAGTATTTCAGAAGAGAGGCGTGCCAAAAACCACAGCGAAAAAAACATCCAAAAACCGTCTGGCGGTTACATAGACTTCAATAGTAAATTTTCTGCTTGATTCTGTCAGATTTTACAACATGTTTCTAAAAACGCCGGTGCCCAAAAACGAGCAGAAACAAAATTGAGCTGTGTAGACTACAAGTCGTTTTTTGTATTAAAATCCATGTGGACGTTTTTCCGTTGGATCTTCAGTGGTTTCAAAATACTAAAAATCCAACAGGAAACCTCTGCAATGTAGACATAGCCTTAGGCTATGTCTACACTGCAGTGGACAAAAAAACGACCTGAAAATTAATTACTAAAAACGTTCATGAAACTGAGTTTTCTGTCCACTGCCTGTCAAAAGCAGCTGAAAAAACGTCCGTTTTTTTGGCGCGTTTTTTTGTTTTTTGAAGCGTCTTTGCTCTGCTTTTTTAATGTATGCACAAATTAAGCCATTGGATGTAAGCTACAACCTACAGGCGGAGTTAACATGTTAAGTAGTCACTTCCTTTAGATCACTGTAGCCATTGTGAGCACATTGTCCTTTTTATTCTGCTGCTGCTGCGTGCTACTGCTTTATTAAACTTTGCACCAGATTCTTGCACCAAAATCCACAAAAACCCACATTATCTTTGCGTACAGCAAGATAACTGTATTAGCATCAAAATCTCTAAAGAAAAGGATTTTAGCGCCAAAATCCCCAAAAACGCATTATTGCGCCAAATTCCGTAAAAAGAAAATATTTTTAGTGTCAGAAGCGTGATCAGTTTATTAGCGCCTACATTTTTAAAGATATTGATCTTAGCCCCCAAATCCGTCAAAAAACGGATTCTGGCGCCGAAATCCGTAAAAAAATGTATTTATTTGCGTAAAAAGCTAGATCACTTTATTTGCGCCAAAATCTTTAAAGATACAGATTTAAGCCCCAAAAGCCATAAAAAACGGATTATTGCGCCAGAATCCGTAAAAAACTTATTTTTGCCGTCAGAAGCGAGATAACGTTACTAGCGACAAAATCTGTCAAAAAAAAATATTTTAGTTCCTAAAAAACGTATTCTTGCGCCAAAATCCGTAAAAAAACCTTATTTTTGGCGTCAGAGGCGAGATAACGTTATTAGCGGCAAAAGCTGTAAAAAAATTATTTTACCGCCAAATAATGTAATAAAAACGTATTCTTACGCTAAAATCTGTAAAAAAAACGTATATTTGGCGTCAGAAGCGAGATAACGTTATTAGCGCCAAAATCTGTAAAAAAAATTATTTTACTGCCAAAAAACGTAAAAAAAGGATACTTGCGTCAAAATCCGTAAAAACCCGTATTTTTGGTGTCAGAAGCGAGATAACGTTATTAGCGCCAAAATCTGTAAAAAAAAATTATTTTAGTGTCAAAAAACGGATTTTTATGCCAAAATCCGTAAAAAAACCCCTTATTTTTGGCGTCAGAGGCGAGATAACGTTATTAGCGCCAAAATCTGTAAAAAAAAATATTTTTGCGGCAAAATCCGTAAAAAAACGCATTTTTGGCATCAGAGGCGAGGTAACGTTATTAGCGGCAAAATCTGTAAAAAAAATTATTTTACTGCCCAAAAACGTAAAAGGATACTTGCGCCAAAATCCGTAAAAAAACGTATTTTTGGCGTCAGAAGGGAGATAACGTTATTGGCGCCAAAATCTGTAAAAAAAATAATTTTAGTGCCAAAAAACATAAAAAATGGATTATAGCGCCAAAATCCGTAAAAAACGTATTTTCAGCATCAGTAGCGAGAACTTTATTAGCGCCAAAATATGTTTAGAAAAGGATTTTAACATCAAAATCTGTAAAAAAACAGATTCTGACGCCAAAATATGTAAAAAACTTATTTTTAGCGAAAAAAATATGAATTGCGCAAAAATCGTTAGCGATCAAAGCATGATCATTTGATTACAAAAGGTACAAAAAAAGACACATCAGACCCTTGTATGCAGATTTGATAATGAATAACCTTTGTTACACCCACTATAGGTGGGACTTGGGTCCTGGGAGGGTTTTCATTCAAAAATCGCGGCAAAAAACGCGCCAAAACACGTCCGGCGCTTTCCATAGACTCCTGTAGTAAATTTTCTGCCCTGTTCTGGCGTTTTTTAGAGCATGTTGCAAAATACGACCAGTGAAAAAAAACTAGCAGAAAAAAAGCTCAGTGTAGACAGCAGAAGGGTTTTACAATAGAAGTCTATGGAGATGATTACAGTCGTTTTTCCAGCATTTTTAGAAAACGAAAAACGCTGAAAAAACGGACGTTTTTCTGTGCAGTGTAGACATTAGGCCATGTTCACACGGCTTATTCTGGGACGTAATTCAGTCCGTAATTACGCGCCGAAGTGCGCCAATTACGGGCTGAATCCGTCCCAGTCATTACGGTAATCCACAGTTCTCATAGAGAACTATGCATTACGTCTCCTCTCCCTGCTCGGCGAATACGCCACGGGGGGAGATAATTGACATGTGAATTACCAGCGGCGTATACGCGCCGCTAGCAATGACTGTCTATGGGCCGGCGAAGTGCCGGCCCCCCCGCTCGTTCCCCCGCTCCCGGCCATACGGCGTAATTGCGGGGCGGAATTACGCCCCGCAGTTAAGCCGTGTGAACATAGCCAGAGATAGAGAGATTTCCATCATTCACATCGCTCCCTGTCCCCACTTACAATTACTAAGGCCGGGTTTGCAGGGATTTAATTTTGCTCCGATTAGACAGACATATAATCACTCCTCTGGATTTTGTTCTGAACTTACTTTGGTATTTGTAAAACATGAAAATTGTTTCCATCCTAAAACATAATCCCTATATTTACTATAATCGTGGGAGAACATCAGGGACGTTTTTATGCAGACCTCATAGATGTGATTGGGAACAGGATCCTACATTTTCTGTAGGTTTTTCCTTCTCACTCTTTCCCCTACAGGAATACACTTTAGATAGAGGAAGCACAGGGTGAAAGATGCAACCTTGTACGTAAACAGTGATGTTTTCAGTGGTAAGCAAGCTCCCACCCTATCCTGTATGGAGCGTCACACGAGCTTGTTCATCATTTATCTGACTAATGCCTCGTTGTTGAAGAACTTAAAAATATCTTAAAACGATTAGCAAACATTTTGTGGATAATCTGATGTTTTCAGCCTTCTCCCTATTCCCATCAGTATAACACTAATGGGAATGTGCTTGTACATCATTGCTTTCTGCCATACACACCCTTCAGCTTAATTCTCTTGGCTGTGCTTAAATGATGATATAATCAGTTATCATCTGTAACTGTGCGGAGACTGAAGAATGGCACGGAAATAACGGTTCTGTTCGCTCTATTTGATTGTATAGGAAATAAACTATTATGAATCTGCATTGTGTTCTATGGAAGTTGTGATCTTTGGAAATGAAATCCATACATTTGGTTATGTTTCTGTATCTTCAATTCATAGGAGCTGACTTCATGCCTGACTGTTGGGGTTTCTTTCTGTGCTGGGAGCTGAGAAGTAGCCTCTGTTTTGCTACTCGGAGATCATCCAACGAGTAAGAGGAAGAGGAGACTGATCACCAGGTGGATGTGTCTGATGTCATCCAGCTTGTCCCTGATGACAACCCTGATATACACACAGGTAAGGAGACAATTCAACCTCATTTATTACAAATCCATTCTGCGTTTAGTAAGATTTCAGAAAACTATGAGCTATGCTGTCGGTGTGATTTAAGGTTATGAGAATGGATCAGGCGCTGCTTCAAGTCCTTATTGCAAAACACTGTCATCCAGTGAATAACTAATTGTGCCATAATTGCTAAAACAACAGTACAATATGCTGGTAACATAAAGGGCCTGGGGCAAGTTCACAGCTGGATGCCAGGTAGGAAGTGACTGCACATGGCAGGTTAGTAGAGTTCCCCAAACAGGCTTGGACTGGCCCACAGGAGAAACCCCCAATGGGCCCCAGAGCATGGCAGACCTGGCGTTTCTTTTAAACTGGATATACATCCTAAGGAGAGGCAGAAGGGCAAAGAGAATCCATTCCACAGGTGAGCCTCCAGAATAAAATGCCACTGGTGGGCCCTTGGCACCCTAGTCCGGCACTGCCCCCGGATAATGGAGGCCGTTGGACAATTGTGCCTGTTGATCATGCTTAAAGAGGTTGTCTCACTACATTGATTCCTCTCACCTCAGTCCTGTTTTCTTGGTTTCACTTTGAATTCAGGGGCGTGTTTACTACCTTCTACTAGGCTGCAGTAAAAGCCAGGTCTGTAGCTATAGCAACCAGTGCTTGCAGCCTATCAGGAGAGATCAAACAGGTCTGTAGCTACTGTATAGCGACCTGAGGAGCTGATGCAGCCCATGCAAGAGGGGATATCTCAGAATAGGTAGGACACTGTTAATGGACATATATTGCAAAGTGACTTGTTTTTGCAAGATCTTTAACATAAAAAGCAATCCTTGTAGTGAGACAACCCCTTTAAGCTAGTCCTGAGTAGTGTTGATGGAACTGTTCTAGGAAAGTTAAGTTCTAGTAAAACTTCTCGAATTTTTAGAACTCGAACCGAACATTTTACTGTTCATTCGAGTAAAGTTCTAGTTTGACACGCCATTTTCAGTTTAGTTTTCAGCGGCTTTCTGCACTTTTGGTGGACATCCAATCAGTGCAGAGCACAGAGAAGTGTCAAAAATGTTATCACTGAGGTGTAGGGCTCTCATTGGCAACTAAGATCACATGACTTATGTACACTATATTTCACTGTATTGCCTTGTTAATGCCGTTTTCAGTTCACGCTCTGTACTGTACATTCTGCTCTTGGTTAGATAGCATTTTCCTATCCATGGACATCAATAGTTAGGGAGTTTTGTATTGCTGGCTGCATCTTTCCGACACCCCAAAGCTGTTATTTGGCGACATTTGCAGGCTCACATAACGCCTAACTCTCATATACATGGATATATATTATACAGAGTGCTTGGATTTGCTAAATCATACTCAGTGCACAAAAGTTCAGTGTTTGCAGTTTTGGGGGTTCAGCAATTGTTTAACACACTGTCTCCAAATCTCCTATGAGTCAAAGGGGCTTTTGGATACCTCAGGATGCAGGGTCCCATAGCAGTGGCTACCGCTGCACCTCCTATAACGACGCCCCTGCTTTAAGCTGTCCTCAGTTAGCCAGTGAAAGGAATGAAGTATTTTAGCCTTTCAATTTTTTCTGTCACTCTCAGAGCCAAATGTTCTTCACTAAGTTGTTCCACGTAACCTGTTTACTGTTATGGATGGTGATTACAGCTTCTCACCTGTATAGGTATAAAAATGAACAGAACATCTTCTCCCATAGACTTTAATGGGGTTCGAGCTTGAGTTCTAGTTTGAATAGAACCTCAAACTGAAAACACTAAAGTTCGAGGTTCTAATCGAACTAGAACTTTTTACTGCTCGCTCATCTCTAGTCCTGAGTAAATGCAGTTTATAAATACATTTATCCCGACTGGTGGTTTTTGTAATAGGTTTTATTTTATTAATGGCCTCAAATACAAAAAATAGAATTTGTGTTACATTTGTAGACCAAATAAGATACATCTGTCTCCGGTATGTGAAATAAGCAGAAAAATGTCTCATGAGAAATATAGGATAGGGCCACATCCTATTTATCTCTCTGCTGCCTTCTCTCACCTAGGCACATGTTAACGATGTTGGCTCTAATTCTTAGGCCATGTTCACACGGCTTAATTGCAGGACGTATTTTTTTAAATCAGATCTTTTTTATTAACTTTTTCATTTTTAATATAATAAAGTTGTTAAACAATAAAATGAGTGTACAAAAATGACAAAATTCTTAAGGGTAGAAACTCAGCAATAAAAAGACAATGTTCAAGCTATAAAATATATGGAAATATGATGAAATAATTCCATTGTGACATATTATAAAGAGATCCAAGATACAGAAACAAAAAACCTTCTCCCCCCACAACCAGAAACCTCGAAGCAAGACCTGAGTATTTTTTCAAAGCATCTGAACATTAAAGATTCCTCGGGTGTTGTACCCTCCTCCTCACATGACTAAACTACTCCACTGCCCAGTGCAAGAAATGAAACGCGGGTTCTTAAGAGAAGAGAAGAAGTGAGACCTGGGGTGTCCAGCCAAGGACCACAAATTTTTTCAAAAGTGGGTAACGCTTTCCTTTTTACATATACACCCCTCTCTAGATGGATAATGTTATTCAGTTTGTTTTATATAGTCTCGTAATGTTGGTGGAGATGACTGCAACCAGTGGAATGCGATGAGCTTACGAGCGACATAAAGCATACGAGAAATACTGATAGCAATGGGTGAATCTGCTGCTGTATGCGGTAAATAACCCAAAATACATGTCGGCGGTTCTGCTTGTATTATGATACCGTGCACCCTATGGATGAGACTGAGAACGCCTTCCAAAACGGCCCTAGAATGGTACACACCCACATCATGTGCATGTCTGCATTATCCCTACTACCTCTTGGACGGAGGGAGTCTGACCGTGCTCCAATCTCCGAGATTTGTATGCCCTATGTAACAACATAAGCTGGGAAAATTGTTGAGCCTCGCATAGTGAGACCTTAGTTGTTAGACTAAGAATATCCAACCATTGATCCATCGAGATAGGGCCCATATTAGCCTCCCATTTGGCCTTCACTGGAAGGTTGACATCCCCATTGGACTTAGAAAGCAGCGCCTGATACACCATGGATATCAATCCTTTGGTAATGGGACGGGTACATACCAAATCCACCAAAGTACCTGTATGAACAGACAGATTCAATGATTTTTCTTGAGCCACATATGCATGTCTAAATTGCAGGTATTGATAAAAGGATCTGTGAGGTAGCTTAAATTCTTCCTGTAGCTGTGCAAAACTTTTAATCTCCCCATCTTTCTGCACTTGGAGAACATTAGTAATTCCACTAGAGATCCAATTATCAAACCCTCGGTGCTTATAAAATTCTGGTAACTTAGGGTTTAACCATAAAGGTGTAAAATTAGTACATCCGACCATATCCGTTAATTGCGGGACGTATTTCACCCCGCAATTACGCCGTGGGGGCGTGGTTGGTGTGGGGCGGGGGGGGTCGGCAGTTCGCCGGCCCCATAGCCATGCATTATCCTCGGCGTGGATACGCCGTGAATAAGTAGCATGTCCCTTCTCTCCCCACTCGCTGTAATGTGCGAGCAGGGAGAGGAGCCGTAATCCATAGTTCTCTATGAGAACTGTGGATTACCGTTATGACTGGGACGTATTCCAGCCGTAATTGGCGCAGTACGGCACGAATTACGGGCTGAAATACATCCCAGAATAAGCCGTGTGAACATAGCCATAGGCTTATGCACAGAGCTGTGGGCAGATGGCTGTACAGCAGTACACAGTCCCATGTGATTAAGTGCTACAGGTATATGTCGAGGACTGATTCTAGGGGAGAGGAGCAACACAATCTGTGAACCTAGGCTTGGCACGATTATGGCTTTACATGGCTTCATTATTTTCTGTTGGACTCATATGGAGCAGAAGGAAGAAAAGCTCTTTATGCATCCATAGGAAATTGAAGACATATGGAGCTACATTTTTCCCCTGTAGATGATTATAGAAGCTTTATTATAGCTCTGTACAACTTGGAGGTTAAACAGAGCCATGGTGCGGTCATGTGCAATAATGCCTTATGTTCTGTATGACAAGGTGTGAAAAACGCATGTGCTTGCACTGTTTGAACACATTTTAAAGTTCAACACACCTTTAAGGGAGGACATTATGTATAACAACACAGCATAACGGTTAATGAATTGACCATCATATTCTGATCCTATCTGCACAATGGGTTCTTTTTGAATTGAAGCCATAATGCTGTGATGATCCAGTGGACCTCACTGAAATATAATGTGGTTTTCACGGTTCTATCACTGGTTTTACCATCTTGATCGCATAATTGGTTCTGCTTGCTGCACTTTTCTATCCTCTGATGGACCCCCTTTTTAGCTGATGGCTTCCATTGGGCGTTATTAAAAGACAAATTGTTGCCGTTCTGCTTCTAAAGCTCTGCACATCTAAGTGGATTTTTTTTATTGCTAATATATGTTTCACCCTAAAATATAGTTGGAAAAGTATTTAATTGAATACTGATGTGGTATTTTATGAAATGCTCACCTGTGTAATGGGAAGCGACATTTGATGAACATGCAAGTGAGACAAGAGGCTTCTTCACATTCGATATTTTATTCAGTTTTTTCTTGTGGTATAATATGGTTTGAATTTGCTTTATGATATACAGTGTTACCATTTGATCTTTTTCCACATTCATAAAAACAGTTTGAGATAATTCCTATGTTGTTGTGACACTTATATAAATAAACTGTTCTGAGCATCAGTGATTCATTGTGTGACATATGCATAGAACATTTTGTGACTTTTTTTTGTAGATGTTCAAGAGCAAGTTATAAGTGGCATCATTACCATCCATCTTGAGCCATTTTTATGCAAACAATGCAGGTCCTCAATGTGCATTAAAAAAAGTACATATTTTATCAGTACCGTAAGATACACTATTCACATAAAATTTCTTGATTTTTTTAAATTTTTTTAAATGAAACAATGTCCAGCTGTTCAATGTTTCAGTACGTTTTGCACAAATGGATGATCTCTAACAAGGAGCTTAATGGTAAAATTCACAACAGATTTTTAATCGCTGAATCGCCCAATAAATTTAGGGGATAAATTTGAATTGGGATTTAAACAGTCCTGCCCATCATGCTGTTCACATTTTGACATCATGAGACCAAGACAACACCTTACAATTGTTCAACAGTACCTCACCATTGTGAGACTTCAAGCAGGACACTGGAAGAGTCACAGAAAGGCAAAGAAGTGGCCGTCTTTTGGCTACATCACACACTGATGACCGCTTCATTGAAAACACTGCCCTTCGGAAATGGATAATGAATGACACAAAGAAAAAACAAAAAAAAAACTCGAGGCACATTTAAGGGAGGTGAGAGGCAACCAAGTGTCACATCAGACCATTCGTAACCATTTACATCAATGTGGTCTGCGTGCAAGACAACCGGCAAGGATACCTGTATGTGACCTGGCCGATGCATAGCGCTCTCTTTGACGTCTCCAGCATCCTTGGGGGCCATCAGTTCTGCTCAGAGTGAATAGACTTTCATCACTAAACAGCACTGAGGACCACTGGTCCCTTGCCCAGCATAGATGCTCCCTGGTCCATATAAGATGTTGATGCCTGTGCCTGGGGGTGTGGTCAGGTCATCTAGCACACAGACCACGTGGATATATGGTTGCAAATGGCCTGACATGACACATTGTTTCCTCTCCTCTTCCTTAAATGTGTCTGGAGTTGTGTGGCATTCATCATCCGTTTCGCAGGGCATTCACTTCACTTCTTTGCCTTTCTGTGGCTCTTCCAGTCTCTCTGTATCTATCTTGTAAACTGCTGATGACACTCTGTGCCACTGTAAGCTCCGTGGCTACTTCTATATGAGAGCATCCTGCTTGAAGCCCCACAATGGTGAGGTACTGTTGATCAATTGTAAGATGTTGTCTTGTTCTCATGATGTCAAAATGTGAACAGCATGATGAGGAGAACTGTTTAAATCCCAATTCAAATGATCCACTAAATTTATTGGGCGATTTAGGGATCAAACACCTGTTGTGAATTTTGCCATTAAGCTCCTTGTTAGAGATCAGCAAGTTGGGCAAAAAGTACTGAAACACTGAACAGCTGGACATGTGCATTCTAAAGATGAGATGGTCTCAATTAGTTCATTTAAAAATTTCAAGAAACTTGTTGCTTGACTCTTAAATAAAACATACTTGCTGTCAGGGCTGGGCAGCGCTCGGCTTGCAGGGAGGAAGAGTCTGCAGCAGCTGATCAGCGACCCCACCCTGATGCACATTCTGCTGGCAGCTCTGTGAGTGACAGAGGTCCAGCCACTCCTGACAGGGGGCGTGTCGCACCAGCCAATGGGAGGACCCGGAGGCCGCTCCAATCAGCTACAGGGGCGGTATCTGGGGATCACATTTAAACTCCTTGCTAGCTGAGTGCTGCGCCTGTGATATTCTCCTGGCTGCCTTATTACTTGTGCTTTGTTCGTTTGTATGCTTAACTGTATACCTGACCTCGGCTTGTTTACTTACCACGGCTTGTCTTCTGATTTTGTACCTCACTCCCGTTTGGCTTTTGACCCCGGCTTGTTTACGTTTATCCCTCTGGTTCTGATTTGTGGCTTTGGCATTCCCGTTTTGGTATTGACCCAGACTGTCTGACTATTCTTCCTCCTGACGGCCCCAGCACTTTAGCAGCGCAGGGACTGTCGCTCAGTTACCGGCTGCCACCTAGGGCAGCACGTCAAGCAGGCAGGGACAGTGGGCTGGGTTCCAGTCAGGGCTCACTGTACCTCCCTTGACGTGAAACTTGCATTTTGATTTTTGCCTAAGATCTACAAAAACACAGCATCAGATTTTATGCATTAAAGACAAAATACGTTTCAAAGCTTTTATCCACTAAAACGTTTAAGGGATATTCATGACCCCATTTTTTTTTATCTAGTTTGCATCTGTAAAATTCTAACTAAAGTAAAAGAAAAGAATAATCTTTGTACTATATAATATATATGAGGAATATTTTTGTGGCCATGTAAGCAACTTCTAATGGATATATTTGGTTAGATGTGGGCAGGTGTTACTATGTAGTATCTTTGGGGTATAATCACACAGTGAGGTTTTCTTGTGGTTAATGGGCTATTCCCATTTCATTTATTAACATTAAGGATCTAAATAAAGGCCATTCCCAAATACAATGCTGTTCTGATTCTGCTTCCTTTCATAGGTAGAGCAGTTATTATCTCCTGGACAGGATGATGACGTCCCTCCCTACTGTTTCCTACCAGCAGGGCAGGAGCTTGTTTGTTTCTTACTGACAAACTTTAACCCCTTTAGAGCTCTATAGCCTTGTCCCCTGCTGTTAAACCTTTACATCACCAGTTTAACAGCACCATGTGAGTACACCCTTACATTAATGCTTTCTGAAAGTAAACGGCAATGTTGGTTTGCTTTAGACCTTGTTTAATTGTAACAGGTTTAGGTTGTTCAATAAGAAGGTGATAAGCTATGGAACACCTTATAACTGATTCACCCAGCATGTACTGGACATGGCAGGTCTGATCGCTTCACTGTCAGCCTGAGGTTATATGAGGTGAGACATTAAGACTTCTCCACTGACCGTGCACCCGGTCTATTTTGGTACATGACCTCTGATTTAATACAGCAATAATAAAGGATTCTGCAACTCCAGAGTGTGACCATGTTTTATTTCTCTATACACTGTAATGTACATGGATATCACACACATATTTAAAATCTCATTTACTAGGTTCTTTATATATGTGCTTACTTGTAAGTAATAGTTTGTTATACAATAGGGTATTCGTATGGTGAGAAAAAGCCTGTAGCTATGTATCCTGTATTCACAGCATATTCTGTTGGTCGTTCCCACCCTGCTGAATCCCTAGACAGAATGACCTGCCCTGGGATAGGAATATGATAGTAGATAGTGACGCCTCACATTCTTCCTATAATATTACATAGACATTATGATCTAACTTTGTTACATAATAATCTCATTGTGAATAAAATCAGCAAGCATATGACAGTATTGTGGTACACACACAGCCCAAGCACTGGCTTTATTTCCCAGTGTCTGAATATCACTCTCATATTGTTTGCTCCAGTTTCAGATCTAATCACTTGCATTTCTCCTATATAATGTTACTATTATGCTTTCTATACCATTAATTTCTGAGAGTTTTCAGCCCCTGTCAGTAGCCTTAACTTCTGTGAATATCACTTGTATTTTGTTGATGGTCGCCAATTAGAGGAGAGAATACAACAAAAATCTGTAGAAGCGGTTCTAACATGCAACTTTATTTTAAAGCTTGGGCAAACATGTTGCAGTTACGATGCAGTTTTCAACTGCAACAAAAATATGCAGTTATACTGCATGCAGCTTTTGGGTAACTGTGCATTTAAAAACGGATCTTTTACTTAACTCTAATTTGGAACACCTAGGTGAAATAGTTCGCAAATTACAGTTAATTAAAAAAATGTGTGCATCTTCGGCTTATTCAAAAAAATATATCTTGTCAATCAAGCTTAAAGAGAACCTGCCACATATATTATGCCCCCCTTGCTGAAAGCAGCACAAGCTAGTGACAGACATGCTGTTTCCAGCGCTGTGTCCCCTATTTTGAAAGATGCAGCAGTTTTAGAGTATTTAATGCTCAAATCTGCAATTTTCAGCCAGAAAAAAGTCCAGCTTATTCATGAACAGGTGTTAGCCCCGCCCACCCAATGCAAGCCCTGCCCAGATGTCATTCACAGGTTTCAACCAATTCAAAGTAATGGGTTGAATCAGCCAAGAGTTGGTGTGGTTATCTACTGGTGGGTATAACACCTGCTCATGAATAAGCTGGACTCTCTGGCAGAACAGGCTACATGCTGCCAGATTTGAGCATTAAATACTCTGAAACTAATGTATCTAACAAAATAAGAGAGACAGTGCTGGAAACAACATGTCTGTTATTGGCTAGTGCTGTCCTTAACCTATGTTTCAGGTTCTCTTTAAACAACACCTCCACCCATAGAAATTTTAAATATATTTTAACTCCTTCCTGAAGTGTGTGTATGGGAAATCAAAGGTTATATATATATGTGTGTGTATGTATGTATATATGTGTGTGTGTATATATATATATATATATCTCAATGATAGATGGAAACATGCTTATATGTACACACACATATAATATGTGTGTGTGTGTACATAGAAACATGCTTATATCTATCATTGTGGGTAATGTTGTTCTTCCTGATGAATCCTGATATTTGGGAGAAACGTGTAGAGGTGTTAATATCGGTTATCTTCGTTATTCTTATTCATACGTGGTAATCATTAAGTCCTTGTTCACTCTGGGTCACTTATTTTTTGTGTATTTGGTTGGTCTCTATGTTCTGTGATAGTATCTTAGACTATTGTTCTTTCTCTTGCTTGGTGACAGCTAGTGAAGGGATATATTAGGGTCTCTTTAGTCCAGGTTCCTGTCGGAGTCGCCCTTATTGGGGCGGGTCCCCCGAATTTGATGGATAGGTAGTTAGTAATTTCTCAGAATATGGGTATTTTTTTTTTTTTTTTGATTTGTTATTTGGTATAAAAAAGTAATTTTTTAGGTCCTACTATTTTGTCTAAGGTTTATACCACCTTGTGGTTCTCTAGTTGATATATTTACTAGGTGTAAACCATACTTATATCTGGGAGTTTTTGTGTCTACCTCCTTACTGGTTAGGATATAAGTATTTTTTTCCCATTTATTTTAACCCCAACCAATTGGCGCTCCTGCTCCCTTTTGCGGCGTTGCATGCTATAAATTGCAGTCGCTTGCACATATGTCACCAGACTCTCTTCCTTTACATGTAAATTGAAGAAAGCCAAACTGGGCCGAAACATCACACTCCTATCTGGACTCATAAACATTGCCCTTTTTATTATTTCACTTGATTTTTGCACCGTGTAGAGTTACTATAATCAATAACCTGTAAAACAATGATCTACAATTCATAAATTCACGATGAGGTATGCCGTAAATTTAATGACCCCTTATACAGAAAAGAAAATCCTTCCACTGCGCATCCCACAGACTCGCATAACCAAGATGTGCGGTACCATTACTATTTCCGGGAGGGACCGAAAGTGAAGTGAAATCTTCTGAACTGGAGCAAAGAGGGCAAAACTAAGATTACTGGCGTTTTAAGGCTGTGTCTCCACCACACACAAAAACAGCTGTTTTTCGTTTTCTAAGGACGCTGAAACAAGTACAGAAAAGAGGTCCCATGGACTTGTACAGTCAGAATGTGCTGTAATCTCCATGGAACTTTTTTGCTGCTGGTCGTTTTTTTGTAACGTAGCAAAAAATGACAGAGCAAGGAAGAAAATTTACTGTTGGAGTCTATGTAAAGCGCAGGACGTTTTTTTGCGCTATTTTTGCAGAAATACACAGCAAATCTAATGCTGTGCATTTCTGCAAAAATAAAAGTGCCAAAGAAACACAGCAGCTTTTGTCAGGCAGTGAACAAAAAAACTCAGTTTTATGAACATTTTGAGGATTTGGTTTTCAGTGAGTTTTTTTGTCCACTGCCATGTAGACCTAGCCTAACCCTTCCTTTTTCTGTCTAAACCTAGAAAAAAAAAGGTTCTACTGAAAAAAATGTACCTGTTCAAACGAACATACACATTCAGCTTCCGAACAAACCTACAGAATCTTGTTCATAACTTGGGGACTGCCTGTAGTAAAATACCACCAATAAGAAATTTAAGGACCATTGTTTTCCCTTTTAAAACTGCGGTTTAGTTCCATTATTCTGCTTTCAGCACGTTCTATTGAGATGGGGTCTGTAGAGTGAACAAGCAGAAACAAGGGTCCTCTGTGCCTGCTGACATTCTGCAGAACACATGCTTGATTAAATCTGCAAGATGGCACGGAGATAAGCTAACATATTAACTAGGATCAGGAAGGTCATTCATATAATTCATGCCTGTTCTGCATCCCCTTTCATCTCTAGAAAAGTGTTATTGGCTTCTGCACTTCATCTAACTTTAATTTGCTTCTAATTGTATCATTATATTTAGCCTTTTTATCAGTTTCTTCCGCCTTTTAAGATTGACAAAAGGTCATTTTTAAAAGTAGAAACTAAAAGTGCCAGTTTGTGTATGTTGTGGAGACCCTGCTGATCAGCTGCACAAGGTTTGATGTTACGTTTTCAATTTTCAATGATAATGAAGTGTGTTGCAAAATATCTGTACCCATTTGTACAGTGCATTGTTCTGACAAGCGCTGAGACATATTGTGTTCATCCCCGCCATCTGCCTCCCTGGCTATTATGTCCAGAAATGATGCATACATGTAAATAAGGGAGAACAAAACAGGCACAGATGTAAAATATCCTATTTGCTATCAATTACATAAATCTTGGCACACTTTAAATTATTGTTAAATGACATGTAAAGCTTCATTTATTCACTGCACACTTTTTCATAACTAGTGCATACAGTATGCCACAATCTTATTTCATACCTCCTGTATCCAGCTCTTCAGCTCTGTGTGCTCAGAAGGGGGCATGTGTGATTTGTTTGAATTGCATATCATGTGACCCAGCAGGATGACATCACCAGGCCTTTCCTCTCTGTTTATGTGTAGGACTGTAAGTAGCTACACTGTAGCTCAGAGGTTAAACTTTTGCCTCCAGACACAAGGATCCTTGGTTCACATCCCTGCAGGAACCAAACCTGTGGATTTTATTTCTGTTTATCAATGTACATACCTCATTGAGGTTTCTTTTTTTTAATTTATTTGCAATGTTTGACTAATTACTAAGGAGGACAGAGGACGGGAGTAGAGTGACAGCACCTGGGGTTTGAACATTCAGTAGTTGCCTGAGAGGAGAGGTGGTGTCTGAGCATGTGCGACCAGGAGTGAGGAGCTCACAGCCCTGGTTGTATCCCCTGGAGATGAGCTGTAAACAATGGATCACTACAGGAGCAGCTAAGACAAAAACGGTGCAGAATTTTTCATAATGATGCATGGTGAAAATGTTTATTATTTAAAGAGAACCTGTCACATAGTTTTTGCCCCCCTGGCTGAGGACAGAACACGGTACTGTCAGACCTGCTGTTTCCAGCGCTGTGTCCCTTATTCTGGAAGATGCTGCAGTTTTCGTGTATTTAATGCTCAAATCTGAAGTTTTCAGCCAGAAGAGTAATTTGAAGAGTCCTTCAGAGAGTCAGTTTTTTTCAAACCCCGCCCACCTGAGGCTAGCCCCGCCCACCTCAACTGACAAACCTATGACTTTGAATAGGTAGAAACATGTGAATAACTGTCAGTAGGCGGAGCTAGGCTTTGGCGGGTGGAGCTGCTCATGAATAAGATTTGAGGGGTAAGTGCTCTAAAACTGCAGCATCTTACAGAATAAGGGACACAGCGCTGGGAACAGCAGGTCTGACACTAGCTTGTGCTGTCCTCAGCAAGGGGGGCATAACCTATGTGACAGGTTCTCTTTAATTTACAAACTTCCCACATCAATTTCACTTTGTGGCAAAATCCCTTTAAGTAACCACTGATCAGACTACTGCTTTTATTTTTGCACAGGGTGTTAGTAAAAAGACATCCCATAAACAACTGTCAATAGGCTATTACACTCCTACATGAACTATACAGTGCAAAAGTTTTAAAAAAAAAAAAATAGTGGAGGATATTCTGCAAAATAAGGATTTTTTTTTAGGAATAGAAGTGTTAATTGTTTGTTTATCAATTGAGTAAAAGTCCACGGTGTCTGTTGTGACAATCAGACATGTATTAACATGATTTATTATGATTATACAGCAACTGTTTGTGATCTTTTGACTTCTTTAGATTTTATAGTTCAATGAGTAAACCACAACAAAACATCAGGCCTACAGCACCGGTAGTTAGTTTTTATTAAATAAGATTAATCAGTGTCTGACGGGACGTCACAAAAACTGCAAAATTTCACCAATACATCACAACAAAAATGGTCTAAAGCTTGTGAAGCTACCGCCACAAAAACTATCATAGATGATGCATACACATTCGCCTTTTACTGAAACATAATCATTTTCATTTGATCGTATGGGAAATACTGAAAACAAATTAATGATAGTGTCGGATGTGACAATGTATGAAAATGAAATGCAGCCTTTGCACACGAAGCTAATAATAGCATAGAATTCCCCCCCAAAAATGAAAGTTCGGTAATACTGATACAATGCTAATAGTAAAAACATTGGTAGAAAAATAAAGGTGAGCTGACCAGCATGCATCTACAGTTTCTTCAAATTCGTAATGGTCCCGATTGTCAACGATTGGAGTACTCAACGGACGAACAATATCAGTCACTGGTGCCCAGCACTTGTCCACAGTTTGTGGCTTTACATAGACACCTGATGGTTGTTTTCTGAGTGAAGCAACCTCCACCTCATGCTGATCACTAGATTCGATCACACCAACATAATAGACTTGTTTGGTCTTGAACTTGACCAGAACATCATTTCCCATTTGAAACAATGGTGCATTGTTGAACTTATTTCTGAAGAAGGCGCAATTTTCTGCAGTCCTTCTATGACGTTGAAGATTATTTCCTTCGTGTCCGCAGTGTACTTTTTGATGCAGACAACATAAGGTGCTGTAGCTTCAAGAAAGTGAACAGACTGCGTCTAAGGCAATGGTGAACAATTCAACCATCTTGCATCCAGGCCTTCTTTTTCTTTTTTCAATCTCTGCTATTGGAATATGTGAGACTTGTATGCTTAACAAAGCTGCCTTGGCGTATGCGTAAAATGAGTCGGCATGGGTGACAGCAGCTTTGCCAGCCAGTACTCTGGTCCACACACGGCATTTAACAGTCCCACCTACGCCGTCAACATGGCAGGTGGGGAAGAAATTCCATGGAAGCATTTCCAACCTGTAATCCTCTCTCAGAAGAGTCACATTCACAAACAAAAAATTCTGTCTGAACTGCGAGGCAGCGCCACCAGAAAAGAACGATCTCAGCAGCTGAGAGTTTTACTCTTATGTCATCAAGAATTACCCTCAGAAACTTGTCCGCTGCCTATTTATCATGACTTAGGTAGTCAGTTACAAGAGCGTAACTGTGACTTGTATTGTTAATCCAGACAACGCCAGTGAACACAGGAACTGTGTACTGTCAATGGGCACTTTGAATTTCATCCTGGTACTGTGAACAGTAGTTTTCAGAAAAATCAACTTGCACAAGTGCTGTGACACTGAAGATTTGCATTGCTCAAATGCTTTTGATAAAACAGTGTGCCAGAAATTGCTGCCACTGAGCTTTCAGTGAAATAGTGCATTCATGCAAACTTTTCACGGCACACTGGTCTTCTGTGTCCCACTGATACCAGGTAACCGTTTCAGCTAACAAATCCGGATCATGAGCATCAATTTTTGCATCAGTTTGCCCTCTGAACACATATTACACTTCGTCAGCATGCACCCTTCCCTGTCATCATTGCACACGACAACTTCTGATGTGTACTTGGAATGTCAAGGTCACACGATAATGCTGAGCTTACAATAATCAGTTCCTAAAACTTTACAATCAATATTGCAAATGAAATTTACTTGAATAATGTAAAGTCTTGAATAACTAATATTTACAGATATTACTGGATAAATAAGTAGCATTTAGCTTAAAATGTGTCCAACACTGTCATGTCTGACACCAGCAGTTCTGTATTTGTAACTGAAAGACATGATTGAAATAAATGCATTATAGTTTTGCTCTGTGGGTGTTATGTTTAGATATTCATAGTGGTTAGTAAAGTTTGCAAGTCCTTACCACTGCAAAAAACTTTTATCCCTGAAAGTGTCTAATTAATGTTATTGTTAATGTTAATGTAATTGGTATTTATACCATTTACATTAACTGATAGCAGCAGAACAAAATCCATCATACAGGTGAAACAATTTATTGATTACATGTTCATCTTGGTGCAATTATGTTTTACAGTCAACCAATTTGAACTATCATGCGGACAGGAGTTAAGGGGGTTTTCTTGCTACAAAGATCATATTTGTAATGATGGAGACAATAAAAATAAGCACTTTTGACTTGGTTTGTATTACCTAAATCATTTAGTATAGCAGATATGAGCTAATCTGTGAGTGTTTAGAGCTAAATCTGAATCCTGGGAGTTGGGACACTCCCCTGTGCTGTGATTGGCTGCTTGATATTTAGTTCAGCTCTGGTTGGGATACGCTCCCTGTGCTGTGATTGACTGTCTGCACGCTCTGTGCTCTCTCACCAATGAGCTGTGTGAAAGTGAAACTGGCTGCCTGAGCTTTCTGTGCTACCTGCTGGCAGGCTGTGTTCTCATTATCCTCCTCTCACTCCCCTCTAAGCTGTGTAATAAAGGATGCCTGAGCTCCTCTCTGCTTCTCTTCCAGTGACTGCTCTGGGCAATTACTGAGTCTCTTTATCTGCCAGATATAACCTACCGATATAACACATCCTGCTCCCTCCCAACCTCTGGCCTGATAACAGAGGGGGGGGAGCAGAGTGCATTCCTCACATTTGTTTCATCATTTCAAGCTGTATGTATAACTGTTTTTTTTTATCAATGCAGGTGTTTTGGTTACAAGGAGCTTGTGGAGGGAGGTGACAGCTATGCTGATATGAGACCTGACGATTGCAGGAGGTCTGCAGAGCTGTAACATCCTCTCCCTTCCACTGCTCACACAAAATGATGTAGTCTAAGGAGAGAACAGGGAAGACACACCTACTGGAAGGAAAGTCTCGCCCCTGTATTTGAAGCTGTAAGAGCGAGAGCTCAAGATGCCTGTGAAACCATGTACTGAGAGAACCTCTTTAAAGCTCAATCAAAGTAAATATGTTACAAATACCGTTACTTTTGCCAATATTTACAGGTTACATCAAGATGCAATTTTACAATTGAGTGTAAATTACAATCTTCATAAAATTATTACACTGCAGAAAAATACAGTTAAGCTTTCCATTGATAACAAATGGATAATATTTGTACATATTTAAAGTTTTGGCATGCTGATTGTCATTTTGATTGACCAACTATGAAATTGCAAAGTCAAAGGGGTGTTTTGAGAGCTGTAAAATCTTATTTGTATATTGGGACATGATTAAAAAATGGAAGAGAAGGTTCATACTTGCCTCCCGGTGCCCAGGAGGTAAATATGAAACTTTACTTCTATTTTTATTCATGCCCCGACAGACAAATGAGCTTTTACAACTCTCGTAACACCTGTTTTATTGAACAAAAGAGGAATCCTTTTTAAATCATCATTGGGTGAGACCACCCTTTGCTTTTGGAGTCCTAGAAGTGATATGTCCCCACAGAGCCATGATCTTAACATCATTGAGTCTGGCTGCGATTACATGAAAAAACTTAAGTATATTAGCAAACCTACATTCTCAAAAGATCTGTGCTTAGTTCTCCAAAATGTTTGGAACAGCCTCCCTGCTGAGTTCCTTCAAACACTGTGTAAAAGTGTGCTGAGAAGAATTGATGTGGTCTTAAAGGCAAAGTGTGGTCACACCAAATATTGTTTTGATTTTCCTTTTCTTCACTCATTTGAAAGTATATTTACTTTGCAGCATTTTTTTCCCCAGCTGCCTAAAACTTTTGAATACACTATAGAACACCATAGTTTTTAAATACGCCGTTTGTTATTTTTTTGGGTGAGAACGATTGAAGTTGCTGGAGTCAGCGTGCCACCGATAATGAGACTGAGGAAATAAGTAAAATCCCCTTACACTACCTCCTTGCTGCCCTGAAGCTGTTGACACATGAATTCATGCGGATCTGTTCTTTCTCATCCCATTTTCTGTAAACAGAGATCAGCGACGGTAAAATGTTCTTTGTCCAACAGTTGGGATGTTATTGACTGTGTGAAGGACCCATTGGTTGGGTAGGGTTCCGTTTTTTTTACAGACCCAATTCTTGAGAACATGTGATGAATGGTTCTGATCTGGGTCACAGCAATAAGTTGTGATAATGGAGACAGCAGTGGTGTTGTACCCATTTAAAAACACGTCGCAGATAAAACTTGCATGCAAATAAGTTTCTTTTCTTATTGAATTTCTAAAAGTGAGGCACATATGCTTGGTGATCACAAAATAAACCAATAACAGTTTCTTGCATACATCTTAACATAGACATTTTGCCATGTGGGCGCTCTTTAGCATCACGGCTTATGCTGTCTGCCACAGGCCTTCAAGGAGTTTTATCGTTTGAACTGTTCATGCTCTTGAGCTGATTCGATGAGATTGAATTTGAAATCCAGGAGGCGTGTCTCTCCTGCCAGGAGGCGTGTCTCTCCTGCCAGGAGGCGTGTCTCTCCTGCCAGGAGGCGTGTCTCTCCTGCCAGGAGGCGTGTCTCTCCTGCCAGGAGGCGTGTCTCTCCTCACTGAATCTGTGACATCATTCTGTGTGAGGCAGCCAAAGCAGAAGGATGTCTGGAGAGAAGAGATCTGCAGCCTCCTGCATGCTTCTCATGTGTCTACAGAGCCTTCAGGCTCCACAAGCTCCTTGCTGTACTGTCACCAGTTATACACACAGCCTGAACTGATGAAACACATGTGAGGAAGCACACTGCCCTCCCTTCTCCCCCTGTTCCCAGAAAGGAGACTATGACTGTGGTATATGGAGGAATACACACTGCCCTCCCCTCTCCCTCTGTTATCAGGCAGAAGACTGTGGCATAAGGAGGGAACAGAGGATGTAACACTGTATGATGGGATCTATGAGTCAAACAGTCAGTATTTAGCCAGATCATTCACCCTAGAGCTGGGAGATATGTATAGAGCCGGCAGCACTTGGTTTTACTTTCAGTTTCAACAGCTCAGAGGGGAGTAAGCACAGTGTGTGCAGGCAGCCAATCATATTGCAGGGGGCGTGTCCGGGGTGTTTCCTGGCTGGTGGCGTATCCCAACAGGCTGAATGAAATGTCACCCAGCCAATCACCGTACAGGGGGCGTGGCTAGGGGCGGGATCCGACGGGGTGTGTCCCGACTAGCCATTCACAGAAAAGGGGGCGTGTCCCTCCTAGCAGCAGCAGAAATAGAATAAAGATTTACAGAGAAGCTCATATCTGCTAAACCAAGTGACTAAGGTAATGCAAACCAATTACAAAAGTTCTTATTTTTACTGTTCCCATAATCTGAGACATGATCTTTGTAGCAATACAGCTGTCTCCAGGCAAATCCTAGACCAGCTTTCTTTCTACTGTCTCCCTCTTGTCCCTTTAGTAGTTTGAGGTTGGCCTTCTCACAGGGTTCTACTGTCGGCAATTTGGCTTCTGGATCCTAATCCCTTTTAGCATCTGTTGAGAGGGCACAGAGCTATTTTGACAAGCACTTCTCCTTGGGATCACATACCAGAAGAACATGTGGCTGCACTATCAGGACTGATCAGTTGACATATCTTTGCAAGAAATTAGCATGGGTGTATAAACTAATCAGGCCTGAAGTACTGTCTTATCGTTTTCTTGCTACTAACTTTAAAAACTTTAGGTGTCTAGCCTGTTGAGCAGTACAACAAAAGTTTTGCATGTTAGTGTTGTTGATTTTTGATATTTGGCTCCCATGAGGTTACTCACCTCAAGCCTCTCCACAGCCAGTGACTGTTTAGATCCGCTTTGTATAAGCCGAGTTCCTCTGTGTTTTTTAATATACTCATCCCTGTGGTTTCAAAAGCACACTACTCACTTGTATGTATACTACTGTTACTGCTAAAAAGGCACCAAAGTGAGGCATAAATGACTAGTTCCAACCCAATGGACACAGTGGTGTAATGCTAAATAGCTGAGATGTCCCCTCTGGTGTAGACAGGGTTTGGAGTGAAAAAAGCTCCCACCCCAAGTAAGGAACATTAAGTAAAAATAGCCACCAGTTACAGCACTCCCATCCTAGAGCCGTGTTATTTTAGAAATACAGAAATGTGTTCAATTATTCACCTAAAAAGGCTCCTGCTGTATAGTAATTGAAGAGTTTGCTGTCATTTCATGACTTGCTCCATGATAAACTTAGTGGCTCCTGTTGCTTCTACCAAGCTGACAAGCAGTCTCGAAGGACAAGTAGTATTTCCAAGGCACTCTGCTCCCTATTGATTTCATGGTTGCCTTGTTAGTCAAATGAAATGTCTCTAGAGTGCAAGTGCAAACATGAGCTACAGAATGTAACCATTGGTACCGCTTTCCTTCTAGCGTGGCACATGCAGGGTACTGTGGTGTATGCGAAGGCAAAGTATGTTTTCCGAAAAACCACTTCAGTTCATAATAAGTAATAAAGGTGCTTTGCATAAATAAGTTATATAAGTAACAAAATATCTTTCTACTGTAATCACATTGTACTCTAAAGGTATGTTCAAACGGCTTATTTTGGGGTGCATTTCGCCACATGTTGCGAGCGTACTGCGCTCTAATACAAGCGAAATGCGCCCCAGTCAATACGGTAATCCACAGTTCCCATAGAGAACTATGGATTACGCCTCCTCTCCCCGGGCGTACAATACGACGCGCGGGGAGATAATTGACATGTCATTTATTCACGACGCTTTTGCGCATCGAGTAATGCTTGTCTAAGGGGCCGGCGGGCTGCCGGCCCCCCCGCGTCTCGGGAGTGTGTGCCAAACAGCGTGACTCCAGAAGACCCGGCATAATTGCGGGGCGTACTGTACGCCCCGCAATTAAGCCGTGTAAACATACCCTTAGGGTGTTGTGAATGGCAGGAACTCTCCTGCCATTTTGTTCTCTGCTGCTTAGGTCACCAGGAGTTTCTGTGTTACTTTTGTGTTACATGGCAACTGCTCAGGATCCTTACTTGTCATCTGACCTGGCCATACACCTCAGCTTATTAGCTGAAAATGGCATTCTGATTGTAGAGTATAGAAGTATAGATCATGTCGAGTTCTTTTGTGTGAGATTGCTCTGTCCTATCTATTGTTAGTTCAGTATTGTCGGGCTGAGGTATCTTGTTTCTTGCATCATTCTCGTTTGGTCTAGTTTTGGACTTTGCAGTTTTTTAGTAAAATAAATTTGGTGTTTGTCAGGTTTCTGTTAGACCCTGCCCATGTCTCACTGGGTCCTTTATAGCCTCTTGCTGTGTTAGGTTCAATCGTTGCTTAGGGATATTACGAATGACATTTCATCTCCAGCTTTTTAGATCAGATGACTTGAACCCATAAGCAAGACCCCAAAAAACACCTGGTCCTAACAACTAACTTTCCCTAACTCTGTCCCTAAATCTAACCCTAACACCAGACCCTTGCCTTATACTACCTGATAATATCCCTACCAACGTCCCTCACTATGCTCGTTGTACCCAAACGGCTCATAACTACCAACGAAATAGAACACACTGCACGACTGATGCAGGACAAAACAGAAGCAACAGGAGGACTAAGACAAACACAGCTCTCATAACGGGGAACAGTTAACTTAACCAGACCAGGACTGAATGCAACAAATTCACAAGACGCAATCTCTCAGCTACAAGTATAGATAGCATCCAGCTACACAGTAAAAATCTGCTTTATAGAGGCCAGCAATCAACCACTACCACATAATCAAGCTCACATATTTGCATGGTCAGCTGATAGTCCAGAGATCTGTTTGAGGCAGTTGCATAGCAATCATAGCCTCAACTGATCTAGTAAGCTGGAGAAGGTGAAAGGGCAGGGGAATTCCTACCATTTGCAACAAGACCTAGCTAAAGTTCCCCAAAAAGAGAGAAAAATGCCTGACCCACCTCCCCCCATGCTTTGGAATTATGCGCGGATCAGCGTGTGGTTCCAAAACACCAGGCGTATTGCGGTGCGTACTATACGCGCCGCAATAAGCCGTGTGAACATACCCTTAGAATTACACGCAGTCATCTATCTGAGTCTTTTTATTGGTACTCTTTATATTGCCTTTTTATGTGACTGCTGGTGTATTTCTCATGTTGCTTGTTGTTGGTTGCAGTCCACCAGCGTCATCACATAGGGCACATTCACTAATAGCATGAAATATCTTCAACCTAAATATGAATGTTTCGCTGGTATTATTTTTTATGATTCAGCCGTGTTGACACCAATTGGATTGGCCCTTGATAAGAACATGAAGTGGTTATCAGACTTTTTCCAGAAACTTCCACCTGTGGTTTCTTTATATCACTACCAAATAAGAAAGCTGCAACTCCTTTTTATTTAGCATGTTGCTTCACATAAAAAAAAAAATGAAAATGATTTGCTCTAAAGGTGGACAATATGTATATGCTGTCATGGTGGATTCATTACTGCTCATTTTTATCACCTCCCCACTGAGGGACATAACCCTGAAGGCGTTTTTGTCCAAAGGCCACATTTTTTAAGATTGCAAATTTAAATAGTGCTTCACAACTGAGTGAGATTTTATCTACAGGTGCCACTTCTTTCTCTGCCCAGAATGAGGCTTTACGCAGGGTAGGATAGGCTTTCATGTTTAAAGCTCCAGTCGCTTAACACTATGGATGGAACAGTGCCAAGATTTTGCAAAAAATCTGTGAGGAATGAGATTCTGGTTCGTAACAGTGTTACACTGTGGATCAGAATATGGGTACTGGTAAGGAATCAAACATAAACTGCATTTCTATTGATCTTCATGTGTTTTGTTTGGGAGCCTGCTGAAACTAGACTACTAAAGTTGAGACTTTGATATTTTGTCCTGTAAAGCAAATATTTGGTGTTCAGCAATTCTGCTACTAATGGACCTTCTTGTTTTTTGAAGCATCAGGCAGCATAGCAGGATTTCTTTTTTGACCTAATGAGGGCAGTTTTTATGCTATCCACAAGAAACAGCAACTTTATGGAACAAAATAGTTATTTTAATGTGAGCAATAACTGGATGTTTGTCTTTTTTAACTTGTTTAATTGATCATGCATAACTGACAATGCAATAAACATTCAGTTCTACATATAGGATTTATTACATATTCTATGGCTGATTGACAGTTACTAAAAATCATAAAGGTAATTGAAAATAAACACTGAATTGACAATATTTCCCTAACCATAAGGGTATGCTGAACAAAGCTATTATATTAGAATGCATAGTATAATTTAGCTTGCTTATTCCAGAATAGTAGTGTCTATCAATTAATAAGTTATGAACAGAGTTGTCTAAGAGAAGATATGACCTGTCTAGAGTACACCTTCAGTCCGTGTCGGACTGGGCTGCCTAGGGCCCACAGGTGGAGTTGATTCTAGGGGTCCACTAGTTGAGTTTTTATGGGCCCACCGGTGAAGTTTATTTTAGGGGCCCACCCTACAGCTACTGTAAATGTCTGTACATGCCTTCTATACTCTTCCTCTTGCCTTATACTTCACTTTCTATGCTTTTTTGCATTTTCTGAGACTGTATATGGAGTTAAAAAAACAACTTTAGGTATACCAGTCTCAGGGGCCCACCGAGGGTTTCTCCTATTCCCCTGTGGGCCAGTCTGAGCCTGCCTTCAGTGGTTATTGGCATCAACTGCCCCAAAGCTTTTTGACATTAGTGAAGGCATTTCATTATAGATGAAACATACTTGCTTAGAGATTACCAAGTTTTTTCGCATGGTGGTGTTTTGGGGGTTTCCTGTTTACCCAGTGCAGCCTGATGGGTTTCCTTTCCATGAAGTATTTCTCTTCATAAAACCTTGATATATTGCATCCAGTGCTCTTCATTTTAGATTCAAAATTGATATGGTTGTAGTTCAGCTACCTTAATCCACAGATTATGTAATGGGGCAGTCCCAAGACATATGACCAAATCTACCACAACGGAAGAACAGCAAGGACATTTTACAAGTCAGGGCAAGTAGGGTTATCGTCCTATTGAAGGATGATGGAAAGCTGTATCTCTCACAGATGGTGAGAAATGTAAATGTGATCTCAGGAGGTCACATTAAAGGTGTCAGCAGTTAGGAAGGCTGTTAGTACTTTCTATTTTCCAAAGCAGGGATAGACTAGGACACTAGGATCTCCTGGTGTGCATAGTGAATCGTCTTTTATCTACACATTGGTGTCACCTTTCAGTGTAATCCTGCCTGTGCTGATAATGAGGAGACTGCTGAAAAGTTTTCTCTACAGAACAGGAAGTGTCAGATTATTATTAGGACTAGTGTCCAAAATGAAAACTGAAGGGTTTCAGAAATTTTTGAAGATATTAATATGGATATGAAAAATTAAAAGAAAATAACCCCAAAAAATTCTTAAATGTAGTTAACATAAAAACATGAGTTAAACGATAGATCATTTTCTGATCACACATTCATTTTAGGCAGAAAAGTATAGAAAACGGACCAAAGCCACCAATACTATGCAGGAGATGCACAGACCTCGGGCTAGGATTTGTCATGAAACATCAGTGAAGAAAAAAGCGATTTTGTCCAGCTTCCCTTTAGAAAATTCAGCTTTAATATAAATATTAAAGTCACAACAATGACAGGACATACAAAAGCAAAGCTTATTCGTCATCGTTGCTTTCGGTGTCTCCTGTCATCAATGCGGTTAAAAAAAAATATAATAAAGATGGACTTTTTTTATGAGATGCTGGACAAATCAGTTTTTCTCTTCTTTAACCCTTTACTGATAGTTGACTTAAAGGTATGTCATAATGCCAGTAAGGTTGTATGTAGCGGGCTTACTCTGTAAATCTGCTACATAGGCAGCAGGTGCTAGCTGCTAATTGCAGCTGACATCTGCTGCCAACAGCAGGGAATGGAGCCAGCTCTTATCCCTGCTGTCTAACCCTTGAGACACTGCTGCGGCATCTAAGTGAATGAGGAATGGTGCTGCACACCCTCCTCACTTAGTACACACCACCTGCGATGAGATCACGGGTTCTGGTCATTTGCCATTTTAAAAATAAAAAACTTATTCATAATTGGTATCGCCACATCCGTAAAAGTCTGGTCTATTAAAATGTTACATAATTTAGCCCATACACTGAACACTGCAGAAGAAATAAACATTCCAAACGCAAAAATTAAGTTGTGTTTTTTTTTGTTTTGTTTTTTATGTACGCTAAGAGTTGAAATAGTGATTAAAAAGTTTCATGGATCCCAAAATGGTACCCATAAAAACGAAACTTCAGCTTGCAAAAAAATACGCCCTCACTCATATATGGTATGATCAGTGGCACCGTTAAAAAGTACATCTTGTCCCACAAAAAAAAAAGCCCTTCATAGTTACATAGTACGGTTGGAAAAAGACATGTGTCCATCAAGTTCAACCCAGGGTGGGTAAAATGTGGGTGAAGGGAGGGAGACAAGGATTTTCAAGCCGAGCTTCCCCACTGGTTAATGCCCTGAAGCCCACAAGCAGGAACCAATCTACTCCAGGGGAGACCACATCTCTGACCCAAGTTATGGCTTTTGGAAGGTGAGAAGGAAAAAAAAAAGAGATTTTATTATGAGCGTACAGCGGAAAGGGGTTTAGGCAGAGATAAGAGGGGACAGGTTATTGTTAATGGTTTGAGCTGAATTCACTGGGCAATGGGTAGCCAGGGAGGGGATTGGCAGAGGGTAGAGGCACAGAAGTAACAAGGCCATGGATTAACTGGGCAGCAGATTGGAGCATGAATTGAATGGGAGCAAAAGTGTTAGATGGGAGGCCACTGAGAAGGAAGTTGCAGTAATCTAGGAGGGAGATGACAAGATAATGAACTTTTTTGTAGAGTCAGTTTTGTAAAGCCAGATTAAGAAAAGAACAAATTTGAGAAATACTTCTAAGGTGGAGGTGGCATTCGGTGGTAAGGGCTTGGAGGTGTGGTTTTGTGGACAGTGGACTTGGTAGAGTGGAAAAAATGTGGAGCCATTGACCATGATAGAATAGTTAAGGTAAAGGAGTTGAATAGGATTGAAAAAGATGATTTCTGTTTTCCCATTGTTGAGTTTTGGAAAGTGGTAGAAGAAGGAGGAGGATATGGCCGATAAACATTCTGGTAGAGAGTGGTAGAAGAGTCAGTGTGTGACTATCAAGATGTCAATGGTCCTTTTAAGGAGGGGGTCTAGTTTCTGGACTAGAGCGATGGTTGACGAGAAAGTGGAGGATAACATATGTAAATTGTGGTCAGATGTGTGAAGAGAAGAGTTTAAGAAATTAGATCGAGAGCACAGGCTGGTAAATACAAGGTCCAATGTGTGGCTGCGGAGGACCACTGCTGAAGGAAGAAGAAAGTTGCTGAATGTCTTATGTCAATGGGGATATTAAAGTCGCCCATGATGATAGTTAGAATGTCAATTGACAAGGTCAATAGGCAGGTGGTGAAGTGATCGAAAAAGGGGTTGGCTGGACCCGGCAGTTGGTAGATGATGGCCACTAGGAGACTGAAAGGAGAGTAGATGTGGATAGTGTACACTTCCAAAGATGGTAGGCTGAGAAGATAGAATTGGAACAAAGGAACATATATCTAAAGCAGACAACTTGTTGCTGGGGTAGGGAGTGTAAGTAATTTGAAGGCTGCTATAACGATGTAGCAGGGGGAGGCTGTATCAGAGGGTGTTAGCTAAGTTTCCATCAGACCCAGGAAGAATTGGTTATGGAAAGTTAAGAGTTTATGAACAAAGGGAGGCATGGACCACATGGCATATACTACAACTTGATCTTCATCTGACCTATGGTCAATTCCAGTGTATTCATAATGTCATCACTAATGCCTAGTGGATTCATAGCCAGGGCAAATAAGTGATCAGAAAGGACATCTTAGCAGGTTTTTTCAGGCAAGATTAATAATGTTTTGTTCAGGAGAAGCAACTTATAGCGGTCTAGTTTTGAGACACTGCAATTGGAACTTTGTTTTAAAACACAAAACAAAAAAGTTTCCGAATTCTGGATATTTAATGTTTCAGTGCAAGAAATGTGGGATGTCTAACTTAATTCATGTAGGATTTGACTGATGGAATTTTATTACGTTTGCTTTGATGCTTCCACTTTGTTGCAGTTGAAGGCCGGCGGAGCATAAAATGAAGCTTAATAAGACATTCCAGGTACTGTGTGATCCATCTTAAAAGCAAATCTTATCGAAATGGCAGTTTAAGAACTGTATTAACTGTTTTGATTGCTTGCCCTTTTGTCATTTGGTTTAGCCGAAATATCACATCTTAATCTATTAGAAGTAGTTGAAACAAATGTAAATGTTAAAGATAAATTATTAAATTGTTTATAAATGTGATCAAGATAGCAGGTATCATTTATTGAAGTTGTCAGATTAATTATTGTGTAATGAAAAGTTAAGGCAACTTATGTGCTTTGCACTTCCAATTAATGCCAGTTTCAAATTCTTTCTGTCAATAAATCAATACATTCCTACTAAAATACAGAGGCTGAAAGCTGGCAAAGATATTACTAACTTCGTTAAACTTCTTAAAGCCACATTTGCACATTGGGACAGATTTATTTATACTGTCTAATTCTTAGACAATGAAGACTTAGACTAGACAATCTTAAAATGCTCTTGATTTATCAAGTATGTGATAATAGTGCATGTTCACTACCTAGTCTTAAGATTGCACCATTAAATAGTTGCCATCAATTGCAGCATTTTTTTGGCACAAGGTCTCTAACGCTAAGGCACGTTCCTTTCCCATGAAGTCTCGCTCCTTTAAGTGAAGCCAGGCCGTTTGTGTCGGAAGAGATGTAGAAGTGTCCAAAAGCTATCTAAAACAGGTAATGAATGTGTTCTAAAGCGTGTACATCAGTATTTTGGTCCATATTGTGCCAGAACTCTGGAGCAATAAATGTCCACCAATGTATATTTAAATATGGATTCTGAGCAAAATACATGTAATACTTGTCCTATATGCCACAGTACACTGTGGCACTGCATTTAAAATTCACGTCACAAAAGAAAGTGAAATGCCTTGTGCTAGACATGCTGGGTCAAAGGCTGTCTATCATTACCACTTCCAAAATTAACCCAATAATCACAGTTGTATTGCTTGCATGTAGTTAAAATATGACTTTTAATTCATTTTAATCTAAAAAAAAGGGTATATTACCAATTACTACTTAATAGCAAATTAGACAACAAGAATAATAATCACAAATACCATAAGCATTTGGGAACTCACGGTTGTGAAGATACGTCATTGGGTTTTTTTCTGGGGTCACATGTTGGCTTCTCCAGATGATATTTCGGGTATAACCAGGTTGCGAAAAGTAGGGGATCACAAAAATGAAACAGGCAGTCCTTACAACCACATGTAAAGATTCTTAACGAGTCATCGCCCCGAAAAGGGCGGTCCCATTCAGAATATGCTCACCCTGTAGTACCAGTCCGGACCAAACGCCACAATGGGTTAACATGGATGATAGGACAACAATGTAAATCCCTGGATCAACCTTCCGCCTCTTGAGTCTAGAACCCATAACCTGTAATATTATAGAACAGGCCCAAGTTTCTTATATTCATTGGTTTTTATCAACTATTGATTTATGTAAAGATTTTTAAAAGGACAGTGTCCATATAATTTCACTTATTGTTGACTTTCCCACCACATCAACTGAAAGTTTTTCCCAAGCATCTACAGCGCTACTTTCAATTTGCTTACATTACTTTGAGTTTTATAGAAAAGCTAAAGACAACTTTGACCTTAAGATAATGATTTTTTACCTGCAGGAGTAGTGTCCTTGAATAAAAGGAAAACAGAGAAGGTGCATCATGTTTTAGAATCAATAACCCAGAGGTCCAGAAGTCAAGTAAAGACTAGTTAACATCTTTGTTAAGGTATGGAGCAACCGGCGTCCGCCTTATAGGAATTCTGGCCATACTGGAGATCTAAGTGGCAGAGTTATAGGCTACACCTAATAGACTTTTCTAGTTTCTTTTTCACATTGTAATAGCTATGTAACTGTTTAACTCCCTACAAAAATCAAAACCATTATCGTCCTCCTAAGGAATGGGGTTATATTGTACCTATAGAAGAGGATAATGAAGGGAGGAGGAGGAAAGAGAAGGTACAGAGAGAGAGACACTAGGAGAGGCTGCAGGCTAAAGACTATTTAAGTCTCTTCCCACTGTTGGATTTGCAGCTAACTGTTTATAATCCAAAAGGAAACAAGTTAATCCTGCTCACCTGGATTGTGCATGTCCCAATAGCGCCTCTGGAGCAGTTTTCAAAGGAGATCAGAAACCATGTGGATAACTTGATCAGCACATCTGTTAAAATTTTCACTTTGATAAATCCATAGATAAAAGGATATCCAAGAACAGTGTTCACATGATCCCATAGGAAAAAGACACAACGGAGAACATGCTGTGACTAAAGACCTAGGGCCACATGTATGAACCTGTTTAGGTCTAAAACTCATTCTTTTGCCCCTAGTAACCTATGGGCAAAAGAGTGAGTTTTAGACCTAAGCAGGTTCATACATGTGGCCCTTAGAGTCTGAAACGTGTAAGCTGGTAATATGTTCTCTGGTGTCTCTCTTTCTTATGGGATCATTTGAACACTTTGCTTGGGTATTCTTTTATCTATGGATTTATCAATGAAGTAAAAATTTGAACTGATGTGCTGGTCATGTCGTCCAACTGGTTTCTGACTCAAGCCTCTTATTCGTTCTGTATAACGTCCACTCGACTTCTGTGGATACATCCTGCATATTTTACTCAAGTCTCCTCTTCCTTTTCCCACTCCCTTCTCCATAGACTTTAATAGGCATCATGTAATCTGACCCCTCAGTGATATGTTAATCTGCTTTTTCTCTCAGTACAGATATAAGCATTGAATTGAGAGTGAATAATTAGTGCACTTTTCCAGGGATGAGAAAAAAAGAGGTAATTTACAAGTGAAGAAATCTGTCCCTTTGGAGTCTTATCCTTGTTTATGCAGACAATCAATTGATTTCTGTGGGAACTGGGTGATGTTTAATTTTCCCTGAGGTTATGTTGGCAGGTCATAAAACACTTACTGACAGGTATTTCCACAGATTAGTGGATTAATGCTATGATCAGATTATTATTATGAGACACTTCTATAAACTTAATGCCCTATTCATACTAGCATTGTATTTTAGGATACTCTAGTAGACAATTGAAATAGACTGGCCTCTGAAATTCCACATATGAGTCAAAATTATATTATTTGTATTTATTTTGATCGCTTTCACTTTACCCATTAGAATTAAGACAAAACACGTTCTGAATTTCTTTTTTTCACACATTTCCGGTCAGGTTCTTGCAGCTTGATAAGTGATATGGAATCCTTTGGTTTTTAAATGGGATTTTCCTCCTACTGACCCCAGGACTTCCTCTTGGCAAAAATATGAATGGAAACAGCTTAGTATTATTCAGATACTGTGATGTGGGGGATGTCAGCAGATATTTTGTAAAAAGCAGAAATATTAAACTCTCCCCCTCTACACACATGAGATTGGTCTTCCATAGAAGAAATAATAATGAAAGGGAAAATTGTGCATTGTAAAGCATATTTCCATGAGCAGTAAGAATCCTGTAACAACATCAGCTGAAGTGACCATAGGTAAGCATTGATGTCTACATCTAGGTGAGAAGATAAGTGTTACATGAACTATATTTGCTTATGAAGCTGCACTATTTTTACTTTGAGAGCCCAGTGTTTTTAAAAATGTACAGAACATTGATTCTGACAATTATCCTACAGTTCTTTTTCTCTTTTATAGACTTCACTGACAGGCAAATGAAATTGGTGAGATATTGATATGAGCAATTGTACAGCAGCTACCTTTTGGGCAGTAAGAATACAAGCCTTAAACCAACAGTCAGGTTTGTTGTAGGCCAAGTCCAGGGGTGTGTGATGACTGTCATGGTTTGTTGATGTGCATGCGGATCTTGTCCATCAGGTTGGTATGGAGGGAAAACGAAGGGGAGGGGAAAGCATCAAGCCAGGAAAGAAATCTTAACAGCTCTTAGGACAGGTGCCTCAATATTTTATTAATGCAGGCACATGGGGCTAGTTTACCTGGTACTGTAAATCAGCCCCATTCACTTTAAAGCATGGTCTTCAATGTTTAATTCCTGGAGAAACTTTAATTTTGAATAAAAAAAAAGTATCAATTAAGTTATATCGGTTTATCTTCAGCCGATTCAAGAGATGTTGCCAAAAATTGGATTTAAAGTGAACCTGTTAGGTGGTTCATGCTGCCTTATCTGACAGCAGGATGCGATGGGGGAGGGAAGCTAAGCTCTGCTGTGTGTATGTGTGTATATATATTTTATATAATAATATATATATATATTAATACTTATATTATACATACATACAGTGACAGTGACTTTTCAAACTTTTGCCAATTTTGGCTTCAAACATAAGGATATAAGATCTAAATTTTTTTTGTGAAAGAACCAACAATCAAGTGGGACATAATTGTGAAGTGACGAAATTTTTGGATTTTTTATAAATTTTGTAAAAACTGAGACAGTGGGGCGTGCAAATTATTCGTCTCCTTAAGGTTAATACTTGTAGCGCCACCTTTTGCTGCGATTACGCTGTCAAGTCGCTTGGGGTAATGTCTCTATTCAGGTTTTGCACCATCGAGAGACTGAAATTCTTGCCCATTTCTTCCTTTGGGGCACAGCTGGAGCTCAGTGAGGTTGGATGGAGAGCGTTTGTGAACAGCTGGAGCTCAGTGAGGTTGGATGGAGAGCGTTTGTGAACAGCAGTTTTCAGCTCTTTCCACAGATTCTCGATTAGATTCAGGTCTGGACTGTGACTCGGCCATTCTAACACCTGGATATGTTTATTTATGAATCATTCCATTGTAGATTTTGCTTTATGTTTGGGATCATTGTCTTGTTGGAAGATAAATCTCCGTCCCAGTCTCAGGTCTTTTGCAGACTCCAACAGGTTTTCTTCCAGAATGGTCCTGTATTTGGCTCCATCAATCTTCCCATCAATTTTAACAGTCTTCCCTGTCCCTGCTGAAGAAAAGCAGGCCCAAACCATGATGTTGTATATATGGTTTGGAGCAGGATTTCCACGTAAAAGCCAGAGCAAATCCTGATAGGACTCCCTAAGGCATTGGAAGTCCTACTGACCCCGCCTACTTATAGTGATTGATAACTTTCCCAATATCAGTGTATGTACAGAGTAAATAATCACAATATGTGGGAGGAGTAAGCAGTACTTTCAGTTTCACTTTTGAGATGTTATCTGCTTTCTACTTAAGAATCCTGCTAAAAATCATGTAAACCTATATGTCACAGAACTCATTTTCTCTCCCTCCGATCATACCCTGGTCTCCGTTAGGCCATGTTCACACGGCTTAAAATGGGCCGTATTTCGGTCCGTAATTACGCGCCGAAGTGCGCCAATTATGGGCCGAAAACGGCCCATTCATTACGGTAATTCACAGTTCTCATAGAGAACTATGGATTACGTCTCCTCTCCCCGCCCGGCGGCTTCGGAGATAATTGACATGTGAATTACTAGCGGCGTATACGTGCCGCTAGCAGTGATTGTCTATGGGCCGGCGAAGTGCCGGCCCCCCGCTCCCGACCCGCCCCCGTCCACACGGCGTGATTGTGTGGCGAAATTACGCCCCGCAGTTAAGCCGTGTGAACCTAGCCTTAGGGCAGCAAAAATCACCTGGTGGGTTTCCTTTAAGTGCATGTTCACACAACTCATTCCAACACAACTCTGATTTCAATTCACATCACATTGTTTTCAAGGTCCCAGTGCAGACGATGCTGATTTTTCCAGATGTAGAAAAAAAGTCTGTGCCGCAGGAAAAAAAAAGTAGTTGCGTCAGTTCTTGAGGCAGATTCAACCCTGAATGTCAGAGTTGACTCTCATATAGTATTTAGATTCTGAAATCTGCCACTAAATCCAACATCAAATCTACGTCAACAATTGAAAATCTGTGTCCAAAATCCACGCTAAATGATTGTGGATTTTAATCTTGGACTCCACGCTGGTGTAGTGCTGAAGTGTTCAGGCTCTATAATCATTAACATACCATAAAGGTTGTAGAGAAGTGTTTAGCCAGGTTTGCCAGATGACCTTGACGACCAGCTGCAAAGTGGAAAACCTTTTTTAAACTTGGGGAAAGTGAAACTTGTCACATTCAATATAGCCACAGATGATCCCTGAAGACCTAAAGAGGAACAAAACGGAGGCCCGCGGCGCCCGGCGGACTCTATTAATTGCAATGGGTCCGTCAGGTGTCCACAGTTGAGACAGAAAATATCGCAGCAGCTATTTCTTCATCTACTATGGAATCCCGTTGGATCCATTGTAATTAAGAGGGTTCGTTGGGCACCGTGGGTCTCCGCTATGAACAGATCCGTGGCTTCAGTTTTTCACCTCTGTGATAGAGGTTCTGAATGAAACCTCTGGTGCAGATGTGAACCAAGCCTTATTTAGTTTTTGTGATATATTGGTTTTATCACATTTCAGTGTATGGACATTGAAACTGGCTTAGTTCTGTGAACTATGAGTGAAGCTGCAGCTAAAAATGTCAAATGTCTCGAAACAAGTACAACTTTCTAATCGGTATTCTTATTAAGTGCTCATTTAAAAGAAGACCACCAGATGGCAGCATTTATTTTGTTAAATTAAGCATAACCATCCATCATTATGGGCTGTGTTTTAAATTTCTTGACAAGCTGAGGTTCCGCTTACATCCGCGTTGGAGGTTCCGTTAGGAGTCTTTATCAGAGATTTTGTCAAACAGGACGGAAAAAATACTGCTGCATGATATGCTATTTTTATCATGAAATGACTGACACTGGGACGGAAACCCGACGAACCCATTATAGTCTGACAGAACAGAGAAACGGAAATAACAGCACGTGGGTGCATGCAGCCTTATTTTTTCAAGTTTAATTTATTTTTTGTAATTATTAACACCGGCATTGTTTCCACTAAATGTATGAAATTTATTAAATTTTGTAGTGTTCAGAGATCATTTAGACTCATGTTCATTGCTGTCGCCACTGGGGAGCACGGTCATATTTCTGTACTCCAAGTGCACTAGTTAGTGGTTAATGTTTTTATTAATTGGAAATATAGTATAGCAGATTGTCTTTTGGATAATCGCTGGTTGAGGAAACAGAGATGCAATATAATCCAGGACTTTACACGTAGAGATAATTAATTTGATGACACCCTGATGACCGCTTCATTATATACAATGCCCTGCAGAACCGGATGATGGAAGCTCCAGGTACGATTAAGGGAGGTGAGAGGCACCAAGTGTCACATCAGCCCATTTGTAACCACTTACATCAGCGTGGTTGTCGTCTAACACCCAGACCACGCTGATGTAAACAGTTATGAATGACGTGACACGTGGTTGCCTCTCACCTTTAAACGTGCCTGGAGTTGTGTGTCATTCATCATCCAGTTTTGCAGGGCATAGTTTACAATGAAGTGGTCATCAGTGTGTGATGGAGCCAAAGGACGTCCACTTCTTTGCCTTTCTGTGACTCTTCCAGTCTCTCTGTATCCCTGTTGCGACCTGTTGATGACACTCTGTAACTCTCTAAGCTCAGTGGACACTTCCATCTGAGAGCATCCTGCTTGAAGCAGCACAATAGCAAGGTACTATTGATCAATGGTAACGTGTTGTCTTGGTCTCATGATACAATATCTGAACTGCATGATGAGGAGGACTGTTTAAAATAAAATTCAAATTGATCCCCTAGATATATTAGGTGATTCAGGGCTCAAACACCTCTTGGGAATTTTACCATTAAGCTCCTTGTTAGAGATCAGCAAGTTGTGCAAAACGTACTGAAACGCTGAACAGTTGGACATGTGTATTCTAAAGTTAGAGATGGACTCATTTAGTTCATTTTAAAAAATGTCCAAGAAATTCTATGTTTATCCTGAAATTTCAACCATAAGCCAAATATCCCTAACTTTTTGTGAGATGTGTAGTTTGTCTCTACAATTTTTTATTATATTTTAGAGGTTTCTTTTAAACATTACATTGTCTTTTATCAAAATATGCCATCACCTATGGGAGATATTGATTCGTTTTTGCCTTTTATGAAGACTTTACAGGCACTGTATACATTAGTATCGTGAAGATTAAGTTTTTAATTATTAATAAAGTAAAGGTTAAGTTTTATATTTTCTGTGATAGCTTTATACATAAAGTTACCATACATACTTTTTTCAGTGAGATTAATGACGCTGCTATCCCGACCACTGCAGCAGCAGCATGCAAGTGCAGAGAGAGGTGGTCGGGAAGCCTGAGTACATACGCAGAAGATGAAAAATGCTCTAACCCTGAACAGAAACCTAATTTGAACAGCAATGGATTTGTTACTAGTCTTTACCTTTGTGTACATGTTTAAAGTGAATCAATGAAATGGGAATACCCATACTTTTAAGTAAAGCTTTCAGGCTGCTGTGAGGTGCTGCTGCCATACTGTGCTCTGGAGCCACATATTGAGAGGTGCTTCCGCCATACTCTGCCCTGGAGCCACATACTGAGAGGTGCTACCACCATAATGTGCCCTGGAACCACATACTGAGAGGTGCTGCCACAGACCACATACTGAGAGGTGATGCCTCCATAATGTGCCCTGGAGCCACATACTAAGAGATGCTGCCGCCATACTATGCTCTGGAGCCACATACTGAGAGGTGCTGCCATCATAATGTGCCCTGGAGCCACATACTGAGAGATGCTGCTGCCATACTGTGCTCTGGAGCCACATACTGAGAGATGCTGCTGCCATACTGTGCTCTGGAGACACTTACTGAGAGATGCTGCTGCCATACTGTGCTCTGGAGACACATACTGAGAGATGCTGCTGCCATACTGTGCTCTGGAGCCACATACTGAGAGATGCTGCTGCCATACTGTGCTCTGGAGCCACATACTGAGAGATGCTGCTGCCATACTGTGCTCTGGAGACACATACTGTGAGGTGCTGCTGCCATACTGTGCTCTGGAGCCACATACTGAGAGGTGCTGCTGCCATACTGTGCTCTGGAGCCACATACTGAGAGGTGCTGCTGCCATACTGTGCTCTGGAGACACATACTGAGAGATGCTGCTGCCATACTGTGCTCTGGAGACACATACTGTGAGGTGCTGCTGCCATACTGTGCTCTGGAGACACATACTGTGAGGTGCTGCTGCCATACTGTGCTCTGGAGACACATACTGAGAGGAGCTGCTGCCATACAGTGCTCTGGAGACACATACTGAGAGGTGCTGCCATCATAATGTGCCCTGGAGCCACATACTGAGAGGTGCTGCCACGGACCACATACTGAGAGGTGCTACCACCATAATGTGCCCTGGAGCCACATACTGAGAGGTGCTGCTGCCATACAGTGCTCTGGAGCCACATACTGAGAGATGCTGCTGCCATACAGTGCTCTGGAGCCACATACTGAGAGATGCTGCTGCCATACTTTGCTCTGGAGCCACATATTGAGAGGTGCTTCCGCCATACAGTGCTCTGGAGCCACATACTGAGAGATGCTGCTGCCATACTATGCTCTGGAGCCACATATTGAGAGGTGCTTCCGCCATACTCTGCCCTGGAGCCCCATACTGAGAGGTGCTGCCACGGACCACATACTGAGAGGTGCTGCTACCATAATTTGCCCTGGAGCCACATACTGAGAGGTGCTACCACCATAATGTGCCCTGGAGCCACATACTGAGAACCTGACACAATAATAATCAGCTTGTCTTAGTATTTTCCAGAGGAAAATCCCTACGGTATCCTGCAGCCATCACCCCAGCTGCCTGTCTTCACATAGGGTGGATGGTTTTATGGTCTTATTTCTTAGTACTCTCATTACTCAGTCATGTTTTCTTGTCTGTGAAATAATATCATGTCACTTCCTTTGCGGCTATCTGCTTCACTGTTGGGCAGGAGATGCCAGCATGCCGGAGCAGCGTGTGACAGGAAAGATATGAATTCAGGTGTAGGATTTCCCAACTGTTCCTCTCAGCTGCTGGCTTATTGTAGACATGGCCTTGACAATCTGTTGAACTTGTCTGCTTTTTCCATGACTGCTCGCTATAATGATTTGCTTTGCCGTAGTTTCATATCCTGAATACATCACACATAACCATGCTATGACAATACAGTAGTTCCTCAAGTTACAGTGGCCTCAGAGTACAACATTTTCAACATATAATGTCCCATGAAAGGCCATTGTATGTGAAATGTGGTTTTACAATGTCACAGACACTACTGATCTGCAACACTTGTGATTGATGGAAAATTCAAACAATTATCATGAATATTTTACTTGTAAAACCTTTGTATTAGTGAAGTGCATGCAGCGATTGGTGGTCTAGTAGCGCCTCTCTATAATACAGTGCGGTACTACATATCCTATATTGCTCGTTTGCAGGTGCCAGGATGAGCGGCTCCTTTGGGCACCAGCTGAGGGCCCCATTTTCTTTTTTCTGGTTCATTGTATATAAAGTACATGACCCAAAGAAGCTCCTACCCTCAATATAGAAAATGATTTCCAGCTTCCTGCAGCTCTTTCTGACGCTTAGGCTATGTTCACACGGCTTAAAATGGGACGTATTTCAGTCCGTAATTTTGCACCGTACTGCGCGAATTACAGCTGGAATACGTCCCAGTCATTGTGGTAATCCAAAGTTCTCATAGAGAACTATGGATTACGTATCCTCTCCCTGCTCGGTGAATCCGCCGCGGGGGAGATAATTGACGTGAATTACTAGCGGCGTATATGCGCCGCTGGTAATGAATGTCTATGGGCCGGCGAGGTGCCGCCCGCTCCCGCCCCCGTCCACACGGCGTAATTGCGGGGCGTAATTACGCCCCGCAAATAAGCCGTGTGAACATAGCCTTATATGTAAAGATTCACTTTATCTCTGCGTTATCTGCTTATTTTTCTTTCATCTTCACTTTATTATATTGGGTAATATTTTTCAGGCTTCAGAACCAATTACCAGTTTTCCATTGTTGTGGTCTCAACGTACAATGTTCATCCCAGAACCAATGAATTTTGTATGTTGTGGAACCACTGTAGACAAAATGATCATTATAGTGGAAGGAAAAAGGTCATCTGAATGCAGGAGATTTTTCTCTAACTTTTGTCCCATCATGTAAATTCCCTTTGACTGGGCGCTACTTTTCAGCGAGTGGTTTCCTTGGTGACGAAGGCATTGAAAGCTCCGAGCATTCGGCTGCTCCACAGCTTCTGAATAGGAGCAGACTTCAGATTTAGCAGAAGATCTCCCCTTCTTTGGATCCACTGAGGACAAGTGTTTTCCTGGATTCTCTTGTTATAGGAAGAAGGATTTAAAGCAACCCTATGATGAAGAAAATATCTGATGGACGACTGCAAATAACATCCTGGTAATATTCTTCACTTGCTAAGACGCCTGCTGTTTCTGGAGAGGGAGCGAGAGGCTTAGCGAGGTAAGTCTGCTGCCTTCGAGGAACACTGCATTCTTTAAGGCTAAAAGCAGCATTAGTGAGGGGCACTTCCTTGGGGCGGTCTCCACCTATGAGCTGATGCTGTATATGTAACCTGCTATCTTTTAATATTCATGCATTTATGTATACACTCATCTGATGGCTTTGTGTACTTACATAGAAGGCATCAAGCTGCACAGGCTAGAAAAGAACATTAGAAAGTGTGTAAAAGTCTCGTATTTGTAATAGATAAAGGATGTAAATCTGAAGTGTCGTGTGCAGTTATTATAGCAGGACATTTCTATCACAGAACAGTGGGACCCAATACAATGATTTCCCAGACTGGTACAAGCTGCAGACACAAACCTCAATTGTTCTCAGTTTAGACCTAAGCTGCATGGGGCACAACAAATGCTTAGGCAGAATTATGCTAACACTGCCGCTACTTTACAATATGACTGCTTCATATAAACAAGGAATACCATATTGTACAAATCTTCCCAGGCTTATAGGCTGCTCGCCCCAGAACAGTGGGGGAAAAGGGACGAGGTTAGGGAATTTTCACACGGCTTATTTTGGGGCGCATTTCTCCACGTATTGCGAGCATACTGCGGTCTAATACGAGCGAAATGCGTCCCAATAATTACGGTAATTCACAGTTCTCATAGAGAACTATGGATTACGCCTCCTCTCCCCAGGCATATAATACGATCGTATCGTACGTGCAGGGAGATAAGTGACAAGTCACTTATTTTGCGCCGCGAGTAATGCATGTCTATAGGGCCGCCACTCCCACTCCTCCCGAAGACCCGGCGTAATTGCGGGGCATACGGTACGCCCCGCCATTAAGCCGTGTGAACATACCCTTAGGGCACTAGGACGTATATCAGAATGGATACTGAGGTAGATTTATCGACAGTTTGTAAACTTAGACTAGACAGCGTTTCAATGCGCCACATTTCTCAGTGTTGATAAATCTGGCGCGTGTTAGAATGGTCGGTGTCTGTCTGTGCCCCTTTTATATTTTATGCATCTTTTATGCCACTAACTGCGCTAAACTACCACCCCTTTTTACAAAGCTACGCCCCTTTTACCAAGTCCAAGGAGGACATGTATGAAAACTGTCTTGGTCTAAGACTCTTTGTTGCCCATAGCAACCAATCAGAGCGCCCTTTTCATTCTTTCAGAGCACTATATGAAATGAAAGGGGCGCTCTGATTGGTTTATATGGGCAACAAAGAAAGTCTTAGACCAAGACAGTTTTCATACATGTGGCCCCAAATGTCTAGAAGCCTTCTAAACACATAGTAAATGTGGTGTAAAGCATGTATGGCATTGTTTTTGATGCAAATTGTGCTGGCGCAACTGTCTTGGTAAATGTGTGATGGTTTAAATGGGTTTTGCCACAAAGTAAAATTGATGTGGGATACTTGCAAATTAAATAATAAACATTTTCACCATTCATCATTATTCAAAATTTTGTAGCATTTTTGTTTTAGCTGCTACCTTAGTGATCCATAGCGTAGAGCTCCTCAGTCTTGGGTGCACATGCTCAGACATCACCTCTCCTTTCAAGCAGCTACTGTCAGTCTATTCCCTGCCTAGTGATCACACACATTTACTTCTGAGCGAGTGTTGAACCCCAGGTGCTGTCATTCTACTCTTGGTCTCTGTATTCCTTAGTAATTAGTCAAACGGTGCAAATAAGTAAAAAGAAAGAAGAAACCTCAATCAGGTATGTACATTGTGAAAAATAAATCCACGTCTGGTTCCGATAGGGATTTAAACCTAGGACCCCTATGCTGAAAGGCAGAAGTGCTAACCTCTCAGCTACATTGCAGCTACTACAATAGTCAGACCTTTGTGTGATTAGAGTGAGCACACTGTGGCGAAAGGCATGGTGATGTCAAGTCCGCTGGGTCAGATAAATCATACACACCCTATTTTGAGCACACTGAAGCTGAAGCAGGACAAACCAGTACTGAAATACTTTCGTGGCAAATGCCCTTTAAGTGCTTATTGGGATGTGACAACCAGTGTTGGTCTTGGGTGCCTGGGGCCCACCTTCCAAATTGATTCTTAGGGTCCACCAGTGGAGTTGGATTTTTGGGGCCCACCTTACAGCTACCATAAATGACTGCACATTCTTTACATGACTCTTGCACTCTGCCTCTTTCTTTGCCTTTCTCCCTGAAGAGCAACCTCAAGCCTGGCATATCCAGGGACTAAACCTTTTATGGGGCCCAATATGCCCAGGTGCACACTAGGGGTTTCCCCTGTACCCCTATGGGTCAGCCCAAGCATGGTAACAACTCTATAAGTTGGTATGTTTTTCCAATTAAATCTGATGTAGTTATAATGTTACTTTTGCAAGTCGTCTTTTTGGCTAGAATTGTGTTCCTTGTTATTACTCTGGTCTGCATTTGCCAGTATGATCATTACACCTGGACTATATTTTTTGGTGGTGCTGCTCAGGACATAGTGTGTAAGTTCTAAATTAGAAATTGTCCCTACTGCCGACATCCCTGACCCCCCAAAACAAGATTATTACTAATAGACTCAACCAAATCTCATGCACGACACATGGTGGATGGCACAGAAGTTGGGTCAGTGCTGAAATTGGTTTGGTTACTGCTATTAACTATAACCTGTTGTCCTCCAGTATGACCCTCTATATAGAGGACCTGTGACTTGACATGTCTGTTTACATAAATACTTGTGTTCCCTGTGAAATAACAATTTAGAGCATTTACACTTATAACTCGGTTTTTTGCACCCTAAATTGGTAACACCCAGCTGACCTATACAGTAATAAAAAAGAAATAACCGAGGAACAACACAGTACAGAGTTATAGGAGAAGATGTTCAGAATTGTTATTTTGCAGGGAAAACGGGTATTTACTAAAACAGATGTACCAGGAAGGCCACAGGTTTTCTTTAAAAAAACAAAACAAAAGTTATTCTAGCTGGTATTTCTTGAAACCATGGGCAACCACATTTAGATGAGATTCTCACACAACATTGTTACAGTGTTTTCATTCCAAGAGATTTTTGTGAAATTACACAGCAGCTAGATGTCTGAACAAGAACTAATATTCTCACCCTCATACATAGTGCACATCGAAGGAGGAAAAAATGGTGCAGTTGGGCCAGAATTCTAAAAATGTATTCATTTATTTTGAAAGCCCTACGAATGTGCTCTCCACCCAGATGCATTTTTCATCATTAGGCCCCACGGCACCGGATTGAGGCCAGTTTTTTTAGACTGTTTTTTCGGTTTTTCAAACCGCTGAAAAAAACCCGGCCCCAAAATTTCAACGGGGCCCCTATGGAAAACCCGTGTAGCTCCCCCCTGCACAGGGTTTTTTACCCGGCGTTTTTTTCAGACCGCCGGCCGCCCGAATAACATTGTGCATGTTCATTCTTTCGTCCGGTTTTCAGACGGAATCTGTGCATGTCAATGGAAGGGGGAGGGCTTTTCTCCGCTAATCGTGGAGAAAAGTGGTCCCCCCCCCCGCGGCCATGGGAACAGCACGAACACCGGACACAGGCCTAGCCCATAAACCGACCGTTAATTGTACTGTGCTGTGTAAATAGGCCCTTACTCTCCCTAATGACGGATTTACAGCTTAAACAATAACTTTGACCTGAAATGTAGCATATCTTTAATAAATTTGGCCCATGACCTCTCTTAGCCATGCCTTTACTTCTTTGCAGATTTGAAATGCGTTAAGGTAGGAAACAGAGTCCAAAAAAATTAATACAATTACTTGTGGTGTACTGCATTTTTTTACATTACAAATCCATTTGGAAGCGTGTTCTACATTACTCCTGCCATGATTTCTACTATTTTCCAGTTATTTAGGAGAATTATGGGGCAGTTTTGTGTTTTAAAGGGGTTTTGCCACGATGTAATGTTGAGGTGGGATCCTCTAAAAGGTATTTAATCATTTTCTAAATATATGTGATAACAAAAAGTGACCCTGAGATACACTTTTTCTAAAACCCCCCCTTAGTACCTGAAAGCTTGCATTAGAACGCCCAGAGGAGCGACCAGAGAAGCTGACGGGGCCGCCCTTCCCTGAAACACTTCTTATCTAATGCAGGGAAAATAAAATGAGCTTAAAGGGGCGGGGAAGAAAGTGCAGTGTTGTCCTGTGTCTTGTTATAAAAAATAAACTGTTGTAAAGTTATTTTTTGGTTAAGGGGTGTTACGTTTCTTAAATTGTCTTCGAAAAAAAAAGGGACAGTGAAAACAAGCAACTTTGCAATTGGATGTCATTGCCCCAAAACTCCTTGCTCCAAATTTTCCCCTTTTCTTTTTTTTTATTTACCTTTATATCCCGTTGGGTCTTTCCCCTTCTGATCCCTCCTCCCTTCATTTTACTTTCGAGAGCTCTTTACATTCTGTAAGCCCCTGGGTCGATTAAGGGCGACAGAATGACTCAGAGTTAGGGGCCACAGCATTTTTCTGTTCCCCACCTGCAGAAAAAAAGCTGAAGCAGTTGTACAATGAGAAAACATGACGTTTGACCCTGGCCTAACTTCCGATACAGCAGATCTTTTGCCTTTTTGAAAGCTGTAATACATCCCGCTTGAGAGGGATCAGTCTCAGATTGATTAATGCAGCCTGTGGTATGTATACAGCTCTTATAAAATAAGACTGATAGGGAGAGACACAGGATATGTGGACTCAGATAGGAGGGGGGGGGGGGGGGAGTCTCAGGCCCGCAGTGAAAGGGGGGGGGGTGATGCCCTCCATGGGGGGGGAAGAAACGCCCCCCGCTTCACAGAGTTGAGAAGCTCAGAGCAGTGTGAATGAGCCGAAGTAAGGAAGCGATACATCCCCTTTAAGTTTTGAGACCTCCCTTATTCCTGACTCTCTGCTCACCCCCTCCCTCTCAGCCCTGCGCTTTTCATGACTCGCTGTTTTATTTATATTCTATCCCGGCTGAAAGAGGAAAAGTAACTAGCCCCGGCAAAACCCCTTTAAGCATAGGTTAATAGTTTCACATCACAAACTTATCTTCTCTTGGCTATACAAATCTGAATACTTGGTAGCAAGGTATAGCCACAGATTAGCTTTGAACTATGCTTCCGCTGTTTTCAGCTGCACAAAATTGTCTAATACTGGGACCAAATTGTGCAATACTGGGCTAGCAGGTATTCAGGTGTATACAGCTGGCAGAGGGGTAAGTTCATAATGTGAACCTACCATTTCTAGGGGCTCTACCACAAATGAAAAAGGGGCCTCCATTCACAGCGGCTATGGAAAATGGCCGCCTTGCCAGTACTCCATTCTGTTCTATGGGAGTTCCAAGTACAGCCAAGCGGTGTGGTTCAGTTTATTTTGGAAACTCCCATGACAAAAAATAGAGAGTCGAGTGCAAGTGCGACCAACTCCAGTCTGTGATGTGTTTCGTAGGCCCATTCCTTAAATAGGTGTAGGAACAGCAGGTGGGACCTGCCTCATAAAAAATGATGGCTTTTCACTAGATCATAGGATGTGCCATCATTGCCTATCATTGTAGAACCCTTTCAAGTGCAAGATACCTGTTTGACTTTCCTGAGGGGTGTACAGAAAGTGTTTGAGATGACATAGCAACATTTATTCACTAGGTGTCACCAAAGCAGTTGTTATAGAACACATTCAACCAAGGCATAAGATTTCCAGTTCACTTTGTGATTCCGATAGTGTTCATGCAGAAATGTTAGATGCTGGAAAGCGTTCTTATGTGCGCCTTTTCTTTGTCCACTGCAAATTTTTGGCTACTGAACTTTGGTATTTTTTTGAAAAAATTTTGCTCAATTTTGTAAGCCAAAGCCCAATTGGGATCCAAAATGTGCAAAATGCTGACCAAATTACGCAAGGGTCCGTGCACACGACAAAGGACGAAATGCTGGTTGGATTCTGAGCCCTAAAACCGTGTCATCTGACAAGTATTTGAACAGTATGTTACACAAGAGGATTGTGTGAAAAATACCTGAGGATTTTTTTTGTTTTTTTTGTTTTGCCCTTATTTTGTGGTTTACAGAGTTTTTGGATTTGGGTTTTCAATCGTTTTTGTACATCATAGAGCACTTTTGAGTTTTTTACACGGATCCCGTTAATTTTTCCACGCCAAATCATGGCAAAGGATCTGTTGTTTTTTTATGCCAACCTATTAACTTCAATAGTAAATTTTCTGCAGTTTTCTGAGTGAAGTATGGAAGAAGATTGAGCATATTCTAAGAAAACTGTGGTTTGACGACGGCAATCAGGACGGAAAAACAATGTGCGTCAATTATTCCCGGGGTTTTCCACCTACAATGAAGGGGTGGTGAATCCGCGGGAAACAGTTACAAATACGTGCCACATTGGGGCCGTATTTGCAACTGATTTTAAACTGTTTCAAAAACGTATTTACATCGGCAATCCGATAAAAATTTCGTTCTGAAATAAGCCGTGTGAATGAGGCCTTATAGTCTAAAACCCACTAATTTTAATTAGTAAAGGTTTAGGGTTTTAAAACCCTGTTTCGGCCCATCTGTCTGCACTTTAAATTAAGAAAAATTTCCGTTGTGGTGCTTTATCTTTATTGCTATAGGAACAGTGGCTAATGCCTGCCAATGATTCGGAAAACCCCTTAAAATACAGCATGTCATTTATTGTCTGCCCCAACAGGATTTCGGGGAGCCATCAGGCTGCTTAAAAAATTAGATGTAATATCTTGAATACATCTGTAATTCACAAAAGTGAGAACCCCCCTCATATTTTTGTAAATATTGTATTTTCTTTTCTGGGAACACTGAAGATGGACATTTGATACACTGAAAAGTAGAGGCGCTTGCAATTCTTTTCAAGACGGAGCCGAGCTGCGCTTTTGAAACACCAGCGGCGTTCCCTCATGTGAAGCCGCTCCGTTTTTTGGCATAGACACCCGGGAATCTAAAGCAATTTTTTGATCCTTTGGGGACCCCAAGAGGATCCAAAAAGCCTTGTAACAGGGGTAAACGGGTTGTGAACAAGTCCTACAGTGAAAATTTGGTGTGTCCTTAAAAATAACTCAAAACAAAAACCTCAATGTCTAAACGCGGGCAACAAAAGTGAGTACAACCCAAAATGAAAATGGACAAATTGTGCCCCAAGGTTCAGGTGTGAAGGGGGAGCGGGGTGTTTTAAAATTTGGGTTATCGTCTCATACGGTCCTGAAATTCACATGACACTAATGGAAAATACTTTGAGGACGGGAAAAAAAAAAAAATGTTCTCTACATAAAGATGGCCTGGGCTATAAGAAGATTGTCAACACCCTGAAGCTTAGCTGCAGCACGGTGGCCATAACCATACAGCGATTTAACAAGACACTCCGTACAGGCCTCGCCATGGTCAGCCAAAGAGGTTGATTTTTTCCGTGTAAATTCTTTTTGGAGTTGTCTTTTCAAACTAGATGCATGAGTTAGCATTGCTGCAAAGGTTAAAGGGTTAGAGGATCAGCTTGTCAGTGCTCAGACCATACGCTGCACACTGCATCAAATTTTGTCTGCAACGCTGTCGTCCTAGAAGGAAGCCTCTTCTAAATATGATGTTCAAGAAAGTCTACAGTTTGCTAAAGACAAGCAGACTAAGGACATAGATTACTGAAACCATATCCCGCAGTCTGATGGCAAGTGTGTCTTAACTACAATCAAGCATGGTGGTGTGAGTGTCATAGTGCGGGGCTGCATAAATGCTGCTGACTGTGGGGAGCTACAGTTCATTTAGGGAGCCATGAATGCCAACATGTGCTATGACATACTGAAGCAGAGCATGATCCCCTCCCTTTGGAAACTGGGCCGCAGGGAAAGTATTCCAACTGAAAACCCCCAAAATTTAACCTCCAAGGTGACTGCCCCTTTCTAAAAAAATAAGGGTAAAGGTGCTTGACTGGCCAAACTGTTCCAGACCTAAACCCCATTGAGAGGAAGGTGGAGGAGCCCCAAAGGGTTTTAACATCCCCAGCTCCATGTTGTCATCATGGAGGAGTGAAAGAGGGTTTTAGTGGCTGCAAACCCTTTTAAGTTTAGAGCTAGGATTCGATTGTTTCTCCGCGGTAAACGTCGCATTGTACGTCGGGGGGGGGGAATGACATGTCAAATTTTTCGTGGCGCTTACGTGCCACTGACAATGCATGTCAATGGGGCCGGCTGGGTGACAAAATTATAGCTCTTTTAATGATGTAGCTGGATCTAGGAAGTAGCTACCTTACAAAAGGGCCAACAGCTTGGCACAGCTAAGATTAAAGTAAAAATGTTCTTTTATACGTTTGTACTACTGTGGGAAGCAGAAGCTTGAATTACGTAAATGGTCAGTAGGAATAAGTGAGTGGTTTTCCTGCACTTCGTTTATACTTGTTTTCCCTTCAAGTCTCTCATGAGCAGCTGACCAATTCTGTGTATTAGTTCATTTACATTTGGGTTGCATGGACTCACACCACTGGTCTGTGACCGTGTGTAAATCCTTTGTGTGTAATAGGAAAATGGACATCCCTGTTTCTCACCATAGGCTTCTCTCTACCATCAAAGGCTTGGTGAATATCTCTATATGGACACATCCTATTTATTTTTACTCACTTTAAAATGTTTGGATGGTTTTAAATCATTGCTAAATTCAAAATGTACAACAAATGGCTTATATTTGTATTGTATTCCACACAATCACTTGCATTTTGTGGTCCAGCATCAGCATACCAGCTTCTTAAATATGTTGTAGTATGGATATCTTTATTGGACTCTCTCAGTACATTGCCTGCGGTTTCCTGGAAAGACAGTGTTCGGCACTGTCAACAACTGGGAGGTGCTACGGGGAAAGACGTTGCAGCCCATATACATGTATATGAAGAATCCACGGCACACATAGAAGATTGCAATTTAGACAATACATTTTTTTTCGACCAAAAGAGAGAAAAGAAGGGATTTTGGCAAAAAAAAAAAACTATAGTTTTTGGGCCCCCGATTAGATGTTACTCATGTGGGTCGCAACACGGTGAGTAGCATGTGGATCACCATATGGTGAATAGCCAAAGAGTAGGAAGAAACAAGAAGGCTCAATGTGCTTGCTGAAGTGTAAGTAGTATGTTGTAAAGAGAAGCCACAGAGGAATAAACGGCCTTAGAGAGTGGATGATGGTGGAATAGAATTTGTCTGAATTGCACAGCAATCTCCTGTGTGTGCCGTGGATTCTTCATATACATCCTTTAGTTAAATGTCATTTGGCTGGGGTCCGAAATCCCTGTAGAGACAGGCTGATTCCCTTTTTTTTCTACATAATCGGTCTCCCAGCTTTTGAGTTGTTAATTTTTAATATATTATTACACTGACATTATAAAAAGGGACCCATTCCAACAAGCACCAGTTGGTAGGATGAGGGAGCAATAACACAGACAGAGTCCATCTGTCCAAAAGCCTTACTCTCATGGTTAGGCCCCATTCTTATCATGTTTTGGGGTTATATTACTGGTACCAGGCTGGATGCGGTAGCGGAGCCACTATGGTACCAAAGGAAATAGTCGAGTTAAATAAGTCTCTTTTGTGCTAAATTTTTCCCTACTTCCCGTTTGTATATGCTTCATCTGCCAGACACAAAAGCATGGCAATCTGGCACTTAAAGTGCATACCAATGGGAAGTAGGTCAAAAGAGACTTTGTTTGCCCTATGGCTCTACCATGGTATATGTCAGAATATCTTGTTCAAGGTATCTCAATGGATTCTGGGGACATAGCCCCAAAAAGTGATATGAATGGGGCCTTAATGGTCCTCATGGAGAGGCACCGTTTTAATTACAATTCTTAGTTGGTAAGTCTGTAGTCTCTTATCTCTAAGGCTAGATTCACTGTATACCATCTAATATGCAGCAGAAATTTGAGACACAACCTCAGAATTCTGTGGTGCAGAATTTTCTGCACCTGGATTTCATCGTATTTTAGAAAGCGGATTGGCCCCATCCAATAGGGCTAGTATGGATCTTGGCTCCTAATGTGTTTTTTCACAAGGAACACTTGCAGAAAAAATATAGCCTATTGACATCTACTTGCATTTTTTTTATTTCATGTGTCGCATACCAGATCACACAGCAGGGAAAAAAATATATACCCACCAGTGCACACTTCATGCATATTTTGATGCCTGAAACATTTCTTTTATGCACCAAATTGCACACAAAATAATGCCATATGAATTCAGCTTAAGATTGCTCTAGCTGCTTATATACTTGTGCGCCTTACCTAATAAAAAAAAGTGCTTTTCCCCATGTACTAAGCTCTGCAGGATATGTTGATGCTATATATATCTGTAGATTGCAAGCCCTCAAGGGCAGGGCCCTCTCTCTCTCTTTCTGAGCCAGTTGTTAGTTATTGTCACCTTGTACTTGTTTGACCTACACTCACCGGCCACTTTATTAGGTACACCATGCTAGTAACGGGTTGGACCCCCTTTTGCCTTCAGAACTGCCTCAATTCTTCGTGGCATAGATTCCACAAGGTGTTGCAACGATGCTCAATTGGTACCAAGGGGCCCAAAGAGTGCCAAGAAAATATTCCCCACACCATGACACCACCACCACCAACCTGAACCATTGATACAAGGCAGGATGGATCCATGCTTTCATGTTGTTGACGCCAAATTCTGATCCTACCATCCGAATGTTGCAGCAGAAATCGAGACTCATCAGACCAGGCAAACGTTTTCCAATCTTCTACTGTCCAATTTCGATGAGCTTGGGCAAATTGGAGCCTCAGTTTCCTGTTCTTAGCTGAAAGGAGTGGCACCCGGTGTGGTCTTCTGCTGCTGTAGCCCATCTGCCTCAAAGTTCGCCGTTCTGCCTACCTTGGTTGTAACGGGTGGCTATTTGAGTCACTGTTGCCTTTCTATCAGCTCGAACCAGTCTGCCCATTCTCCTTTGACCTCTGGCATCAACAAGGCATTTTCGCCCACAGGACTGCCGCTCACTGGATGTTTTTTCTTTCTCGGACCATTCTCTGTAAACCCTAGAGATGGTTGTGCGTGAAAATCCAGGAGATCAGCAGTTTCTGAAATACTCAGACCAGCCCTTCTGGCACCAACAACCATGCCACGTTCAAAGGCACTCAAATCACCTTTCTTCCCCATACTGATGCTCGGTTTGAACTGCAGGAGATTGTCTTGACCATGTCTACATGCCTAAATGCACTGAGTTGCCGCCATGTGATTGGCTGATTAGAAATTAAGTGTTAACGAGCAGTTGGACAGGTGTACCTAATAAAGTGGCCGGTGAGTGTATGTTATGTATGTAACCCCCCTCTTGAATGTGCAGCGCTCTGGAACTAAGGGCGCTCTAAAATAAATAATAATAATATAAAGATTATTATTATTTACTAATTCTTGTGAGCTCAGGGGCAACATGGTTATTAAAATATGTGGAAGCACAGGGGCTTCGCTATGGGAGTACTGTAAACCTTCAGCAGTTCATAAGGCCATGTTCACACGGCTTATTTGGGCACATATTTCAGCCCGTAATTTGCGGCATACTGCGCTAATTACGGGCTGAAAGACGGCCCAGTCATTACGGTAATCCGCAGTTCTCAGAGAAATATGGATTACGTCTCCTCTCCCCGCTCGGCAAATACGCCAAGGGGGGAGATAAGTGACATGTCATTTACTTGCGGCGTATACGTGCCACTAGTAATGATAGTCTATGGGCCGGCGAGGTGCCCCCACTCCCGCCCCACCCCGTCCACACGGCGTAATTGCGGGTGTAATTACGACCCACAATTAAGCCGCGTGAATATAGCCGAATACTGATTGATGGTGTTACATAAATACAAATACAGAATATTATAATGTACTAACATATGTAAGCACAGAGACCTTACTATAGCAGTAATGTACACTTTCAGAAGTCCATAATATTGATTGTTGGTGCCATATAAATATAGATGATTATTATGTACTAATGTGTGTAAGCTCGAGCATCACTATAGGAATATTGTACACCTTACGCAGTCCTAAATACTGATTATTGGTGCCCTTATAAACACAGATTATTATTATGTACTAATGAGTGTAAGCTCAGGGGCATCACTACCGTATATAGGTGTAGTGCACACCTTATGCAGTCCCTAATACCGATTTGTTGATGCCATACAAATTATTATTTACTAATGCGTGTTAACACAGGGACATTACTATCACTATAAGAGCATTGTACACCTCCAGCATTCTCTAATACAGAGGTTTGAGTTACAATAGGCCGTTGCTTGTCATTTTCTATTTTTCTAGTCTCTGTACGTGCAAGCTCAGAATTACGTCTTAATTTCTTGCTAGGCACATCTGTTTCTAAGAAACCTACTGGGCCAATAAATAGTTCATTTTTTATCAGCTGTGGTAGGGTTTTAAGCAGCGTCAGACTGGGGTGCCTAGCGCCCACCAGAGGAGTTGATCTTAGGGGCCCACTTTGCCACGCTGTCTCCACTATCTGTACGGTGCCCCACCCAAGTCATGCTTCAATTTATGCAGACCGATGTGATAACATCATAATTTGAATCTTACCCAAATAACCTTACAAAACCAGAATCCCAGGGCCAATACTACCAATAATTCTAGTAAGACCAAATACCACATCACAACCACATAGTGACTGAATTATACCACCACACTATGACCACAGATCACCACCACATAGTGACTGAATACTACCGCCACACCATTACTAAATATAAACCATTACACTTTGCACACATAGAAGTCATTACAGTTCAGTTATATTTAGTGACTCACAGGTGACGTTTCTCTTATGAGTCGGTCACGTTCCCTTTTCTTCTCCATCCGGTCCACACCACCATGCTGACTTCTCCCGACGAACTCCTCCCTGCCGATTTGGACACAAATATCTTAGAATCTTCATTTTTCTAGCAATCTCTTTTTTTCCCCAAATTTGTAAAAATTCCCAAGGTGGGACGAAGTATGGTTAAAACTTGGGCCCCCAGTCTCAAGGATAAACAGGGACAAACCCATGGAGATTGTGTCAGCATGGTTTTTCCCCCAAATTCATTTGTGGGGTCCGAATCCTTCCCCTGCACCCAGAATCAGCCAGGAATGATGATGATATCTTGGTGGTGCAGGGGGATGGATTTCGGACTATCGGACTATCAGCTTTTTTAGTGTTTTTGTTTTTCCACGATTTCGCAGTTGGTTTTTGTGGATTTATGAACCCCATTTGTTTGACCCATTTTTTGATACAATGGTTGTGGGGGTCGGGGGAGTTTATTTAATAAGTTTTTTTTGTGCTGTGTAAATTTTTTTTGTTTTATTTCCTTTGTTGTACTAGGGGTGTTTGACAGAATCTTCTTTTACAGTGGTGGGATTGGTGTCTCCCTTTGGGGGTGAAAGAAAAAAACCATGGTGAACCAACCCTCACGTAGTAATAGAGAGGTCTGTCAAACACTCTATTACTAACACTGGAAAAAACATGGTACAAAATACCCTGAAAAACAAAAAAAACACTTAAATTTATAAAAACACCCCCCGACACCAGCCGTCATGACCATTTTCTTAAAGAAATGGATCAAAATTGTCCGACACGCCCGGGGGGGAAAACCCTGAAGAAAAAAAAACACCAGATGTGGCGATGGCTATCATGAATAGGGCGGTAGGAAAATTCCCCCCCTGTGAAACCCCCAGGTAAAGGGTAGTTTGCCCCCAGAATCTAGGTAATTAAACCCAGGTTGCTAGGTGTTTCCCCCGGGAGTTGCCCCCCATTTAGCTAGGTACTTGCCCCATTTAGCTGGTAGTTCCCCCCATTTAGCCAGGTAGTTTGCCCCCAAAGTGCCTGGTAGTTTCCCCAAGTACCCTGGGTTTGTTTTGCCCCAAGTACCCTGGTAGTTTCCCCCAAGAGCCTAGGTGTTTCCCCCCAAAGGGCCCTGGTAGTTTCCCCCCAAGTGCCAGGTAGTTTGCCCCCGTAGCCAGGTATTTGCCCCCAAGTACCCTGGTATTTTCCCCCCCGTACCCTAGGTTTTTTTCCCCCAATAGCCTAGTAGTTTCCCCCCAAGTGCCTGGGTTTTTTGCCCCCAAGTACCCGGGTGTTTGCCCCCAAGTACCCAGGGTAGTTTCCCCCCAAGTAGCCGGTTTTTTGCCCCCAAGTCCGGGTAGTTTGCCCCCAAGTAGCCAGTTATCTGCCCCCCGTAGTCAGGTATCTCCCCCCCAGTACCCGGGTATTCCCCCCATGTAGCAGCTAGTTAGCCCCTTTTCCCATAGTTAGCCCCCAAGTAGCCAGGGGGTTTTTCCCCCAAGTAGCCAGGGGTTTCCCCCCCAAGTACCCGGGTGGGCCCCCCCAGGCTAAATTGCCCCCATTAGATAAAAAAATAATAAATCCATCACCTTTTCCTTTCCCCAAAACAAGCGCTTGAGCACACTTCATGCCGGGCTTGCGTATGAAGCCCGGTAAGGGGTGCGCTATGATTCTAGCACGCCGCCTGGTGGGACGCGGGGCCGACTCCTGAGGTCTAGGCCCATGGCCTTAAACCCAATAGGCAGATTAGGGAGCAAAGCGCCGGGCTGAAAATTCCTGCGTGCGCTCGGGGGGTTACAGCTGATGTGCGGGTCGGGCCCGTGCCCGCGGCCGCGGGCCCCCTGTGTTGGGCCCCGGGGGCCCCCAGAGGTCCACCCATCCCCTTTGGGGGGCCAGGGGGCCGACATGGTTTTAAGGTAGCAAAAATACCCCTAAATATTGACAACCTGAATTAATGGGCCCAAGCTTAAAGTGAACCTGTTAGATCGTTTATGCTGCCCTTTCTAAGAGCAGGATGTGATAGAGGGAGAGAAGCTGAGCTTTGTGATTGATTTTATATGGTTATATCATTTGTGAAGGGTGTATTGTCAAACAGGAAAATTGACCTTTTGGCCCTGTTCACCCGGCTTAAAAAGGCCCCTATTTCGGTCCCTAATTACGGCCGAAGTGCGCCAATTACGGGCCAAAAACGGCCCATTTTACGGTAATTATAGTTCCATAGGAATTGGATTAGCTCCTCTACCCCCCCGGGGGAAGCCCCCCCGGGCGGGGGGAAAAATTTACATGTATTTCTGCGGCGATACGCGCCGTAGCAGTGATTGTCTATGGGGGCGAAGGGTGCCCCCCCCCCCCCGTCCCCACGGGTAATTGCGGGGGTAATTACGCCCTGCAAATACACCGTGTGAAATAGCCTAGAGAAAATAAGAGTTTACTTTCCCCCCCTTTTTTGGTGAGGACGCTTTCTCTGTATTAGTTGTTAAGAGCAAAAATGCCAATCTGTGTATGTGGGTGGTGTAAGCAGTAGCTTTTCTTTCAGTTTGTTTTTCTTTTAAGCTCTTTACTCCAAAATCCTGCTCCAGATCATATAAACCTACATATCACAGAACTCAGATTCTCTCTCTCGATGCGGTAGCATAAATCTCTTGACAGATGCCCTTTAAATATGGGTGAAGGTTACACAATATTCGATGCATCAAGGATGACCTCATATAGTGCGTCTGCTCTACGCATGCTGTCAATGTGTGAATTCAAGGCTCTGGCATCATAATAACTTTTTAATAAAGAGAAATAAACTAAATGAAATTGTAATGTAATGATGGTGCTTCATGCCACTGACTAATGCCAGTGTGAACTTTTTGAGTAACTCTGACGTGATCGACTCATCATGACAGTGCCTCCAATCGTGAACGACTCGTCAGTGTATCGCAGAGGGGAGAGAGAATGTGCTCACTTACCACCTCCTTTTGTGTCAAGCAAGGACCTGGAGCTAATTGAAATGCAGTGCTGGGGAGCTGTGCTGTAGCTGAACCGCTTCTTCAGCAGACGGAAGAAAATGCTTTCTGTGGACCTTTTCTCTTGTTACAAGTGAACATCGACATATGCCGAGATGGCCATAGAGGAATTGATGCAGAGACTAGATGCGGTTTTTCAAAATACTGGTAGGAGGAGTTGTCTCATTTTAACGTTCTTGTTCCATTTGTAACCTACTATCCTTCCCAAGGTGCTCGCTTGTCCTGCATGGATTTCCACAGCCGTCTAGGGACAAATGTGTGCACATGGCCCTGTTCATTACCTATTCTGCATGAGTACTGCTTAGATGGTAGGAGTTTAAATGCTGCAAGTTGCATTTCTATGTATGCTGTCAATGTCATTGGGGACTTCATCATCAGATTAGTATTTTCAGCATGTTCTGTTCTTTGGATGCTGTCTCAGTTCTACACTGGCTCTGAATTGAGCTTTTTCCTGCAGTGGTAATCACTCAGTGCTGTTGCATGCCTGTGTCATGTATCACTTGGGTTAAAGCTGAAGAACACAGTATGGAATCGGCGCTGCATGTTGAAGTATTCATTAAAGGGACCATATATCACAAGGGCTTAATCGCATGAGAACAATACTTGGTGGCTACAGGAATGACCATTCTAGCATAATGGTTCTGTTTCTATGGAAATCTGCTGATACATGGCTTTTTACCGGTGCTCTAAAGGTTAAACGGAGAACTGCATCTTCATATGATTAAGTGTTGTGCTTGCTAATTCATTCTTCTGCACCGCATGAGCAGGTTATAGTATTAAATCTGCAATGCCTGATTTTTTTTTATTTTATTTTTTTTGCTTGAAGAATAACTGAACTATTTATCAGCCACTCACTATCTGAATACTCCTAAATATCTTCATTTTTTATTACTGATGCACAATACATAAATCAAGAGATGTCAGCAAAAATGTGAAAAATCTATGAATGGGTAATTGAATAGAGATTTATGCCCAGGTAACAGGGAGTGTTCCCAGGCTATCAGGCCTCATTCACACACTTGTTCTGTTGTTGAATGTGTTTCTCAGCCAAGATCATGAGGAGATCCTAAAGGAAGGAGAAAGACTTCCATGTTGTAATTTTGGATGTAGTCCAGGTTTGGAAAAGCAATCCATGAAGCATAAGTGTTCATAAATTACACCAATTCTATATTTTGTGAATTATATTTTAAACGGCCAAATTCATTTTTATGTGCTTAGTGCAGTTTTTACAGTCCAAACAAGAAGCATGTTGTAAAGGTCGGAAATACAATGCTTGGTCTTGTACTCCTGCTTTAAATCCGTTCCTGGTTTTAGCCTTAAAGGGGTTGTCTCGCTACAAAGAATAGCTTTCAAATTGTAGGGAACACAAATACAGACATTTTCCAAATATATTGCTTTGTTCCTCTGTTTTCCCTAAGGAGATACAAGTGAATTTATGACCTCCCTGGCTATTTCAGTTCCCTCAGTAACCTACCTGTAAACAATTCTCCCCCTGCTGTTTGTTCAATGAGATAACAGTGAGTGATGTCATCAAGCAGGTCACTGCAGTGTCCTCTGCTGCTCAGCAGTAAAAAGCTTGATTTATGTAAAATAAACAGAACTGTAATTAGGGCTTTTGTTTTGGGGCTCAGATAAGAAGTCCTGTTAGTAGTTTGAGAAGCTAATCTGATCTAATTAGCATCTGAAAGCACAGCAAGGCACAGAGCTGTACAAGCATGGAGCTGTATGCAAATGAGTCAGTCTGAACCAGGAAGTGACAGAGTATTTCATTCATGCATTCTCTGAAACTCTGAAGGGAGACAACTCCTTTAAGCCATGTAAAAAAAAATACTTTATTTGTTGCCTTTTCTCTGCAAGTTACTTTTTCTGACTTTTGCTCTACCTTGTTCTGATTTATCCACAAAGCTGTCTGGTGCAGTGAGTAGGTATTGGGTTCATATTTGCCCATTTGACTATATTCTATTATGTTCTAGTACTGGGCTGTCAAACTCCTTTCACCAAAGGCCATATCAGCATTATAGTTGCCTTTAAAGGACCATTTGTAATACTGTAGAATTGTACCTACTCTTTTATATGGTTAAATAACCTTAGATACCATACGCAGCTTATGCAGGTGTTCCAGTGGGCCTATGGTGCATGTACCTCTTTCTGATTGACTGATTTCAGGTTGTTTATCCAGAGATTTTATAGTGCACCACGTGGTCCTTTTGAGTGTATAATAACCAGCCCCTTCAACCTCTATAGCACTAAGCTTATCACCTTGCAGGGTGGCTAGGGTGCCTGGGTAGGGCTGTCAGAGGTGTGCCACTGCCTGTGAGGTGCTGAACAGACGGTGTGGAGGTGTACGCCAGAGATCCGAATCCAAGATGGCACCTGCTCTGGTATAAGTGAAGAGTCCTTCTGCACTTGGACCTTGTCCATTCTTGCTTGCTGTGGCTAAGCTATCATGGGCCACATAAAATGACCTGTTAGGCAAGATTTGGCCCTGAGGCCTTGAGTTTGATACATTTGTTAGTAGAATACAACCAAAAATGGAACCAGTTTCCTACCCAAAATATCATACAGAGCAATGGTGTCTGCAATCCACATTACTGTTCACATTATAGAGAGCTTCAGACTTTGCCCACCAACAATGAAGAGGTTATATTCTGAACTAAAACTGTGTGTTCTATCGACATACATCCTCCGGTATCTATTAAGATCTAACATGAAATTGATTTATATTCTGCTGGTTCTGGAAATAAAATAAGTAGGCTGACTTCCTAGTAATTTATTTTTTGATATCTCAAAGAGGAAATATTTGGAGAAGAAAAAAATGACTTTTATTTTTTAGCGATTGCCCCTAAAAACATATACTAGAGTACTTTAGAAGTACCTCTTTAAGAAGTTCCAAAAGTGGAAAACATTAATTGTTTAATGTGAGATCCAAAGCTCCTTAACCCCTATTAAAAGTTAAGGTGTCTAGCTTATAGTTCTGCATTGCCTTCAGAAACTTAATGATGAAATGCCCTTGGGAGGGGCTGAAAGGGCATTTACATGAATCTTAAAGGGGTTTTCCCACTTCAGACATTTATCACTTATTCATAGGACAGGTAAGAAAATATCTGATTGCTGGGATTCTCACAGTCAGTAAAACAGGGGCTCTGAGTGGCTTATCCTTGGGAAGCATCGGTGAACCATGCACTACTGTTCTGATCGAAGTCTATAAGACATGAAGATAGCAGAGTACACCACTTGGCTATCTTTGTCAGTCCAACATGCATATTCAACTGCTGCTCCATTCAAAGCCTTCTGATCATAGTGGAAAGGGTCCTGGCACAACAGATGCCCATTTTAGTGATCGGTACAGATCCCAGTGGTGGAACTCAAGCAATCAGACATTAAGTTTGACATGTCTGAACGCCGTTCGCTATATTTTTAACTAGGCGCACTCTAGTATCAGGTGCATAAAGAGTGCCCGCAGCACTTTGTAATGCACCTGATATCGGGGGGGATGATGGAGGCATGTCGCACTACAACCTTCCGAAACTACAGTGTTTTACCTGAGCCCGAATGGTTGTTTTTGCACTAGAATGCGCCTGATTGATTTAGGCACACGATCATGGGGTGACATTGGGTTGTCACGACAACCAGGGGCCTAGTAAAGGCCCCCCATATCTGCCATATGCGGCTATGGCACTACCTAACAGACTACACACGATATGCATATGGTATCACTGCAATTATAATGATGCATGTAATGAATGTATTAACCCCCCCCCACCCCCCCAAAAAAAACAAAAAACAAATCTACAAGTACCAATTGAGTTTTTTTTTTGTCCATAAAACCTCATTAAAAAATTGTAACTCGACCTGGAAAAAACTAATCCTCATAAATATGTTGATGGAAAAATAACATTATGGCTCTAGATGTGATGATGCAAAAAAAGTTTTGTGTGAGAAATGCTATCATTGTGTAGAATTAAGAAAATTAAAAAAGATTGTTTTGGCATAAACTTTGAATGAAACCTTTAGAATAAAATTTATACGTTTGAATGAACAACATAAAACAAAATGGTGGCATTGGCACCTTCCCCCAGAAAAGAAAATGAACATGAAAGTTAATCATACTTGCCAGTTCTCCTATATCGTCCAGGAGACTTCAGAAATAGGAGAGTCCTCCTGGGCCACCAGAAGAGTTGAGCGGTTCTCACTCACACCACCTCCTAGATGCCACAGTCAGTAGCAGCCACGCCATCTAGGTTGTCAAATTGTGGCCTCCATGACTGCCATGTTTGAACCTTACTATGCTCCTCTAGAGCATGAAACCAGAAAATAGCATTAAGGTTGACCTTTATTAATTGTGGTGTACACATCAGGGATTCCTCCTCCTCATAGAAAGTCCAGTAAGTAGCTTCTTAGGGAATATGTTGAAAATTTATATACAGATTACATTGTTTTTAATGTGTTTTTTTTTTTGTTTTTAATAAACGTATAGCTTACGTTTATATCACTTGGTTTCAGAACAGCATAGGTTACAGGAAGTGATATCATGGGCATGTTTGGTAAACGCCTCTTCCTACAGATATTTATATGTGATCTGCCAAGTGGTAAGCTTTGAACAAGGGCTAGATTGTGACAGCCCGAAACGCGTAAGCTACGTTTTGTAGCGTCTACTTTTAACCCTCTTTAACCCGTTTTTTTTTAATAAAGTTTTAACCATAAACTTTTTATTGGTCAGATATAAAGTAGTACAAACAGAGTACAGTATATGTCATTGTAACGTTTTTTTTAATAAAGTAGTCTTTTTACATCATTGCTGGACCACATCCATTTATTTTGCTACTTTGATGCTCCTCCAGAGTCCGGATCTAATAGGCTACCTGTCACAGGTAAAGCATAATAAATAGTAATACAGTTTAAAAAATGTTTAAACAAAAAAAAAATCAAAACGCATTGTTTCCCAAATAATAAAGGTACACCTACTAGCTTTAGCCGTGTCCATAATGATCCAATCTATATAGTTATCGTGTTCGGTTAATGTGTACAGTGAATGCTGCAGAAAAAAATTGAAAAAAAAATCATACTAGAATTGTATTTTTTATTCATTCAACCTCAAAATAATAGAAAGGATAGTGGCCAACTTTCCAGGAACCTCCAGGAGACTTGAGGGAAAATCCCTTCTGGAAGAATTAGCAGGTCTCCTAGCAGCTGCTGATAAACCAGGTGGTGGGAGGGTAATGCGTCAAGAGACACTGCCATGACACCTGGTTACATGCAGAAGTGCTGCAGCTGTGGGTGCGGCCTTTTCTGAACACAAACTTTCTGTGGTTCTCTATTGCAATAAAAAGGTCATTAAATGTCTGTTGACAGAGAAATGAAAAAAAGTTCTGTCTCTTGGAATATGACAATTAAAAAGTGCTTGATCTACAAGGCCCCGAATAGGCCCGTGCTGAAAGGGTTAATGGGCTTTTGATTTCTGACCAAGAAATCTAAACCAAGAATTCCATCCAAACTAGTACTTCCTCTGATGTGTAAGGTTACCACACAGATTTCCTGTTTGCACAATTTATTACATTCCCTCTGGTCAGGCTCATAAGGTGGCGGGTCCTTACATAACGCACAAGGTGGCGGCATTTACTAGTGTACTAATGATCCACCATCCCATTGCATCCCAGCAAGCAGTGTCCAGGGTCCAAGTCTATTGTAAAGCAGGGTGATATTTACTTCCAGGCAGGTAAGCCAGGCATCCTCAAATTGCGGCCCTCCAGCTGTTGGGAAACTACAACTCCCATCATGCATTTATATAATCTATATCAGTGGGCATGATGGGAGTTGTAGTTACCCAACAGCTGGAGGGCTGCCGTTTGAGGATGCCTGCTGTGAGCTAAGGGAAGAACACACCACTCACTAGACTTGAGCATTCAACATCAAATACTGTATGTACATCCTTGAATTCGGCACCAAAGGTCACCACCATTGCCCATTAATTCCTACCTTGCTGCTGGTGTGCAGTAATACTTATTGTATAATCAATTCTGAGCTGTCAGCATGAGTCTAGGAGCTTTTGCTACATCAAGGCTTTTACAATGAATAATAATCCAGATTTCCATAGACTCTGCATGACCTGTAAATTTACACTGGTCTGGATAGTCAAATGCATCTACGATTTTTACTTGCTGACCTGAGACCGCATCTTGGGAAGGTTTTTATCACGCCATTGGTGAAACGTGATGCTCTGGATGAATAATTCTAGGGCCCCTTCCCAGATAGAAGCAGGTGCAGCAGTGCGTAGTAAAATGAATATTCTGAAAATCCTCCATTATTAATTTTGTCGTGTCAAGCAATACCACCTAGCTTTCTGTACTCCGTGTGGACATTCTAATACAGCTCTTTATTGGCATCTTGGAATTCTCCTTGGAGTGTGACGATGAGTTGGGTTTCTGTATAATGTGATGTCTGCTCTGGAGAAATGCACTCTCCAATATTTGGTGTGCTTTCCAGTAGGGAATATTTCTGCAGACTATGCAGTTTGAATACAAAAATGCTCTGCATGATTTCTAAAAGTAACATTTGCCTGCAGTATCTGGAAGGAAATGATTTTTACAGTAGGTCTGATGATGATATCCTACAACACGGCATACAGTTGCTGTACAGAAAATACTAGCCCTTGACCGTACTGATTTATGCTGTCTCGGATCTCCTTGAAGATTGGGAGGTGGGCTTAAGCAGTTTTGATCAAAAATGTGAACTAAGAACCTAAAAAAAATTTCATGTATCCTAAAGAGCAGAAATGCTTTTTCAAAAAATTCCTATGTCCCCTTTGATAGTTTCTTTAATTGATAGTGTGCTACTGATATTAGAATGTGTATATATATTACAGACACGCCAGAGTGCGCCTATGCTCATTTTTTTTCCATAAAGTTTTGGATGTGCAAAGCCAAATATTGTTTTCGGATCTCATGCTTAATCTACCACCCAATATGATATGGACCTGGTTGGTTGGTTTTTTTAAGAACTGAGACTGCAACCAACTGGCCAGCTCTGGTTGTGCCTGCAATTCTTTTAGATGTTTTTTTCTTTTAAGTATTTTTAGGTTATTGATGGTGTTGATCGAACCGTTCTAGAAAAGTTAAGTTACATAGTTAGTTACATAGTTAGTACGGTTGAAAGAAGACACGTGTCCATCAAGTTCGAGTAAAAAAATCTCTATTTTTAGAACTCGAACTGAACAGAACATTTTACTGTTCGTTCGAGTAAAGTTCTAGTTCAACAAGCCATTTTCAGTTTCATTTTCAGCGGCTTTCAGTACTTTTGGTGGCCATCCAATTACCTTTCTGCACTTTTGCCGGCCATCCAATCAGTGCAGAGCACAGAGAAGTGTCAAAACATCATTGCTGAGATGTAAGGCTGTCATTGGCTACTAAAATCACGTGACCATGTTTTATATATATTTCACTGTATTGCCTTGTGAACGCCACTCGCTGTACTGTACAGACTGCTCTTAGATAGTTAGATAGCATTTTCCTCTCCATAGACAGCAATAGTTAGGGAGTTTTGTATTGCTGGCTGCATCTTTCCCACACCCCGAAGCTGTTATTTGGTGACATTTGCAGGCTTGCGTAACGTCTAACTCTCATATAAATGGATATATATATATACAGAGTGCTTAGATTTGCTAAATCATACTCGTTGCCCAAAAGCTCCGTTTTTGCAGTATTGGGGTTGAAATAATTTTATAACACATAGTCTCCAATTCTCCTATACAAAGAAATATAAACTAAATAGTGGTTGGTTGGTGAAAATTATTCTGAGTGGGGAAAACTTCATCTTTGCAGTTTTTGGGGTTCAGTAATTGTATAAGACACCGTCTCCAAATCTCCTATGTGTCAAAGGGGCTTTTGGGCCCCCTCAGGATGCAGGGCCCCTAGCAGATGCTATCGCTGCACCTCCTATAGCTACACCCCTGCTTGCAAGCTTTCCTCCTCTTTTCAGGTAGCCATTGAAAGGAATTAAGTATTTTAGCCTCTCAATTTTTTTCTGTCACTCTTAGAGCCAAATGTTCTTCACTAAGTTGTTCCATGTATCCAGTTTACTGTTATGGATGGTGATAACAGCTTCTCCTCACCTGTATAGGTATAAAAATTAACCAGAACATCTTCTGCCATTGACTTTAATGGGGCTCGAGTTGTAGTTCGAGTCGAACCGAACACTACTGCTGTTCTAAGTTCTACTTGAACTAGAACATTTTACAGTTCACTCATCTCTAGTTACTGACATTGAAGGTCTACTTAAAGGGAATCTGTTAGGTTTTTATGCTGCCCTATCTAAGAGCAGGATGTGACAGGGGCAGAGAAGCCGAGCCCTGTCATTACATAGGGTTATGTGATTTGGAGCATGATTTCTGGGTAAAAAAAAAGAGAAAATTTTGATCGGACTCCTTAAGAGACGTGGAAGTCCTGCTGACCCCTCCCACATACAGTGATTGAAAGCTTTCCCTAAATCAGTGTGTGTACAGAGCAAACTGTCAATTATGTTATGTGGGCGGGTCAACAGTATTTCGTTGCACATTCACAGATTTTTTTTTTCTGATTTTTACTCAGAAATTCTGCATCAAATCATATACACCCTTACGTCATGGAGCTCGGCTTCTCTCTTTCTGTCACGTTTTGCTCACAGGGCGGCACAAACCACCTGACAGGTTCCCTTTAAGCCTGATGATAGGTTATATTTTAACGTGTCCCTCATTTGTGATGTAAATTGTCACCTACATACTCATTACTGAATATTTTTTTTTGCCCAGATATTTTCAAGCCTGCGTAGAATATGGTTCATAACAACAAAGATTCCACCATGATGTTCAACATGGTGACTTTTGTTGCGTCTATTGATTGTCAATGTGGTCACAATGCAGTACCTAACATAATGTGACCTGTGACACAGTCACTAAAAATCTCAGCCTGTTTTCGGTGCAGGTTACAAGTCGCAGCGCAATTTTGCAATCTGATTAGGGTTGCAAATAAGTTAAAGTTGCACCCAACATACATTGCGGTGCTTTATGCACAATTTACACAATTTTTTGGGTTGCCATGTAACCCTACCATTATAGTTGTGAGGCAAATGCGCATCTCTATAATGCTGATTTAGTAGTCACATGAATACAGCCAAATTGGTCAGGACTGACTCCATGATGAAGAAATTACAACCATAAATGCAATATGATTTGGTTTTCGTGATGGTTATGTATCTTTAACAGATAATTGGAATAATCTAAATTATCCTTTGAAGCTGTGAAATGATTTTTTTACTTGAATTATTAGTATTACTATCATTTATAGACCAAGTACATATACAGCTATGCATTAAAGTGATATTCCAATCTCAGACACGTATGGCCTATTGACAGGACCTGTACCCCCTTACCACCTGTCCTGGTCTGTGTCTTTGGCTGCAGAGTTGCAAGCTGGCTGCACATGTGTGACTCTCTCCATTCTCTTGTGTGTGTACTTGACTGTGCTGGGAACCCATTGAAATAAAAAGAAAGAACCACAAATATGCAGCCAAATCTCCATTCTGAGCTGATGAGGAAAGGAGAGAGAAGAAGGGGTCCACAGTTCTCAAGTTAAATACATGTCAATATGCTATAAATGTCTGAGACGGGAATACCCCTTTAAAGAATAAATGTATATCTAGTTGTATTTTTATACTTTTAACATACAGTTTGCTCTATACTTACCCTAAGTACATTTGAGCACCTAGCTAATGAAGCACCAAAAATGTGATGTATGATCATTTCTCTAAAACTAAGCTCAGCAATGAATATAGTTTTAGAAGCCAGGTAGCTCAGGCCGAGAGCCAGTTTAAGCATATTAAGAGTTTCCATGGACATAAATAGGAAATAACAAAAATGTAGGCAATAGTAGTAATGTTCTTCTAGCTCCTAGGATTTGACTTGCTCTAGTGAGTACTGTCCAGGCATTTGTTGATCCTTTAAAGGGGTTGTCTCATCTCAAAGTTTCATAGGATGCATGAATGAAATAATGCTGCTTTGCTCTGTCACTTCCTGGTCAAGCTGTCTGTAATTAGCATATGAGCTCCATGTATTTAGACTTCTGCTACTTAGATAAATCTTATGCTGTCAGGACCAGGGAAGCTGCTGAATTTAAGTAAACAGCAGTAATTACTGGTTTTTGTCTGAAAGATCAGATAACAAACAAGCTCTCACTGTCTGGAGTTCTGTACTGTGCGACCTGTGTGATGACTTTACTCCCTGCTATCAGAGCAAACATCAGGGGGGGAGAAGTACACAGGTCGGTCGCTTGAGAAAGCAGAGAGCGCACAGAAGGTGATAAAATCACTTGTAGCTCCTTAACAAAACAAAAAATACGCAATATATTTGGAAAACATCTTAATTTAGTGATCCCAACATGTTGAAAGCTAATCTTTGTAGCAAGCCAACCACTTTAAGTTCCAGCCTAAGTGGATGAGAATCGTATTTTCGGCGCTTTTAGGATTTTAAAAAATATGATCGTTCAGGCAGTCCCATAGGCTACGATAGAAAAAATGAGCTGTAGTCTCCACAAGTCGTGTTTTTCTCTGAACGTCTTTCAGCGCCGGCGGATTATACAACATGTTGTGTAATACACTGGCACTTTTATTTTTTTTTCAGTGTCTTCCCATAAAAATTTAAATAGAAAGGGGGCGCCCAATAAAAAAAAAAAGAGAACCGCCCTCCCCGGTGTTCCCTCAAAACGTGAAAAAAAAACCCGCAGCCCTTCCTCAGGGGGAAAAAAAAAACCATTTCACCCTTTTTTTTGGGCCCCGTTTGCAGTTGGGCCATACCCTTTAAACCTTTCCCCAGGAAACCAAACATTTTTTTGTTTTACCTTTAAATGTGGGCCAAAAAAACAACTTGATTTTTGAAAATGAATTTGTTTTTTTGAATAAACCGGTCCCTTTTGGGGTACATAAAACAGTGGGGGAAAAAGTATTTAGTCACCCCACCAAATTTTTGAAAGTTCTCCCACTTAAAAAGAAAAAGGGGCCTGTAATTGACATAAATGGGTTTAGACCTCAACTATGAGAGACAAAATGAAAAAATTCGAAAAAAATCAAATTGTCTAAATTTTGGGAAAAAATTTTAAGGGGTGGAAAATTTAATTTTTGGGCCCCCCTCCCAAAACAAGCAAGATTTCTGGCTCTCCCCAAAACCTGTAACTTTTTTTTTTTAAGGGGCCCTCTGTCCCCCAAACGCTTTAAACCTGATAATGGCCCCCTTTTTGAAACAATCATATAAAAGACACCTGCCCCACAACCTCATACAGCCCAAAACCCAAACTCCCCCCCAAATGTTGAAGCCCCAAAGAGCTGATGAAGGAAAACAAGAAATCCAATTGTAGCCCTGCCACATGTTTGGAATCTAAACTCTGCAATAAGAAAGAGTTTTGGTGTGAAAAATCAACTTTGGAGCAACAATTAAAAAGGGAAGGGACAACAAGCCCAAACTGATAATTTCTCCCTTGACGGGGCTCCACCAAAAACTCACCCCGGGGGGTAAAAAAGATCCAAGAAGGGTGACCAAAAACCCCCAAAAACCCACAGGGGGGACCTAGGGGAATTGACCTGCAAGAACTGGACCAACTTAACCCAAAGGGCCCTCCCCTTCAGTAACACCTAGGGCCCCCCGGGGACTCAGACCCCCTTCAGTGCCAAAACGTTTTCCCCCTTTCTTAAGCCCGGAAAATTTGTCCGGGCCCGTCTGAATTTTTGCTAGAGAAAATTTGGATAAACCCAAAGAAGCATTGGGATAATTTCTAATAAAAAAAAATTTAAATTTTTATTTTTTGTCATTTTGGTAAAGATAAAAACCAAAAAGTAAAACTTTTTGGAAAGAAACAAAACTCTTTTTTTGGGAAAGGAGAGGAATGTTTGATTTAAACACCCAAAAAAAACCACCATACCTACTTTAAGAAGGGGGTGGCAACACCCTGTTTGGGGGGTTTTGTTTTTCCCTGAAAGGGGGCCAAAAAGGACAAACTGATCCTGTACAGAAAAAATGAAGGGGGCCAGGTATTGTGGTTTTTGAATTGAAAACCCCCTCGTTCCATCAGCAAGGGCAATTAAAAATAAAACTGGCTGGGTCTTTCAGCAGAAAAAGACCCCAAGCACCCCCACCAGGGCAACAAAGGGAGTGCCCTTTGTAAGAAGTTTTTCCCAAGGGCCCGGATTTGGCCCTAGCCAGTCCCAATCTCACCCCATAAAAACCCCGGGGGGGATTTTGAAAGTCTTGTGTTCCCAGCGCCCAACCCAAAAGCATCACTCCCCCTCTAGAGGAACTGCATGGAAAAAAATGTCCCAAACCCAAAAACCCCAGAAACCCGGGGGTCCCAAACCCTTTGGGGAAAGACTTACAAAAAAAAACCATTTAAACCTCTTCTTTTGGCCCAAACAAAGGAATTTTTAACCAAAGTATTCAAAATTAAAATTTTTTGGGTTTATTAAACCAAATATTTAAATTTTCTCCCAAAAATTTTTCCAATACATTCTTTTCCCAAATCAGAAAATGTTTTTGGGGGTTTTTTCTCATTTTGCCCCTATGGGTTAAAAGGCTCCCTTTATATGTCTTTTTAAAACAGCCCCCCCTCATCAAAAAAGGGGGGGAAAGAATTTGCAAAAATTTGGGTTGGCTGACAAAAACCCTTTAAATTTTCCCCTACTGTATGGTATTGATACATTTTAATTAAGTTTAGTTTTTTTAAATTCCCATTTACCTTGCAGAAAAAATAAAATGTTAATTTTTTTTTTTACAGCTCAGCATGAATACAGTGATACCAAATACGTGCAGCTTTTTCTTTTTTGTATGTTTGCACGATAAGAACATATTTTATGAAACAGTCGTGGGAAAATTTGTATTTTTTTTTTGGTGTCTTTTTTTTGGTATCACCCATTGGTCCCAATTTTTTTTAACTGAAATTTATCTTTTTTTTTTTTTTGTTTTGCTTTGTTGGGTAGAATGTGCAAAAAACACAAACGAAATTTTAAAAGGAAAGTTTTTTTTTTTAAAAACCCGAAACCCCCATTTGGAAAAAAAATTTTGAAAAGTCACCCCAAATGGGTTCCGAAGCGTAACCCATTGTTTACTTGAAATAATTGGTCTTGAATCATTTTTGTTCTTAAACATTGTTGTCCTTTTTAGTGTTATTAACAACCCTCTGAAAACCCTACAATTTTTTGTCAACGGGTTTGCCAAGAAAACCCATTGACCCCTTTTTAAAACCGAAGTGAAAAGGAAAACCCTTTTCCCTTTTCTCTACCCCTTTTAATCGCAATTGCCCTGGGCCCATCTTAAAAAGGTTAAAGTTTTTTTCCCCCACTAAAAGGGGTTTGCTTTTTTTTTTTAAAAAAGATCGCAATAACAATCACTTTGCAAATTTTCCCCTTTAAACAGGGGGCCCCCCTTTTTTTTTTGGGGGAAATACCCCCCACTTGTTTTGGGGGGGGGCCCCATCGTCCACAGGTGCTATAGCAACGGGCCCCGGCTTCTACTGCGGGCTAATGGAACGTTTAAACACCCCCAATTTTTTAAAAAAAGGAAACAAAGAAAACAGACTGGGGTTAAAAATAAAATAAATTTTTGTGAGAAAAACCCCTTTAAGGGGTAAAGGGCAAGGGTTTTCCTGATTTCGGGTTTGAAAAAGGGCCCCTTTCTTATCCTGGGGTTCCCCCACATACGCTTTAAAAACCCCCATGGGGTTTCCCCGCTGTGACTTTTTTCCAGTTATCTGAAATGGAAAAAAGCTTTAAAATTTGTTTTTTTTCCCAAATTTCCCTTACTGTCTTCTCACTAAAAATTTGCTTTTAAAAACCTTTGGGAAACAGGAAATTAAAGGGAACTTTTTCAAAATACTTTTGCTTTTTTTTGATATTAGCCTAATCAAGAAAAGGGAGAAGATTTTTAAAGGGCTTTGAGTGAAAACCCGGGTTTTCCCTTTGGGTTATGACCTGAGGGTTTCCTTGCGGATAAAATAGAGACGGGATGATGTCCCAAGGGAAAAAGGACCCTTTTTTTTCCGAGCAACCCCCCTTCCTAAAGAGAAACATTAATTTTTTTTTAAATGAAGTTTAAAATTTTCCCGGGAAACTTTTTTTTGTAATGTCTTACTAAAAAAAAGAGAAGTAAAATATCTCACCCTTTTCCCTATAAACCACCCAAAAGTCCCTTAAACACTTTATAAATAAAAAAAGGGTGGTGAAGGGTTTTTTTGGGGAATTTGGGCAGGGGCCCTCTCATTGACCAACAAATTTTACTACAAATGGTGAAATTTAAATCTCAAAGGGGGTGTAAGGCGAGCACCCTTTGAAAAAAACGTTTTAAAAAGAGGGGGTTCTTTTTGGGGCATTTTTTCCCCCTAAGGGGTATTTTTGGATTGAAAAAAGCAATAAAAACACGGGGTTTTTAGTAAAATTTCTTCCCTTTAAACCGTGTCTTTTCTGAAAATGTTCTGAAATTTCCCCTTTTGAGGTTTTTTTCCACGTTTAAAACCCTCCTTTTTTAAAGGGAAAATAAAATCAAATCAAAAAACTTTTTCGTACTTTAAAATTTCCGGGGACATAAAAGGGAAAATATAAAAAGGGGAAACTACCAACGGTGGCGTGCTTCCCGAACGGCAAAAATTGCAAGCGAGCTCAAAAGGGTTTTTTCAAAAAGTTTTTGCAAAAGGAATTGCTATTTGAACTCATTATGTTTGGTTTGCAAATAGATTTTCCCATCCTGCCAGAAGCCTCTTTAAAAAATTTTCACTACTTGGGCAAAAATTTAGAACACTTTAACTTCCCCTTTTTCAGGGTGAATCCCGTTTTAAAGATAAAATTAAATTTTGCTTTGACCCCAAAACCCAATCAAGCCCTTCTCCAAGTGCCACAGCTGCAATGTCTGAAATTTTCTAAAATCGAAAAATTCTAAATGAAAAAAAAGGGGGTTGTACCCACTACAAATTGATTTTTATGTTAAAACCCTTGAAAAAAACAAGTCACTTGCAATAAATTTCCTTTAAAAGGGTTGTCCTACCAATTCCTAGATATCCCCTCATGTAGGGGCTGCACAGCCCCCCCGGGTTTACAATACTCCCCGCCCTTTTTTTCAAATCTCTCCTGTTTGGTGAAACCCAACGGGTTGCATAGCAACAACCTGGCTTCTACGCCCCCTTTTTTTAAAACCAGTAAACAGGGGCCCTGAATTCAAAAATAAAAACCCAAGAAAAAAAAAGGATTTAGGTGAAAATAAATTTAAAATTTAGTTAAGAACAACCTTTAATAAATCCTCGGGTTTTTAAATTTTTAAATTAAAAATTTTTACCTGTTTTTGGTTTTTTTTTCAGAAACCAAACCCATTTAAAATACCGGGTTTTTGGGCAATCTGTAAAGTGGGTTCCTTTTACTTAGGGGCAGGGGTTTGGGGAAAAAGATCCCCCAATTGACCAGTTGAAACCATTTTCTTTTTTGGACTAATTCCCTCTACATTACTTTAAAATTGAAATTTATTGAATTTTTTTTAAGGGAATTTTTTAAAAACAGGACAACCCCCTTTTAAATTTGGTTTTTAAAACAGCTTTTTTTATTTTTTTCCCATTTAAATAGCACCAAAAAATATTCTCCCCCCACTTTTTAAACCAGAGTTTTTCGTTTATTCTCATTGGTCCCTGCCCCCCCATTGGGAAACCTTTAAAATCTTTTTGGTTTTTAATCGGGGACTAACTTTTTTGGTTTTTGAGGGTAGGGAAATCTAAGTCCCCAGAGAAACCCACAAAACCCCGGGGAAAAAATATGGAAACCCTTGCAGATTTGCCCCTTGGGGGGTTTAAAAAAACCCAAAGGACCCCCGGCCCCACTAAACATCTTTTTTTTAAAAATTTAAAAAAACCAAAAATACGGGTGGGGTACATTGGCACATTTTGGGTTTGGCAGTTCCAACCCCGCTGTGATATAGTGGAAAACCAAAAGGAATTTTGCACCCTGTTATTTTTAAAATTTTTTTCATAAGGGCCACAAGAATTAGAGGTCAACATCAAAAAATACCCATGCCCCCCCTTAAAGGGGGTTTTTAAATCGTTCAAAAAACAAGTCCCCAATTATGGGGAAATTTAAAAAATAACAAAATTTTGAAAATTTTTTTTCATTTTGGGTTTAAGATATCAGCTTCGTTTAAAATTTTTCGTCTTCAAATTTCGCTGTTCGGTAAAATAAGGGCCCCCTGGTCAAATTTCATGTCCCCAAGAAAACCTTCCCCCCCTCACTGTGTTTTGGCGGGCTGACTTTTCATTCAGCCGCCGGAATATCCCCTAACGGGAAAACCGCCCAAGGCCACGCCCCCTCCCAGGGGAAAGGGGGCCGGGCCTGAAACCACTCTGTTTTTTTACCCCCCCTTTTACTTTTAAAAAAATTCAATAGTAAAACCCAGAGCCCTGCTGGCTCTTTTTCCCTCTCAGCCTCAAATGGGATGATCGGGGAAAAATTAAACCTTGGGCCTGTTTTAAAGGGGCTTTTCCCCAAAGTTTTGATTCACCTCCTAACAGGTTCACCCCTTAACTGCACTATTGAAAAGAGGGCTTTCTTTTTCCTAAACATCAAATTTAAACCCCCCCGCCCCCCTTATCGCAAGTAAACTGTAGGTATAACAAAAGGATTTAAACACTTTTGTCTGTATAAGCTGCTTGTGTATTTCCAGGGCCAAGGTGATCAGTTTGGGCAAGCCCAGAGGTTTGGGAATTTTCAAGCCCCATGGGTTTTTTTTTTGTTTTGTTTTTTTTTAATAAATTGTACACATATGTAAAATATGGAAAATAAAATGTTGGGCCCTCAAATAATTCTAAAAAAAAAAATAAAAAAACCCACAAAATTTTCCCCTAATTTTCCCCCATCCTCACAGTCACCCCAAAGCACTTCCACCCAAGGTGAAAAAAAAAAAAAAAAAACTCTCGGGGATGAGACATGATAATAGGGGGCTATGTATGTGAATATATATCATAAAAATTAAACCATAAAATATTTTTGGGGTCTCTCTACAAAATGTGTTAAAATTTAGGGGGGGGGGAAAAATACCCTGTGAGGCACAAAAAACCCCAAAACCCCCCTTCTTTAAAACCAACAACCCCCCTTACCGAAAACCCCGCTAATCCCAAAAAAAACCCTTTCCACCTGGGTCCTTTTTCCAGGCTGAGCAGGTCTTCTCCCCAAACCAGTTTTTTGGCTCCCCCCCCCCCCCCCCCTGTTTTAAACTCAATCGCTGAGCTAAAAAGGAGAGATCTTACTTAAACTGACTTTTTGCCCTTGAAAATTTAAAAAAAGGTTCTCTGCCGTTTTCCCATAAAATTTTGGTTTAAAATACACTAAAACAAAAAAAAGGGGGCCTGCTGGCTTTTTTTCAGTGGGGTAAATTTAAAGGGAAATAATAGGTGTTTGGGGAGCCCAAGGCTCCCAGACATAACCCCAGGGCAAGGGGCCCCCAATTTAAAACCCAAAAAAACCCCTTTTCACCTTCCGCTGTTTTTCAAAACAAAATGAGAGCCACGGGTTCCCTTCTGAAAAGAAAACCCCTCGGGGAGGGGAACAACCGCCCAAAAGGAGGAAAAAAACCCCCCCGCCCCTGGTTTAAAAAACTAAAACAAGAATCATGGGGGTCCCCCAAAACCTTCGAAGGGTTTACCCCGGGAAAGGGAAGAAAAAAGGGTTGAAGAAAAATCCCCTCCTTCCCCCCCCCTTTTTTTAAGAAGTACAAAACGGGGGGGGGGGAACAAAACCCCTAAAAAAAACACCCACATAATGCGGGCACATACAGTACATGCCGCAAAAAACGCTGTTTTAAGACCCCCTTTTTAAGGAAAAAACCTCCCCCCCAAACTGGGTTTCTAAAAAACCTCCAAAAAAAATTAAAAAACCCCAAATTTCATTTCCCTGACTTTTTAAAAACCCGATACAAAGTTTCCCCCTGCAATCATGCTTCGTGAAACCCTCATTTTCCGGGGCCCCTTTTTTTTTTTTCCTTTAAAAACTAAATTTCGGTAAAAAATTTTTTGCAAAAATTTTTAAATATATACTGAGCAATCAGTTTTAAATCTACTCTCTTGTTTTGGTTAAAAAATTTCTTCCTTTTTCCAAAATTATATACAGTATGTTTTTTTTGACCCCCCCCTCAATCCACCCAAAATTTGAAAAATTTTCCTGAGGGCGGACCCCTTTTCCTTTTTGTTCTAGTATTTACTTTTAAAATTTAAATTTTTAATTTTTTTTTAAAAGGGAATTTTATTTTTAAAAATTCTTTTTAAAAAAGCCATGCAAAAATTGTTTCAAACTTCCTTTAAATAAACCGTTTCCTTTGTTCCCTTAAGGGGAAAATTTCCCTTAAAAAAAGCCCCATGTAGGTGGGGGAAGCCCTTTACAACTCGGTTTCCCTTCACTGAAAAAATGAAATTTAAAAAATAAAGCGGACCAAAAACATTCTAGCCAATCTGAAATTCCCCAACACTGCATTTGATAAAGGCCCAAACCCCCCCAAAAAACTTTCTGCAGAAAAATTTAACGGGGAAGGGGCAAATTTTTCCTTTTCCCACCACAGAAAGGGCTCAGTAAGGGGGTTTAAAATTGGCCCTTTAGGAATGCACCCCAAAATATTGGTTTTCAAGTTCCACCTTTTTTTCCCCCTTTAGCCTCTTTGAATAATACCCTTTTACCCCCGAAAAAAAGGGACAGTTCTTATTTTAAACAATTTTTGCCCCTTTAAAAGACGCTTAGACTTCTTTTTTAGGGAAATTTTTTTTTCAAATGAGCAAAAAATTTTCCCCCAAAAAATTTTAAAAACAAAACACAACATGAAAGAATTTTACGGGTTTTTAGTTTTCACACAAACTTAAAACTAACCAAGCCAAACTCGAATTTGCAAAAAAAAATGCACTAGGGTTTTTTTAAATTTTCTTTAGGGTGCCCTTTTTTTCCCCGGGAAAAACTTTGGAAACTTTCGGTGTAAAAACCCAATGCCTGTTTTCCCAAACCCCAAACCAAAGTAGGTGGCACATAAAAAACCCATGCCCAGACACCCCCGCAATCCAGTGTTTCTTTTTAAAAGTTTCCTAAAAAAAAAAAACCAAAAAAACCCCCCCCCCTTTCTTCACTCCCCTTTTCAAGCTCAAAAATTTTTTTTTTTTTTTTTTTTTCCTTTCCCCCCCCTTTTCCCTTAGGATTTAATAAGACCCTTTCTAAGCAAATGATTGGGGTTTGGGCACTTTTCCCTAAATTGCACTTCTGGGCCCTTTTGGTCCCAATAAATTTCCCCAAAATTTTCAGCCCAAAAAAATTTTTTAAAATTTTAACCCCACCTTTACCTTTATTTTTTTTTTTTTTTTTTTTTTTTTGCACTCAGCCGTTTTAATTAATGAAGGTTGCTTTGTGGGATGTTGCCCAAAGCAGAATTTTTTCTTAAAAAGGGAAATTGCAGGGACTGCCCCAAATCATTTAGAAACCTCCCCCAACCAAAGTAAAAAGGGGTTTTAAATTAAAAAAAATTTTGCCTTTATTTTTCTGAATGTAATTTCAACATTTAAGAAACGCTGAAATAAAAAACAAACATTTTTCCCAAATTTCCAAAATCTTAAAAAAACCCTTTTAAAAACCTTTCTTTAAGGGAAACCACCCCTTTTTGAGTCGGGGGGGGGCGGGGGGTTCCTGCACAAACGTTACCCACAGAAAATTGGTTCCTTTTTGGCAAACCTTTTTCTTGAAAACTTCTAAACCTTGGATCCCAAAACCCCCAAAGCGGGTTTAACCCATCAAATGACCCCCTCCCCCAACCCCCAAATTTCCTGTCCATCTTTCTTTAAAAAAATTTTACTTTTTTAAAAGAAAAAAGGGAAAGATGAAAATTTTTACCTTACTACCAAGCCCTTTCATTTTTCGGGGAAACCCCTTCATAAAGGGCTTTCCAGGGACATCCCTCCCAAAATTAATTTTTTACCAAATTTTCTGAATTTTATTACATTGGGAACTTTTTTTCCCCTTTTTTTTTTTTTTTTTTTTTTTTTTTTTTTCGCCCCCCGGGCCCAAGGAAAGCCCGAGTTTTGGGGGCTTCACAAGAAACACTTGAAATTTATCCATTTAAGAAAAAAAACGTAAATTCATAAAATCAAAAATTTCAAATAAGAAACTTTTAATTTCAATCACTTTTTTTCTTTCCCCCTCCCGCTAATGGGGGATAAACAGGTCTATTTTTATACCCCCGGGCCCACCTGGGAAAATGAAGTGTCATTTTAAAAATAGGTTTCCCAGGGAAATTAGCTTGTTCTCCAGTGAAGATTTTAAAAACCCCGGGTCCCATCCCCTTTTTTCAGTTAAAATAAATTTTTCTCTTGGGGGTTTTTTAATTTAAATTAAAACCCCCCATCCCTGGAGGGCAGAAAAGTGCAAATAGCTGCTCTTGCCAAGTAAATCAGAAACACTCATTTTCCCCCTTTGTCTTTCCTAAAACAATCCAGGGCAGCAATAGTCTTCCTTGTGATGTTGAAGAACGCAGAGAATCATTTCCCTCCCTTCCTTCCAGGCGTTGCTGTTTTCTAGAAGCTCTTTGGGAACTTTTTCACATTTACGTCTCCCCCCTCCTGTCTTTCCACATTATCTTGCAAAATCCATCTAGAAGCGGAGCTGCAGCTTTTCTTTCTGCAGATATTTAAGGATAGCGATCAATTTATCTTCTCATAGAGTTGCTTCAGACCTTGTCGTAGTATTGAGTCATAGGAGAGAACAATAGTATTACACTCATGGGGAATATGAGGAATCCTGGACCTCTGACTGCTTGATCTGTGCATATACTTCTTTGTATCAGGCACCTATGTATCCATGCACAGTTCTTCTATGGTTACACAGCACCCTATTGCCATGAATGAGGAAGACCCTTGGAAGCCTGTTATTTTAATGGGACGTTGAAAATTGCAAAAATTTGAAGAAAATTTTGTGCTGCTTTTTTAACCTGGATTTTTTTTTAATTTTCTCTATTGGGTCACTAAGGATGAAACACTTCAAAGTCACACTTGTAATATTGCGGATCTGAAATCTTAAAAGGAGTCAATTTCTTAACGAGAAGATGGATTTTTTTCCTCTGCAGCACGTTTGATTACATTGATTTTCTTATGTACTACGGAAGAGATTCATCCTAAAGCCTTTTACTTCATGATAGCATGACCTTGTAATTCAAGAGGCACTCATGTCGTTACACAGATTAAGAGAGAGAAGCGAAGGCCATGGCACCAGGTTCTCATCCAGGGTCACACAATTCCATCGTAATGTGTCCTCTACCATGCGCCGCTTACTTCCTAGGAGAGGGTGGAGAACAAGCTCCAGTCCAGCAGCTTCTGGTGAGCTAATACTTTCATTGTGCACCTTCTGCAATGTATCCAGGAATTCTCTAATATTGCTGGATGGCTATCCTTACACTTGTAGCAAACCTTGTGCTATTGACTTTCAGATGTCAACTTTAGAACTAGGACTGCTAGTACCATGGTAACATTCATATGTATTTGTTATTATGTGCTGTATAGTTTTCGAGGTACTAATTAGTATTTGACTTAAGGCACTGAAACCACGAGATTTGTTCTGCAATTTGAAACGCTCCACCTTTGTTGAATGACAGCTGCGTATATAGTAATGTACAGATTTTATAGTACAGAGTAAGAGAGTTATAGTATAGAGTAATATGACCTTGGATCCTAGATGTGCAAAGTTTTGTGTGACTGTGTTGTAATAGCAAATATTTGCTGTATAGTGACTGAGAAGCGCTCACTTTTCGGGTATGTTCACAGGGCGTGTTAAGTCTGTGTGAACATATGCTTTTAGATACGTGTTTGGATCCGTCTGTCGGACCCAAACACGCAGCTAACAAATGGCAATGTGATTTACATTGCTTTTTATTAGAAACACGCATCAGCATTCCCACAAGTGATTGCTGATTCGTGTCTCATTGCGTCTTTCGGATCCGTCTTTCGGATCTGTCCTAAGAATTGACATGTCAATTCTTGGTCCGAAAGACGCAGCAGGAGCCCTATAATAAACTATAGGGTGCGATCCTGCTGCAGCCAAAACGCATCCAAACACGCAGCTGCGTGTTGGATACGTGTTGGATCTGTTTTGGATCCAATTTCTGCAACATTTTTTTAATCCGACTTTCGGATCCAAAAACACAGTGTGAACACTCCCTTCGGCTATTAGACCACTTAAAGGGAAGCCATTGTACAACTATACACCTTCATAAGAATTGGCATAGCTTAAAGTATGTTGCATTCAGGAAAGCTGTAAAGAATTTGGATTTTCTGTCAAGTACTTGGTAAGTATACGAAAAGCAGGCTGAAAAGAGATCAGCAATAAGTTTCTGAATGTTCATTAGAAGCTACTAAATTCCATGTGCTATTGTACATGATTCACCCATTTTTTATACATATATATTACACACATATATATTATATATATATATATATATATATATATATATATATATACACACACACACCATATATATTTCTATCTATACAAAATGGGTGAATCATGTACAATAGCACATGTACAATAGCACATATATAAAATCACATTTTCAAAAATGGGTAAATTATATATATATATATATATATATATATATATATATACACACACATATATAAATATATATGTTGTATTATATACAGTATGTTGTATTGTATATTTTCATGGAACAGCACTAAAGATATGGCACTTTAGTAGTCGGTGTACAGCCTGCATAACATAAATTTGGTGTGCCCTCAAAATTACTCCATACCCAGACATCAATGTCTAAACCACTGGCAACAAAAGTGAGGACACTCCTAAGTGGAAATTTAAAAATTTTGCCAAATTTACCATTCCCCCCCCCCCCCACAGTATCATGTTAGTGATAGGCCATGTTCACACGGCTTAAAATGGGCCGTATTTCGGTCTGTAATTACGCGCCGGAGTGCGCCAATTACGGGCCGAAAACGGCCCATTCATTACGGTAATCCACAGTTCTCATAGAGAACTATGGATTACGTCTTCACATGTCACTTACTAGCGGCGTATACGCGCCGCTCGCCGTGAGTGTCGATGGGCCGGCGAAGTGCCGGCCCCCCGCTCACTCCCCCGCTCCCACCCCGCCCACGGCCACACGGCGTAATTGCGGGGCGAAATTACGCCCCGCAGTTCAGCCTTGTGAACCTAGCCTTACAAGGTCTCAGATGTAAACGAGGAGCAGGTGTTAAGTTTGCCATCATCGCTCTCACACTCTCTCATACTGGTCACTGAAAGTTCAACATGGTACCTCATGAAGTCTCTGAGGATCTGGAAAAAAGAATTGGGGCTCTACAGAACATGGCCGAGGCTATTAGAAAATTGCCAGCACCCTGAAACAGAGCTGCAGAACGGTGGCCAAGACCATACTGAAGTTTAACAAGACCGGTTCCACACAGAACAGGCTTCGCTATGGTCGACTAAAGAAGTTGAGTGCACATGTTCAGCTTCATATTCAGAGATAAGTACAGCCAGCATTGCTACAGAGGTTACAGGGATGGGGGTTCAGCCCATCTGTTCTCAGACCATACGTCATATACTGCATCAAATTGGTCTGCATGGCTGTCATCCCAGAAGGAAGCCTCTTCTAAACATGATGCACACAAACAGGTTGCTGAAGACAAGCAGACTAAGGATGTGGATTACTGGAACCATGTCCTGTGCTCCAATTAGACCAAGATAAACTTATTTGATTCAGATGGTGTCAAGTATATGGCGGCAACCAGGTGAGGAGTACAAAGATATGCGTGTTTTGCCTACAGTCAAGCATGGTGGTGGGAGTGTCATGAGTGCTGCTGGCTGTGAGGAGCTATAGTTCATTGAGGGAACCATGAATGCCAACATATTGAAGCAGAGCATGATCCCTCTCTTCAGAAACTGGGCCGCAGGACAGTATTCCAACTTGATAAAAACCCCAAACACTCCTCCAAGACCACCACTGCCTTGCTAAAGAAAATGAGGGTAAAGGTGCTGGACTGGCCAAGCATCTCTCCAGACCTAAACCCTATTGAGCATCTGTGGGGCATCCTCAAATGAAAGGTAGAGGAGTGCAGATGAGTGGAAGAGGATTCCAGTGGCTGCAACCTGTGAAGCTCTAGTGAACTCCATGCCCAAGAGAGGTAAGGCAGTGCTGGAAAATAATGGTGGCCACACAAAATATTGTCACTTTGGACACAGTTTGTCCATTTTCACTTAGGGGTGAACTCACTTCTGTTGTCAGCAGCTTAGACATTGATGGTTGTGTGTTGAGTTATTTTCAGGGCATACCAAATTTCCTCTGTTTTACAAGCTGTACTGTACACTGACTACTTCACATTGTATCAAAGTGTCATATCTTCAGTGCTGTCCCATGAAAAGATAGAATACAATATTTACAAAAATGGGAGGGGTGTACTCACTTTTGTGATATTCTATATACAGCTATGGTCTGAAGTTTTTATCGTTTAATGGACATGGTTTCTGAAGGAATACTTTAGACTAAGGTGGTAAAGTAATAGAAGTCACAGCCACGCCCTGTTGTCCAAGCAGGTGTTGATGTGAAAAAATAAATAAAATCATCTTATTTAGAATCCATAGTTATGTATTCCTTTGCAAATCCATGGACGTGTCTGAAACAAATCTGCAACAATAAACTTTTCTTGCAAATTTTTTAAATTGACATGCTGCAATTTTAAAATCTGTTCAATTTTCACACGAAGTAGAGGGGGATTTTTTTTTCTTAGTTTCATCCATCTTGCTACCATTATGTTGCACTGCAGTGAAATATCTGCTTTGTAAATGCTGCTATGTGTTACGTAGGACTACCTGGTTCAGATTTTGCACTGTGGTACCTAAAGCCTGAAAGGAAATATGTAATCAGAAATGACAATTTCTTTAAATCATGTTTTTCTTACATTTTTGTTGATTTTTTTTTCTTTTTTTTTATCTGTATTTTTAAAAAATCCTGATATCCTTCAGTTATCACTCTGATCATGAAGCCTAAACATCGTCTGACACTTCCTATTTTGAAGAGGCCACTTTTCAGCAGTCTCCTCTTTATCACAGGCAGGATTACACCAACATCTATTGGTGACACCAATATGTACTGTAGATTAATCAGAATTCATCATTTACAATAGGAGATGTCACAGCTCTCCCTCTTCCCCCCTCCCTGCACACTGACTTCTTCCCAGGTCACAGAGCATGCCTAGAAAACTCTCCTATAGAAGCCAATAAGACTGATCCCGTTCACAGGCTCCTATGTCCAAGTAGCTGCAGTAAAGCATATTAATAAATGCTGTCAAAATCAGCTCTGGCAAGATGGTTGTCCCCATAATCATATACCGAAAACAGAAGAAAAAAAATCTACAATCACAAATGAAAAATGGCTATGATCAAGTTTTTAGTAGTTAAAGGGGTTTTACCATGATGTAAAATCCCCTTAGCCAGCTGTGAGCTGGCCATACATGTGAATGAGGAGGGTGGAGATTGCAGCCAACGTTCTCATTCACTTCCATGGGAGTTTCGAATATAGCCAAGTGTGTGTGCTCGGCTATGTTCAGAAGCTCCCATAGAAGTTAATGGAGAGGACGGCCGCAAGTGCTGCCCACCTCATTCTCATGTATGGCCGGCTCACTGCGAGCAGCCAGCAAAGAGATTTTACATGTTAGTAAAACCACTTTAACAGAAAAAATACATACTAAAAATGGTACATTACTTACTCAAAAAACACGACAATTTTTTTGGCCATATTCACAGCTCAATGGCTGGACTAGACTAAACCCAGTAGCAGGCAGCTCTGGCCTATATGCTACCTGGGAAAACTGCTAGGCGAACAATTATATGATAAAAAAAACTGCACATTAGCTTAAGTGAATGTGCAGTTTTTTATCATCTAATTGTTCCCCTAGCAGTGGGTTGTGTGAGCTGTTGCTCAGTAATTAGCTGCACCTCTTATTTTTTCCCAGGTAGCATATGGGCCAGAGTTGCCTGCTACTGGGTTCAGTCTAATCCAGCCATTGAGCTGTGAATGTGGCCCAAAAATTTGTCGTGTTTTTTTAAAACCACTTTAAGCAAATGGTGATGCAGCCAATGGATACAATATATGGATTATTAAATAAGATTTACTTAAAGGGATTGTCTCATCATGTTGTTTTACAGAGCCACAGGCAGCTTCAGACTCACACTTCCTGGTTAGAGTAGAAAGGAAAGAGATAAGATCTGCTCCTAACTCTTAAGAGAAGCAAACTCAGAAGAGCAATATATTTGGAAAAGAACAGGGGGTGACGTCACCATCCTGAGCACTTCAGCCTGTGAGATCAGAGAGAGGTGGCCGGTAACCTAAGGAAGCTTATGTACAAAGGCAGGAGATAAAATCTCCTTAGAACAAAGAAAAATCAGAAAAGTAATGTAATTTGTAATAGTCTTTATTTACTTTTGCCTATATGTTTAAATCTACTCAATGAAATGAGAATCCCCTCATCGTCATGGTGCCCCATGCGGCCATGCTAACATAACCAACCCATCATCATGGTGCCCCATTCGGCCATGCTAACATAACCCATCATTATGGTGCCCCATTCGGCCATGCAAAAATAACCCATCATCATGGTGCCCTATTCGACCATGCAAAAATAACCCATCATCATGGTGCCCCATTCGACCATGCAAATATAACCCATCGTCATGGTGCCCCATGCGGCCATGCTCCCCCTAACCCATCTTTTGGGTTTCCCATTCGGCATGCAAATATAACCATCATCATGATGCACCCATTCGACCCATGCATCATAACCATCGTCATGGTGCCCCATTTGGCCATGCTGAAATTACCCTTCGTCATGTTGCCCCATGCTGACTTAACCCTTCGTCATGGTGCCCCATGCTGACATAACCCATCGTCATGGTGCCCCATGCGACCATGCTGACATAACCCATCGTCATGGTGACCCATGCGGCCATGCTAACATAACCCATAGTCATGGTGCCCCATGCGGCCATGCTAACATAACCCATCGTCATGGGGCCCCATTCGGCCATGCTGACATAACCCATCGTCATGGTGCCCCATGCGGCCATGCTGACATAACCCATCGTCATGGTGCCCCATGCGGCCATGCTGACATAACCCATCGTCATGGTGCCCCATGCGGCCATGCTGACATAACCCATGGTCATGGTGCCCCATGCGGCCATGCTGACATAACCCATCGTCATGGTGCCCCATGCGGGCATGCTGACATAACCCATCGTCTTGGTGCTCCATGCGGCCATGCTGACATAACCCATCGTCATGGTGCCCCATGCGGCCATGCTGACATAACCCATCGTCATGGTGCCCCATGCGGCCATGCTGACATAACCCATCGTCATGGTGCCCCATGGCCATGCTGACATAATCCATCGTCATGGTGCCCCATGCTGACATAACCCATCGTCATGGTGTCCCATGCGGCCATGCTGACATAACCCATCGTCATGGTGCCCCATGCGACCATGCTGACATAACCCATCGTCATGGTGTCCCATGCGGCCATGCTGACATAACCCATCGTCATGGTGTCCCATGCCGCCATGCTCACATAACCCATCGTCATGTGTCCCATGCGGCCATGCTGACATAACCATCGTCATGGTGTCCCATGCGACCATGCTGACATAACCCATCGTCATGGTGCCCATGCGCCATGCTGACATAACCCATCGTCATGGTGTCCCATGCGGCCATGCTGACATAACCCCATCGTCATGGTGTCCCATGCGGCCATGCTGACATAACCCATCGTCATGGTGTCCCATGCGGACATGCTGACATAACCCATCGTCATGGTGTCCCATGCGGCCATGCTGACATAACCCATCGTCATGGTGTCCCATGCGGCCATGCTGACATAACCCATCGTCATGGTGTCCCATGCGGCCATGCTGACATAACCCATCGTCATGGTGTCCCATGCGGCCATGCTAACAATTCTAAGAGACTGAATAATACCAATTTATATATTATGGTTTTAGTGTAAGATTAGAATCCAAATAAGACTTTACTTATTTCAGAAGGTGCAAATCCCCATCCTCTAGTTTTCTCTCTAGTGCTTGTAATATCTACATGTAGTGTATATAGTGATTCTAAGAAGATACTGCAGACAGGAGCCTTCTACACAGCATGGTCTGGCAATCTGTCCTCCTGTAACTGTCCTGTAGAAGATTGTGATGTGCCGCCTGTGGATATGTACAATCTTCTGTGTGGGTGACAGCTGACCAGGACAGGTTGGGAGGCTTGTCGAGCAGGTTTTGCACATAAACTTGCTGTTCATGGCTGATAGGAAACTTCAGTAGGGAGCTTTCCACCTCTTCTGTACCGAAGTCCTGATGCTTCACTAGCTTTGCTTGGCACACACCTACCGTGAGTAAATAATGGAGGGGTGGGAAAGACTATTTACAGGATAGTTACAGTAAAACAAAGTTGTTGGAGCAAAAAGTGTATTTCAGAAGACAGATGGTTTCGACCTGTTCTGTGTGAGGTACAAAGTTCACATGACGAGCGAGTGTGTGTTTGTCTTATTGGTATAGAAAGCTTTGCGAGGAAAAGAAGGCACAAAATGCAGAGAGATCCTGGGTCTAACATGAGACCGGAGACCTAATGGATCACGTCAGGATCACCGCTGGAGAGATGGAAAGATATCATTGGCTGTCTGAGATGTGTGTAGCCTTACATTGTGCTGTGCAGCGTAAGTACAATGCTCTGTCATATAGTGGCAGCTACCAGGCAAGCTTTGGCTTTTTACATAGCTGTGACTGGCTGAATATCCGTGTTGTGATATATTAGGGGCTGTGAATTTATATTAGAAAGTGACCTCCATGCAAGGCTAAGGCCAGCTCGGCCGATGTGCCTAACCTGTGCAAAATACTAAGGGCGACATGTATGAATTCGAATGTGTACTTTTTTTTACCTGGCGCCGACACACAGATATTTGCCGCATTACATAGCGCTTAATGCGCCAAACTTTGTATGGGCATTCATAGGAGTGTAATGCGCCAAACTTGGCGCACTAAGCTTATGCAATGCGCCCCAAAAATCTGTCGTTATTCTACACTCTTCTATTCTATTAGGAACTGTGGATGTGGCG